>NW_021024701.1:3203362-3283960 GCF_004153795.1 Camellia sinensis
CGAATTCGGAGGCTTATTCGGCCCAAACGTTACATCCACGTTGGGCGCTCCGAATTCAGAGTCTTGGCCTATCGTGATATCCACGAAGGGCGCTCCGAATTCGGAGGCTTATTCGGCCCAAACGTTACATCCACGTTGGGCGCTCCGAATTCAGAGTCTTGGCCTATCGTGATATCCACGAAGGGTGCTCCGAATTCGGAGGCTTATTCGGCCCAAATGTTACATCCATGCAGGGCGCTCCGAATTCGGAGTCTTATTGTCTTGGCTAATAGTGAAATCCACGAAGGGCGCTCCAAATTCAGAGGCTTGTTTAGCCCAAACGTTACATCCATGCAGGGCGCTCCAAATTTGGAGTCCTATTGTCTTGGCCAATCATGATATCCATGAAGGGCGCTTCGAATTAGGAGTCTAATATTCATTATTAAACCATTATTAACAAGATTGTGATAAGAAAGGACACTGCCCTGGGAAATTGAAAGATCTATGCATAACATCAGCAAAAATTTGAAACAAACTAGCATGCCTTACAAGTTGGCATAGTGATAAAATTTGTGCAAATGTGTGGAATTCCAGGGACGTGGCAAACTTCTCCCAGCCATGTCTTTGAGCCGATATGCCCCAGTTCCAGCGATTGAATCAATATGATAAAGGTCGTCCTAGTTGGGGCCTAATTTTCCATTTGCCGGATTCTTAGTAGTAGGAAGTACTTTCTTGAGGACCAATTCTCCAGGCAAATAATGACGCAACTGCACACGCTTATTATATGATTTAGCGAGATGTTGCTGATATTGCATCATGTAAGCAAGGGCATGATCTCGACGTTCTTCAATCAGAGTCAAGTCTAAGGCCAACATCATGTCATTACGGCCCATGTCAAAAGCCTTGGATTTCATTATAGGTAGGCCAATCTCCAAGGGAATAATTGCCTGGGTTCCAAAGCACAAAGCCAATGCCGTTTCCCCAGTGGACCATCTTGGAGTAGTGAGATAAGCCCACAACACATTGGGCAACTCTTCGATCCATTTACCTTTAGCTTTTTCCAACCTTTTCTTGATGCCGTCCAGGATGATTTTATTGGAGGCATCTGTCTGACCATTGCTTTGTGGATATGTCAGCGAGGAACAGTAAGGCCGGATACCACATGTGTTGCATAATTCTCGGTAGACGCCACAATCAAATTGGGTGTCGTTGTCTGAGATGATTGCTCTTGGTATGCCGAATCGTGTTATGATGTTTTTCCATACAAAATGCTTAACATTGATATCTTGAATATGTGTTAAGGCCTTTGCTTCAACCCATTTTGTAAAATAATTTGTTGCGACAATCAGGAATCGCTTGTTTTCTGGAGCTCATGGTAGTGGTCTGACAATATTGAGTCCTCATTGAGCGAATGGCCAAGGACTAGTGATAGATTCTAATTCCTTGACTGACAGATGAGTTAAAGGGGAAAACTTCTGGCACTGTTCGCATTTCTTGACATAATTCTCAGCATCTGTTCGCATGGTCGGCCAATAATATCCCTGTGTTATGGCTCAATGGACCAATAAGCGTCCTCCAAAATGGGCACTGCAGCTACCTTCATGTATTTTAGTTAAGAGTTCCTCAACTTTATCTGGGTGAACACATTCTAAGTATGGCCCAAAGAGGGATTTTTTGTAAAGCTTTCCTTGTGGATCCAAGTAGTTTCTCGGGGCTTTATTTCGCAGTTTGTGGGCTTCCTTCTTTTCCATTGGGAGTTGTTCTGAGGAAAGGAATGCGACGATAGGGTCCATCTAACTTGGTCCTAGTTCAATGACATTAATCTGAACTGGTTTAGAAGAGGTAATGCTCGGCTCAGGGATGAATCCTACTACAATTGTCCGTTTGATTTCTGAATTGATAGCAGAGGCTAGGCAAGCAAGGGCATCCGCATGCGTGTTCTGATCCCAGGTTATTTGATTCAATTCATGGTGGTCAAATTTTGTGAGCAAGGAATTCATCGTTGTCATGTGGTCATATTTAGCTGCATACTTCCCTTTCAACTGGTTGATGACTAGTTTCGAGTCACAGAAAATAAGTAACCATCGCGCACCGAGGTGAGGTGCGTTCCGAAGGCCTGTCAGCAATGCTTCATATTTAGCCTCATTATTTGATGCATCAAAGCCTAATTTAACCGCTTGCTCGATTATTGCCCCTTCGGGGGTCATGATTACTACGCCTGCCCCACTGCCACATTGGTTGGATGACCAGTCATAGTACAACTGCCAAATGTCTCCAATATATATTCTCTAGTTGGGTTTAGGTTGCACTTGTTTGGACTTGAAGTCGGCAAGGCATCCTATGAATTGGGCTACAAAGTCGGCGAGTACTTGCCCCTTGATGGCATTTCTAGGCAAAAACTAGATATCATACTAGCTAAGTTCCAAAGCCTATTTCGAAACGCGCCATGATGCTTCTGTGCTATAGAGCACCGACCGAAGGGGATAGTCCATTAGTACACCGATGGTATGCCCCTAAAAGTAATGCATTAGTTTTCTTGCAGCCATACCGAGAGCAAGGATGAGCTTTTTCATTGGTAGATAACGTGTTTTGTGTCGGCCATTGCTTTGCTTACATAGTAAACTGGTCGCTGCTCCCCAAGTTCCTCCCTTAAAAGTACGACGCTGACCGCCCAGTCAAATTCGGCCAGATACAAAATAAGCGGATCACCTGCCGAAGGGGTTGCCAGGAGTGGTACTAATCAGAGATAAGCTTGCAAGCCGTCCAAAGAAACCTGGCACTCGGGAGTCCATTTAAAAGCTTTGCCTTGTTGAAGTGTGTAAAAGAATTATCGGCAGCGATCTGTGAAACGGCTGATAAATCTGTTGAGCACGGCGGCCATTCCCATCATCTTCTGAACCTCTTTAACCGACTGAGGAGAGCCAAATTCTAGAATTGCTATTATCTACCTCGAGTTGGCCTCTATTCCGCGGTGGCTCACAATGTAGCCTAGGAATTTTTCCGCTCCGATGTCAAACGCACACTTTGAGGCATTTAATTTCATTTTGTACTTTCGAAGAATGCCGAATCTATCTACCAAGTCAGCTAAGTGGGCGTGCTTTTCCGTAGATTTGACCAACATGTCGTCGATGTATACTTCCATGGTGTAGCTGAGCTATTCCTTGAACATGGTAGTAACCAGTCTCTGGTAAGTTGCCCCCGCATTTTTCAGCCCGAAAGGCATGACCTTATAGCAATAGGTTTCTCTCGATGAAAAGAATGCAGTCTTTTCTTGATCCTCTGGATGCATGGCAATTTGATGATAGCCTCTGTAGGTGTCTAAGAAGCTCATGCGTTGATGATGTGCCATTGCATCTACAAGTTGGTCTATTCTGGGAAGGAAAAAATAGTCCTTGGGACAAGCTTTGTTTAAATCCGTGAAGTCCATACAAACACGCCAAGATCTATTCTTCTTCTTTACAACCACGGTATTGGATGACCATGTAGGATAGGTTACTTCATGAATTGCCCCGGCCTCCAACAATCGATCAACCTCTTCAATAACGGCCGAAGTGTGCTCCGCGACTGACCGTCGACTTTTCTGAATGATTGGATTACATTTTGGATCAATGTTTAAGCGGTGCTGGGCCACAAATGGATCCACCTCTAGCATCTCATATGGTGTCCACGTAAACATGTCGAGGTTGCCGAGTAAGAATGATACAAGCTCGTGCCTATCAACTTCATTCAAGGAAGTGCCGATCATGAAGAACTTGTCAGGACTCCCATCAATCTCGACCCCATCCAGGTCTTCAGTTGCCTTTTCGCTAGGGATCTTTCCAATATCCTCGAGGCTCTCCAATCCGGTAGTTCAATCGAATTCACTTCCAGTTCCTTTGGTCTCCTTGCAACAATAACAAGGTAGAATGCCTGTGCCGATTTCTGAGAACCCCGAATTTGTTCAATGCCATACTCAATCGAAAAATGAAGTAATTGGTGGTAGGTGCTCAACACAGTTTGCATGGTATGCAACCAAGTTCTTCCCATGATGAGATTGTATGGTGAAAGAAGTTTGACAACCAGAAATTCTACGTCTACTGATCTGGTGCCTGCCGAACTGGTAGTGTGATTTTGTCCAAAGGATACTCGGGGTTAGCATTGAAGCCAAATAATGGGTAATCAGCCAGCGAGAAATCCAAGTCGATGAATCCGAGTTTAAGAAACGTTTTGTAGTACATTATTTCCAAAGTGCTTCCCTGATCAATGAGAACACGTTTAATGGTGAATCTGTTCATGCGTAACTCAATGACGAGGGGATCAGTGTGGGGGAGAGTTACCCCAATCAAGTTAATGTCGTCGAAACTAATCCTTCCAATCTCATGGGCCCGTTTTGCTGGTGTGATCGGCTTATGCAGGCTAGGTTGCAACTGAATTGTCTGTATCTCGGCTGACGACGGCAGACTGTATATCATGTGAATCACACCAAGTGGAGGTGAATCCGACTGTAGGGCTGACGTGTTAGATGGATTATTCTTTTAGACATGTTGTGCTAGCCGACTGTCTTGTACCAGTTCCTCCAGGTGGTCCTTCAATGCATAACAACTGTCGGTGTCATGACCATGGTCCTTGTGGTACTCACACCGCTTGTCCCTTCTTCTTGTATCGAGAGGTCCCATCATTTTGGAGGGCCATTTAAAGAATGAAAAGTGCTGAACTTTCGACAAAATCTTGCTGACCGGCTCTGCTAACTTCGTGTACTTTTTGTTCGAGCATCTTGTGCACCTGTTATCCACCTAATATTGTTCATTTGATTGGCGTGAACACTGATCACTTGATCGGCGCGAGTCACGCCTTTTTGTCTCATTTAGCTCAATTTCGCGGTTCGGGGGTCCTTGATGGCACGACGCTTATCGGCTGAATGATTCCAGGCGGAGCCGTCTTAACGGCTTTCTGTCCGGCTTTGACCCGCAAGGCATTGTCCCCCACCTTACAATATTCTTCAACTTTCTTCAATAATGCCTGAACTGTTTTGGGGGGCCGTCTGGTCAACGAACTGTGGAGGGGACTAATAGGATATAAACCCATTTTAAAGACGGTGATGGCCATGGAGTCATTGCAGGCATCGTCTACCAAGTTAAATTATTCCCAATAATGTGTCGAATATTCACGAAGGGTTTCTTCTGGTTTAATTAGCATTGCCCAGAGAGAATCGGCTTGCTTTAGCTGGATTTCATTGGTAATGAATCTTGCCCTGAAGGACTTTTGGAGTTGATTTTTAATCGATGCCGGCTCCAGTTTATAGTACCATTTGTAGGCCAACGGTCCCACACTGCTCGGAAACATTCGACCCATGAGGGCTTCATCGTCAGCATACAGTGTCATCGCTTGTTTATAATGACAAATATGGTCAATGGGATCTGATTTTCCCTCATACAGGGTGAATTACGGTGCTTTGAACTTCTTGGGTAGCACAGCCCTAGCAATTCGTCGCACAAAAGGGTCATGCTTGTCTTCTGCATCTGAATCATCACTTCTCCTCCCTCGCTTGTGTCATACATACGGACTTCCTTTAGATGAGCTGGATATATCAACTTATCCCTTCTTTCTAGGTTCTGGGGATGGTGAGTCAGAATCACTGTCATTATCATGTTTCCAAAGTTGACGTCGTCAATCATCCTTCTTTCCTGAAGGTCGACCCCGGTCGTGGCATACGGCCTGCTATTATTTGGCTAGCTCCAGGGCCAACTCCTGGCACAGGCACTCGTTCTCAGCCATCATGTTTTCCAAATGCTGTTCATTTTTCTTTGCTTGATCCACGATTGTCTGCATTGTCTCTTGCACTGATGTTGAGGGTGAGGTCTGGGCAATTGAGTTGAAGTTCAAGACTCGTTGTGCGGTGATATTCTCTGGTCCAAGCATGTTTCTTGGAGTGATGTCATCTCTTGGCGTAATATCGTCGGCGACTAATGGAGGATCATCCGTTACGCCAACCATGGATGTGCTTGAGTATTCCCACAAACGGCGCCAATTATGGAGAAGTGGTTTGGAAATATTCCAGTATCCAATCAGACATCCTTGATCCCCTGATTGCTACCTAAAAAAGGGATGAACACTTCGGTCGAGGGTGCCGGAATTAGCACTCTGACAGTCAAGTTAGTACGTTCTTAGGTTTACTTCTATCTCAAGTTATTTTATATATTCTCACATACCTTTCTTTTGTTGATGTTTCTCTTTTTATATTCCCCTTTGGGCCTATGGGTCGGGCCCACCTTTAATCCCACACTTGACGGCTTACTCGGCCTTTTGATTGTGTGCTAGTTCCTATTCGTCTCTTCATATGGCCGACTGTACATTCAGATGTCTTCGGCTAGATCTCTAAATCACTTCATATGGCTGACCATACTCTACCTTAGATTGTAGCCGAATCGACTAAGGCCAGATGTCTTCAAATTCTTTGGCCTTCCTCAACACATAATTATTCGGCCCCCACAATGTGTATATTTTTGTATGTATTAGTCTCGATTGATCGATTTGTGATCGATAGATCTGATGAGTTTTGAAGCATATGATCGATTCTTTGTTATGGAAATGAATTTTGAACTGTTTGAATATGATCGATCGGGATAAATATGTGCTTATATGTTGTGTTTATTGATGGATTTGTTTGAAGTTCATCATCAAAGCTAGTTATTGTAGCTCACTTTCGTGCTCCTTTCAGATACGATTAGCTTTACAGTTCAGACTCCAGTGGTTCTGAATCTGATTTCACATGTGCAATGTGAAATAGAAAAACAAAAAAGAGTCCAAATCCGACAATTCTTTTGGAAAATCGATTTTGAATAAAAAAATGCCAAAAAATTTTCAGAGTCGCCACCTAAATATATTTTTTTTTGGAAAATTTAGGAAACCCAGGACTTGTGCCAAAGGCTACTTTATCCATCATCAACAAAGTGTCTCTGCTTGGGAACTTAGGTATGAGAGGGGAAGGTCATGAATTGAGCACCGCACTCACCCGATCAAAGATCGGCCTCTACTAGTCATGATGTGATTTTTATTTACATTATATTCTCTTATTTCGATGTATTAGCTATTTTTACTATGTGACGCACACAAGTATAGACTAATTTGCAAAAATTGGGACAATTGATTTCATATTTGTTTGAAAATTGTTTTTGATACTCGTCACTTAAAATTGTGAGTTTGTGTGTACATTAATCAATTTATCCCAATTTTAGCAATTAGCCTTCATCCATTGGCATTCAATCAAATATATCACTTAAGCCTCATGGTAGTACGCTTGGCATAGTAACAATCACACTTATGCGGTGTGCTAAAACAATAAGTGCTCACCTAGTACTCCAAGGCAAGCCAAATAAAGAAAAATGCTCGGAAAATATGCATGTTCCTAAATGATACAATGTGACTAATGCAACGCACACAGTTATGAAATTTTTATAGGCTTGGCTATGAGCATGGTATATGATCCAATTCAAGACATGTGATAAATCACGTTTTCAATCAATGAAATTGAAATTGACATTCGTTAGTATGATGAGCCGAACTCAAATGTACATGAAACAAGTGTATGCGAACATGGGAATGCTAAGTAAATATGATGCTCTATGCTACCATCATAAGCGAGTAAATAAAAGGGAGAAAGAAATGGGGTTGGAAGACATACACCATTATTACATATTTTGCCTCATGTAAGAGGGTTTGAATGAGTGTCCAAATGTCCGAATTAATAGCTGACTATTACAAATTCGAATAAATACTAATTAACTAAATTAATTAATTACTTATTACGAATTCAAGGAACACTAACATACCTATCTAATTTATTACAACAAGGATATTTGAATGAGCAATAAACTAGCAATCTAAGTTAACTAATTATGCAATTACAAATAAACAGCAATAATAACTACAACAATAACTAATTATAACAATAATAATTATTTACAACAATAATAATTACAAAATGTAAGCAACAACGAGGCACAATGATCTCATGCATAGTGTCCAGAAGCTGCTTTATCTGCCTAGATTGCTCTGCCTCACCCTCAGCCACTGCTCTCTGCTTTTGCCAAAAGCTCACTGCTTGCCAAACATTAGGAGCTGACCGGCCCTAAATGAGCTCCGATTGGGCCAAAAAAGTGCCGGCCGGTGCTAAATTTTATGCCAAAAAATGTTCTATGCTTTGAGGTGAGAACAGTGTAGACAGAGCCTTTCTAGGCCTTGTTTGTCCCTTCTGCCCCTCTCTGTCATGGGAAACTCAAGAGAAAAATGATTTCGAGTCTGAAACCACCAACAAGCACAATTTGATAGGTTGATGATTTCGAACATGTTTGGACAAAATTGAATAAATGTAATGGAAACCACCCCTTCCTCTTATCATGAAGGCGCAAAGAGAGAAGTAGACACGCCCCAAGTCTCATCAACATATCATGGATTGATATGTGACAATTCCCGGAACGATGGACCCAGCATAACGTTCGACCGAATCCAACCAACTCTTAAACATTTTCTTTATGTCAATTTAGTTCATTTTAAGCCAATTTTATTAGTCTTTGCCATTCTTTAATCAATTTTTCCAAAGTGATGGTTAAGTCCACTAAATGAGAAGACATATCAAACGAGAAGTGATTCTTGGCATGGAAGAGAGCCTTTGCTTTGACGAAGAACCTCTGTAGAGATTAAGCCATTGAGCATCGATCTCTTACCCATGCCTTGAATAGCCATCGATCGGTTGAAGTGACTCTCGAACAAAAGAAGAGAAGAAAAGAGGGAGGTTGCAGAAATGATTGCGGGATTAATTATTAGAATGAAACTCTTCAACATGAAAATTAAACGAAGAAAAGCTATCAAAGCATGTATAACACAACACAATAAGCTAGATATTAAGACTTACAATACAATAAGCTAGATATTCAAAGTATATACTAATTAAATAAATTACAATAGCCCGAAAACAGTGGCTAAAAATCATGTTAAAGAGCATAAAAAGGTGGGAAAGAACATGACAATGCAAGACTAGTGAACAAAAGCAAGGAGAGGTGTCTAACCTCTCCATTTTTGAGACCTCAAACCATGTTTTTTAGCCTTTATTAAACTCTAAAATTCGGTTTAAAAGGCAAAGAAAAGAGTGTAAAACAAGGGTGTGAGCTATGAAGTAAAGTGCAAGAGAGGGTGTTAACCCTTTCTGCCCTTTGGTAGCCATTCAAACCCAAGTTCTAACACTTGAAATAGGATCAAAACAATACAAAAACACAAGAAATAGACAAAGAAAGACAAAAATGAAAGCAATACAAAGGTGGTGAGCTTATACCTCTTGAAGAAGGTAAGCTCTTGCTTATGAAGCAAACTTGGTCTAAGCACATTATCAAGCTTGAATTATGATTCACAAAGCTCAACCACGGTTCTAAGTTATGGCTCCAAGGTTGTGTATGGTATATAGATATAGTATAAGGATGATCAAATATCTCAAAGTTAGCTTGCACAAGAAGAAGGAGCTCTCAAGGATTGTTTTGCTTCTTTGAAATTTTTCCAACCTCTCACACTGAGATATATGCTCGTATTTACAGAATTTGAGCAAAAATAGGTCGAAAATATCTTCAAAAATGGACAGCTGGCTCATTCTCGCCCACAACAATGTTTCTTGCTAAAGAGAGCCGGGTGGCTTCCAATGGCCACGGTCGGCTCCTAATGTGGTACAGCCAACTCCCAATGTGTTCCCCTGTTCCACTATTTTAAACTCAATGTAGGGTAGCACAATGTTCAAAAATGAATTTCTGGGTAAGAATAGTATGAATATGAAGGGTTTGGGATTGTCCTACAATGCGAGCTTACGTTCCTTCATTGAGACTTCGAATCACACACAATGCAATTTCATCATCGAGTGCCCAGGACAAAGCGCCCAAGTCTTGCAGGCGGTAAAAAATGGGGTGTCTACAATTATTAATTGGTCTGATTCTAAATTCAACAAGAATGACCTTTGGTTTTGTAGTTATTTATTTATTTATTTATTTCTTCTTGAACTGTTACTTTTAATGCCTTTACGATTTAGGTATGGATACACAATGGTGCACATCTATTTAAGGTGTCTTTAGGAACTCTTTACTTTTCTTTCCGGTTAAGTATCTTTTGGTATTGGATTCCTTCTAAGTTGAGTTCTGATAACCAAATAATGCCACTCTTGCTTCTTCTTCTTTTTCTTTTTTTTTCTTTTTTCTTTTTTTTTGTCAAGGCAATTAAGTTCTACTAAGTTTCTCTTATGAGACAGGTGTACAACATTTTATCAAATTTTAGTTCCCTTCTCAATAGAGTTCTATTAACCAAATAACCATTTTTGTTTATTTCGCTGAGGTGCTACCCACCTTAACTTTTTTTTCCACATCATAATTTTCGAAGGCCAAGCGTTTGATGAATTGTGAAGTTTCCTTAATTCTTGAGCATAAATATGAGCAGCTACAGTAGATGGCTGATGATCCAATGAACCAAGTTTCTCAATGAGTATTACTTGTACACGTTCATCTCTCATTCTTTTATTTTTCCTACTAATTATAGATAACATTACAAATTAGTGTCGTTGAGGAACTTTTCATGATACTGATATGCTGCCATTATGTTGCCACTTTGGTACAAATTACCATTAATGTACTTCTGTTTGTTGGTTAAGTGGTTTGAACTTATCCACCACCCACCATTTCATTGGATAAGGGCTTAACAGAAGTTGCTGAAACTTCTTGGGTCATGCTATAGGCTGAGTGCTTCTTTTGACTTCGATGGCTAGATTCCCACATTAAGCATAATTAAATGGAGGCTTAAGATTTTAAGAAATATTGCAACTTGACTTTTTCTCTTGACTAAAAGAACAATACTCAATTCTCATATTCCATCCCTTGATTATTTAATTACTGACTTAAATTGTTTGTATTTCATCTATGATTGGTTGCCTTGATATATATATATATATATATATATTTTTCATTGGAGAAGGCAAATAAGCATTCGGTACTAGATAAAGCCTATGAAATTGAAAACTAAGAAATATGTAGTTTTATAAGAGGGACCAAGGGGGCCACCCGTATACATTATAAAATACGTATGAAAACTAAGGAAGCCATCTCTTAATTTTACTTATTATTTGGAGTGATTGATAGGGCAGTTTAATTTTACTCTATCTTCAAGGCGACAATAGACTTTTGACATGCTAATGAAGAAGCATTGTTGTGAATTTCAGCATAGAATTAAACATAAGTGAAATTAGAGATGATGCGAAACTTATTAAAATAGATGCATATTGGAATTTCTTGGTTTTCATTCTTAATCACTGATTTGGAATTTCTTGATCTTTAATTTGGAGAAGCTTGCTATTACATTTTTTGATGGTTTGAATTACTTGACTGGATTTTGGAGAACTATAAGGCTACTTGACTTAATTATACCTTCTAAATGAGCCTACAAGTAGCAAAATAGTTCTTGGGTTGTATATTTCACTTTATTTGTAACATTGTTAGGAGTTGGAACGAGGTTTGAAGAACTCTATATTTGTTGTATGGATAATATTACTTTTTTAGCTCAATATACCTTATCCTTTTCTGTAACCCTACGAGGAAGCTGTAGTCAGAAACTTAGCAGCTAGAACCTAGAATAAATTCTGCTACCACCTCTTCAACTTATGACTGCTTTTATTAAATAGGAGGAAGTATATCAAAAAGAGTATGAGAAGCTAGGAGAAGATTTAAAATAGTCTTAAGGCTCTTAATGGATCCTACCACAATTGCCTTTGTCACTTCCATAATTTCCAGTAACTTTCGTAATTACCCTCAATCACCATAAACCAGTTGGCATTCATAGAAACTTTAACATAGAATAACAATAGTTAGCAATAGTATTATTTTGGATCTTTAGTTTCTATTCTGTAATATTTATATAAATCATGGAGTATAGTACACCATACACTATCATATTATAGCAACATCTGATGTAATATTCATTTGAAATATCAGTTACGCTCTTCAATCTTCTTCTCATTCTCTCTCTCAAATCTCTCCCTCTCTATGTTTTTCCATACATTTTAACTCGGATCGCCTCTTTGATGGTTCAAAATGATTCGTCTCTCTCTCTATATATAACAATACACAATCCATCTCTTTTAGGTATTTTTTTTCTGATTAATGTTTTGTTTGCTTTCGAATTGCCATAGTTCTCTTTCTCTCTCTATTGCTTGTATGATGTGTAACAATGTGATGTTCGATTTGCAGGATCTGCTACTATTCTTTGCCTTGATCCTAACTCAATCCATCGCCTTTTGGGGCATATATATGTGTGTGTGTGTGTGTGTGTGTGTGTGTTGTTGAAGATATTGATTTTCTATTCGTTTATGAAGTATTTTTGTTTTTTTGGTGATATCTTTAATTCTGGGATAGGATTGCTAGACTGGGAGTGGGAGTCTTCCTTCTTCTAGCTCTTAGAATCAGTGTGCCAAAGGTTGATTATTGGGATGTAGTTTTGGTTGTAAAACAAAAGACAAAATTCATTTTTTGTGTATTTAAGAATCTGATGCATCTATCTGCTTTTCTTTTCTTCTATACTCTTTTTGTTTCCCATTCAAATTTTCTGGAACAATGCATGTTTTCTTTGAAGGATGCAACTTTTTATTTTACTTGGTCTTGTGATCTATAAGTTTTTGAACCATGTAAAATACCAACGATATATTCTTTGATTTGTTTATGTTCTTTTATTTATGCAGGTTGTAATTTTTTTTTCCCAATAGATTAGTAGATGGAGTTGTATATTTAAACTTATATTTTGGAAATTAGTGAATCATATGATTTGGATACTTTTCTTGGTTTGTATGCTTGTGAGATTATTATGAGCTGGATATGATAGAAGTTGAGGATGGAAGCTCGTATGCAGGTTATTTGAAGTATGGATGTTAGTTTTTTTTTTTTTTTTCTTAATTCATAGTTGTTGTTTCTCCTTGGTTTGCTCACAAGTTGCCGCACTTTATAAGCTACTGCCTTTGTTTGGAGGTGCATATTGCTTTGTTTGGAGGTGCATACAACTACGCAAGGTTATGTTCTTGTGTATGTGTGTGTGTGTATATATATATTAAAAATAATTTTCTACGGCATGCAAAATTATACCGTGAAAAGTGTAATGATTTATGGCATGCAAAAAAATGTCCATTTTTGACCGCCCTTATGACTCGGATGTCACCACTTGCACACCCAATGGTGAATGTGTATATGTTTGTCAAGTGCTCGAAGTCCTCAGCAGAATGCCACAGCTTTGAGCCTTCAAACCCTATATACTTCTTGCCTTGTTTTGGACCACAACCCTAGTTCTTCAAGCCTGAAAACCTTGGGACCTGCCGGCCACTGATCTTGGCTATCGGCCACTTGTGTGGTCTGTCGGCCAGAACTAGTGGCCTGCCAGTCACAAGTGTGTTTTGGCAGATATTTTTGCTAGTTGTGTCAGCTGTTGTCACAGATGCATGCACTTGCTTACACGTGTATGTATTGATATTTCGGAGGGAGTTTGATGTTTGTCTATATATAGGAGACCTCCCCTTCCATCTTTAAGGTTGGAAAATTTTGGAGCATAATATTTTCCCTCTGTCAACAATTCTCTCTCTCTCTCTCTCTCTCTCTCTTGCTAGTTATTGAACCTTTGCCTATACATTCTAAAGCAAACCTTGCCATCTTTGAGCTGAGGTACTTTTGAGCCTGCTTTGGGCTCTTGAGGGTGTGTATGTATTGAATTGTTGCTTAGAAGTGTTCTCCTCTTCAAGAGGTATAAAGCTTGGTTTGTTTCCTTGCTTTGTTTGCTATTTTTCCTACTGTTTTTTTCTTTCTACTATTTTTGGACTATATAAACTCTATAATTTTAGGCTAAAACTTGTAGTTTAAGACCTTAAAGGGTAGAGGGATGGTTCACCTTTCTTTCCACCTTGCTTCTTTAGTTTACCCTTCTGTTTTCCACCTTTACACTACCTTTTTTTGAGCTTTTAAACACTAATTTTCAAAGCCTTTTTAGTGGCTAAAATGTTGTTTTGAAGTCCAAAAATGGAGGGGGTAGCCTCCCCTCCTTATGCTTTGTTTACTAGCTTACATAGCTCGATGTTTTAGCTTATTGTTCTAGCTATTTTTGTCTTAATTCCAACATGTTTTAGCACTGATTTAGCACTGTTTTAGTACTCTTTTCAAGTGTTCATTGCATTTGAGCCTTGTATTGCATACTTGTAGTGTAACAGTCCTCCTAGGTTGGTGATTTAGGCTTTAGCCACCAACCTATTTGAGTTAATAACATTTGTTTATGGATTTCCATACTTGTTTTAATCCCTAATCACTTCTGCAGCCTCCCACCTTTCTTGACTTCTGCTTTGCTTTGAAAGTTGGTTCAAACTAGTAGCTTTTTAAAAGCATGAGATTGAGGTCTTATGCTTAATGGTTTAATCCCTTTAGGGGTTCATTACCAATGACATGACACTTCTCTCATGCCTAAAACAACTCTTGGTTTGATGCTTCTTTCCATTAGAGAACTTAAAGCTCACCTTTGGACTTAATTTACTAAGGAATGGTTGATAATTAAAATGAAGTAATAAAATGAGGACTAAAAATGATGCAAGATAATAACTTGGTTAGGGTTCAATCGACGTTAATTGAACCCTTGAGTCTTGAATTGTTTCATACTTGTTAGTGATGTAAACGGTTCAAGAGTCAATGTCAACTACTTCCCTTGATCAATCCATGATAGGGAGGGGGTTTGAGAGTCTTTTCTTGTTGCATTTATTGAACTTACACGCTTTGGTTCATAGGCCATCATGCAATGAAATTGCATCAATTGATGATTTGTGAATCAAGTTTACCACTCCTTTTTGATGATAAGGAGGGTTAAGTTGTGCAAACAACCCTTGAGAATATCCTGTTCTTGCTCTCTATGCCTCTGTTGCAGCAAGAGGAACCAAACTTTTGTGGCCAGTAGGCCACAAGTTCTGGACGGTAAGCTACTATTTGTGGCCGGGAGGCCACCAATTCTGGCTGCTGGCCACTTTTGTCAAATTGAGAAATGACTTTCTAAAGCAGAACAGAGCAATGTCAGATGTGAAAAGATGTTCTACTGTGCAACAGAAGCATTCTAATAGCAGGATAGTGGGCTTTTCAAGTAGAAATTCGTGCATGCATAAGCATTTCACTTACTTATCGAGGCTCGTTCGCTTATGGACTGGTAATAGCTAGAAGTTGCTAGTTGTTTTGTGTTGTAATTGTTAATTAGCTAGAATAGTTCATTAATTTGTTGTTGTAATAATTAGTTGCGTAGCTTAGCTAACTTATTCATATCAGTTTGTAATAGCTAGTTAATTAGCTTAGTTGGTTAGTTTATTCGGACCCTCCTACGTGAGGGCGCAAACTTGTAATAATGTGTATGTCATCCAACCCCACGTCTTTGTCCCTTTTCTTTAACTGCTTATGATGGTTAGTTTAGGGAATCATGTTTCGTTTAGCATCTCTCATGATTTGCATCCACTTGTTTTGCATGCACCGAGGCTCGGTACATCATTCTAACTTGCATTGTTAGTTAAACATTATTTGCATACGTGCTTAGACCGCATGCTATCAAATTGATTCATGTGCCATATTAGTGGCCGAGCCTATTTAGATTGCATATCGCATGCATTGCATTAGTCATATTGCATAGCTAGGACCATGCATTATTCTAACTTTATCTTCTTTTTTTTTTTTTTTTTTTGTGGCATGGAGTACTAGGTAAGCTTTTATTTGTTTTAGCATATTGCATGAATGTGGTTTTTTCCATATCAAAGTATGTTCACCATGAGGCTAAGTGTTTATCTGATAAACTGTTTGAATGCCTATGGATGAAGGCTAGTTGCTTGAATTGGGATAGTTTGATTAATGTACATTTGAGCCCACTTTTTCACGTGGCACATTTACAAACTCTTTTCAAAAACAAACATAAAATCAAGCGTTTCAATTCTTGCAAATTGGTCTATACTTGGGTGCGCGTCACATAGTAAGTTAGGCTAATAAATCGGAACAAGAGCATATAATGTAAATAAGAATCACATCATGATTAGTAGAGGCCAATCTTTGATCGGTCGAGCGGGGGTGCTCAATTCATGACCTTCCCCTCTTGTACCTAAGTTTACGAGCTGAGATAATCTTGGTGATGACAGACGCAAGGCCTTTGGCATGAGTCATGGGCTTCCTAAATTTTCCAAAAATATTTAGGTGGCGACTCTATATTTGGCAAAGCAGTCCATTTTTGGCATTTTGATTCAAAATCGATTTTACAAAAGATTTGCAGGATTTGGACTCTTTGGTATTTATCTATTTCACATTGCACTTGTGAGATCAGATTCAGAACTGCTGGAGTCCGATACTGTAGGGCTTATCGTCTTCCGAAAGGGTGCCCGAAAATTCAAGTTACAGTTTCTGGCGACTCTGCATGGGAAATTTAGAGAACTTGACTTGAACTTCATGATGTGCAATTTTATCTACACTTATATGTTTCTTTGCATTGCATTTGCATTGGTGCGCTTAAGTCATTGTGTTTGCCATCTACTATTCCTAGACGGTTTGCCGGAGGCTTGCCTAAAAACTTGCCAAAAGGCTGACCGGTCGTGGGCTCTATCATGATGGGAACACAACCCTTGGATCTGGACTGCCGTTGTACTGTTTGATCCTCCTTTCATTTCTTCATGTTAGGTGTGAGAGGTATATTACGTAGTCTTGCTGAGGTACCCGTTTGACCATTCGGCTTAGTTGTATATCGAAAAGCCATAGAGACTCTTCCAAACTAGGATAGGATGCTCACTCGAAATACAAGATTGAGTGAAAACCACTTTGTTTGAATAGTGAACCCAAGTTCCTGACGAAACTAGGACAGGGTAACCCTACCACCTCATAGGGATGTTTTCGCTGTCACTTAACTGGTATGTGTTTTACAGTGAAACTGTATAGGAATGTGCATAGCAGTTGCAAGTTTGGTATCTGTTTTGGGGGTGGAATCCAGTGTGGAGTGCAGTCTTACAACTTTGATCATGTCTGTGTTGATAGCATCTTAGCTAAGGTGTTGTGCGGTTTCTGATTACCATTTTCTTTTGCTTTATTTCTTTTTGCTAGGTAGTTTACCACCATAGCTTTAGAAAGTTCGAATATCCCCCAAGTACTCTGGACCCAAGTCAGAAGGCTTTGTAAAACTAGGGATCTTGTTCGAGGACAGCCCGTGTTTACTTCACTCCCACCGGTTACAAGACGGAAGAGAATTAGGCAGAGTTCACCAGTTCAGTTTTTACAACAGTCACCCCTCAATACACCTGTGTCCAGTCAGGTTCAAGAATAGTCATCCAGTTTTGGTTCAGCACGAGATCGATCTCATATTCCGATGACACAGTATCTCCTAGTCAATATGGAAGAATTGATACATCATCTGCAGCAGATAATTGAAACCGTACATCAAGATGTGGCCCGTTAGGCCGAAGTTATCAACAGGCTACAACAACAGCAACCACAGCCAGCTGTGGCCTCTACACCCCATGCACCTCCCACGGGTACCCCACTACCCAGAGCCACTACTCATACTGCCAATGTCTAAGAAAATCAAGGCAATTCAGTAGAGCCAATCCTAGCACAGGCCTCCAAAACCCCTGTTTATCAGACTGAGGCTCTGTTTGAGTTTGAGGTTGACCCAACTGTAATTAAGGTCAATAAATTGGAAAAGTTGTTCAAGAGAGCACAAGGGGTTAACTCTATCTCGGACATAGAGGACGGGTATACCGATTCTGCAGTGATATTGCCAGATTGGTTCAAATGTCGCACATCGATCGATTCAACGGCTCCGGAGATCCAATTGTTCACCTTCATCTATTTTCAGATATCTTGCGGCCAATGGGCCTGACTAGACTACAAAGGCTGTCTCTCTTTGGTCGGACCATGTCAGGTATGGCGCCCATATGGTATGCCAAGTTGGATGACTCTGTCAAGTAGAATTGGAAGGAGATGGCCGAGACCTTTATTGCGCAGTATTCGTACAATACATAGATCGAGGTCACAACTCATGATCTTGAGGCAACATGCCAAAAGCCGAAGGAGGGCTTCTCTAAATTTGTGACAAGGTGGAGAGCTAAGGCCTCGATGATGACCACAAGGCCTTCTGAGAAGGATCATATTAGGATGGTTGTCCGGAATCTACACAGCAAACTATTGCAAAAAATGATCGTCCTACCTCTGTTTACATTTACAGAACTCCATAAGATGGGGGTACAAATCAAAGACGCCATGAAGTAGGGGCTGATCACAGATGAGAAGGAGCTAGCAAAAATGTCATTTGTACGCAGTTCTAATGCTACCAGTGGTAGCACAGCTGCGAGGCCGTTAGATGTAAGCGTTGTCACCACAACCAAGATTGCCGACCCCTTTGCCAATACAAGCTCACAAACACCATCCAACCCTGGCCGATCCTAGAGGACTTTCAACCAGTTGTACATGACCCTATCTCAAGCCATGAAGGTGCTAGTCAAAAAAGGGCACCTCAAACCATTAGAACCACGCCCATTGCCTGATCCTCTTCTAGCCAAACACAACCCCGCAAAATACTGCATGTTTCACCAATAGCATGGTCATGATACCGACCAGTGCTTTCGATTGCATCATGAGATTCAGGATCTCATTGACAACAAGGTGATCACCCCACCTCAAAAGCCAAATGTAACCAGAAATCCACTCCTAGCCCATAATCAAGTCCCCCCACCTCGAAATCTCAACCCGATCAATACACTAGCCACCCTTTATGACCCCAACGTATATATTACCCCCTCTCACCTACCAAACCGACATTGTTCATTCCAGAAGGCACAAATTTGTACATGGCGAACACGTCCAAACCTCAACCCAAGCTTGTTGTGATGCTTACAGTGGAAGAGGAGTCTACCTTGGAGGAAGGTACTAGTCCATTGTCGGAGTGTTTTGAGGACATAACTGATGGGGTGTATGACCCAAGCTGCTACATTGTGCCAACAGGACGGGTCAAGTCAAGCCTGAATTAGTGCTGCCAGCCTCAGTAGACATCAATGTGGTTAGGGAATATGGTTCTAGCCAAGGGTTGGATGATCTAGTAGAATTCAAGGAGGACTTTGACAATTTGCAGTTCTTTGAGCAGGATTAGGGAGATGTGCAGATTGGGTGGTTCGACCTGAACAGATCAACTGACAACTCCTGGATGGCTGAGTGATGAGCCAGACAAGGAAGAAGAAACTGGAATGCAACTAGAAGGAAAAGAAGTAGAGATAATCTCAGTGGCTGAAAGGGCCGATGAGAAAGGGAAGCTGCCAGAAAACGCTAGTGTGGAAAATCCAGCCCAGGAAGTGGGCGCTATGAGCACTGCGGATACAGAATAGAAAGCTGCACTGACGTAGTTTGAACTAGAAAGGATTGAAGACAACCAGGAAGTTGTAATGGCCCAACACCTTGTAGGGAATACTTATGATGTGAAAGTGGTACGGGCAGTGCCGGACAACTGTTTGTCGGTCGCTGAGGGTGAATGGTAGGACGATGATGATCTGCATCTGGCCCACATCGACGAAGACTGGGACGAATGCCTTCCGAACAATACATGGTATGTTGAAAAAATAGACCACCTAACGAGAAGTGTACGGTATTTTAAGCCACCGCACCTGAATCAAGCAAAGGCATCTGGAAAAGACAGAGAGGCTGAGAAACTGAAAGAGAAATAGCTGGAAGATGAAACATGTTGAAACAGCCTAAGAAAATCCAAGTTGACATCTCCATCTGAGGTCTTTTCATGGCCTCTTGGGTACACCGACAGGTAGTGTTGTCGGCAATGGACAAGGCTAAATTGTCCATTAACACCACGCTCCAACTGCTTGTGGGATTAGTCTTTCCAAGTGGTGTTAGACCAACCCTTACCTTCTCAGACAAAGAGCTACTGCCGAAAGGCTCAGCTCACAACAAACCATTGTAAATATCTGTGGAGTGTAGAGAGAAATAGGTGCTGATGGTGTTGGTAGATACCGGTTTGGCAATCAATGTCTACTTTTCTCGCACCGCCTATGCAATTGGCCTTAAACTAGCGAACTTTGTTTCCACAGGCCAAGTAATACGGGCTTATGATAATACGAGCACAGAGGTCATGGGCATGGTACAAGTCAGAGTCCAGATGGGCTCGAATGAGCAGGAGGTCGAGTTCCATGTTCTGGATATGCCGGCTACCTTCAACATACTGTTAGGGAGGCCCTGGTTAAATCATGTAAAGGTCGTCTCCTCCACTCCCCACCAAAAGTTGAAGTACCTGCATGGGACAAGAGTGGCGATCGTTTTGGGGAATTCATCTATCCATCCACTGCCAGAGGTAACTACACCAGTGCTAGAAATCAACCATGGTGAGGAGGATGTATTCCTCTTGGGATTCATTCTGGCTCAAGCCTGGGTAGTGCAGACCATTTTGGCCGCAGATGAAGGCATATACGTCAGCGTCCAGTCCATCTATTTCATGAACAAACTGCAGCACGTTCCAGGAATGAGACTCGGCAGAAGTGGTCGGAAAGGTTTTGTGGCACTAATAGATGTGCCATACAACCCACATGCCTTTGGTCTAGGCTATGTGCCCACCAAAGATGATTGGATTAGAAAGAGGGAAGAGATAAAAGGTAGAGCCAAGGCTAAGCAAGCTGGGAAACACTATGAGCTCATCTATAGGCCAATCTAGGGAATACTAAATGGTCGCTTTGTTGGGGAGGGAGAAGATTTCCCTTTTTGCGATTTTCCCGAGCCGTGGGTGAATTCCACGAAGCAGCGTGTCCCTGGGTTCGAGATCTTCTAAGATCTGTAGCTGCAGGACAGTGATGATGAGGAAAGGGCTGAGCCAAGCATTGAAGCTAAACAGAGCACGGAAGGTGACTCAAATGGCAGCGAACTTGGACTAGAGACAGCACTGGCTAGTCTTTTGACAGATCCGATGGCCGACCTAAAGAACTTGGGGATAACCTTATCATCTCTATGATCGGGGAAGAACCGGGTGTGAACCTAACCAGCAGCATTTTGGATACATTAGTAGCACCATCTCTTATCTGGCAACTAGAGAAAGGCTATATGTCCAGTTCTAAATTGGGTGATGAGCTAGAATCTGATTCCATTGAGTCTGTGGGGTCGGGATCAGATTCAAGTTTTTCTGAGTTTGAGTCTGATATTTCTGGGGGTGGTAACCCGGATACCAAAGTCCTGTCTAGGTCTTCATTCAACTTTTCTTTTGAGTCTGTAATCGAAGATCTGGACCTTTTGAATGAGAACTCTGCAGTTTCTTTGTACTTTTCTGTGCCGTTGGTTTATTATATTGACTAAGATTTTCAGAATTTTAATGAAAACGAAGGGGAAGAAATCCCCCTAGCTTTGAAAAACTTGATTAATCGAGAGGAGGAGAGGTTTGCTAAACTCTGTGCTGATGAAATCATTACCATTAATGTGGGTACTAATAAGGATCTACGTCTGGTCCAGATCAGGTCCACGTTGTCTTCAGAGGAGCGCGAGTGTTTAATCTCTTGTTACAAGATTTCAAAAATGTTTTCGTGTGGTCCTATGAAGACATACCTAGAATCAATCCTGAGATTTTACAGCATCAGATCCCTCTTGACCCCGAGGCCCGAACCGTCAAGCTGAAGCTGGGTAGAATACGTTCGGATTGGGCACTGAAAATCAGGGAAGAGGTCACCAAGCAGATCGAGGTAGGTTTCTTGGTAATATCTGAGTATTCGACTTGGTTGGCCAATATCGTCCCAGGGCCAAAGAAGGATGGTAGAATCTAGGTGTGTGGACTTCCGGGACTTGAAAAGAGCTAGTCTGAATGATGACTTTCCTCTACCACATATTGATGAGTTAGTGGACTTCACTGCGGGCCATGCATTGTTATCATTCATGGACGGGTTTTTTGGGTACAACCAGATTCTGATGGCACTCGAGGATAGAGAGAAAATTGCATTTACTACACCGTAGGGAATCTACTGCTACTGGGTTATGCCATTTGGTTTGAAAAATGCTGGAGCTACCTATCAGTGGGCTGCGCCCACCATTCTGATGACATGATCCACAAAGAGATCGAGGTGTATGTGGATGACATGATTGTCAAGTCCAAAGAACGAGAGGGCCACTATACCACCTTGAAGAAATTCTTTCAACAGATTAGGGAATGCAGATTGAAGTTAAACCCGCAAAAATGTACCTTCAGCATAACGGCAAGAAAAATGCTAGGCTTTTTGATCACACAGAGGGGCATTGAAGTAGATCCTTCCAAAATCAAGGCCATCCTAGAAATGCCACCACCGAGGACTAAAAATGAGGTGCGAGGCTTTCTGGTAAAGTGCAATTCCTAAGACGATTTATTTCCAAATTAACCTTGACTTGTGAACCACTATTTGGTCTCCTGAAGAAAGGGAAGAAATTTCGATGGGATGATCGATGTCAGTTTGCCTTTGAACAAGTTAAGCAATACCTCCAGAATCCGCATGTGATGTTGCCATCGGAGCCAGGAAAGCCTTTGATTTTGTACTTGTCAATAACAGATACTACCATGGGATGCATGCTCACTCAGGAAACTGAAGATAGGGTAGAGAAAACCATCTATTACTTGAGCAAGAAAATGCTAGATTACGAGACCCGCTATACTCTGTTGGAGAAAGCTTTCCTAGCCTTGGTATGGGCTACCAGGAAGTTGAGGCACTACTTGTTAGCCCACTCTGTAATCCTAGTTTCAAGATTAGATCCCATCAAATATCTCTTTAAGCAACCAGTGCTTACGGGTAAGCTAGCCCATTAGTTGCTTCTTCTCCCCGAATTTGATCTCAAATATGTCACCCGCAAGTCGGTCAAGGGAAGAGCTGTAGCGGAGTTCTTGGTAGACCACCTGGTGGAAGAAGATAAGGCAGTGGAATACTTGTTCCCAAATGAAGACATTCTACAAGTTGAAGAGGAAACTTAGACAATGTACTTTGACGGAGCATCCAATCAGTACGGTTATGGGATAGGTGTGTTACTGATAGCATCTGACAACTCCCATATACCTTTAGCCTTCCAACTCCGGTTCAAGGTGTCCAATAATGAAGTAGAATATGAAGCATGTATTGTTGCTTTAGAAGCCACCTTGGAACAGCTGACCAACAACAAAGAAAAATATGAATCATGCATTGCTGGTTTAGAAGCTGCCCTAGAACTAGGGGCAATAAGATTGGATGTTATCGGAGACTCGAACTTAGTTGTTTCCCAAGCAAATGGACACTGGAAAGTCAAAGAAGAGAAGATGAAGGTTTACCATCAGACCCTGGATATTCTGATTCCTACGTTTGAAAAGCTGACTTTTACACATCTACTGAGAGAGAACAACAGGTTCGCTGAGGCTTTAGCAACTTTATCGTCTTTGGTAGACATCCCACTTGGAGTCCGGATGCGTCTGATTATCATCGAACAGAAATACACATCGACTTATGAAACTATTGCCGCGATAGATGAAGTGCAAGACAAAAACCCTTAGTATTACAATATTTGGAACTTTTTGGAAAATGAGGCATATCCTCCAGGGGCAAATGCCAAAGACAAACGGTGAATACGGCGAATGGCCATCCAATTTATCATCTGTGGAGGTAACCCATATAAAAAAGGTCATCTGGGAATGCATAAATTGTGTGTGGAAGAAAAGGAATCGAAGCGCCTTATGGAGGCTATCCACGGTGGAGAATGCAAGGTGCATATGAATGGTGTGAAGCTAGCCTGAAAGATTCTCAGGCAAAGTTACTACTGGTCCACCATGGAGGAGGATTGTATTGGTTTTGTCCGACGATGCCACAAATGTCAAATTCATGCTAATCGCATGAATATTCCGCCGTCCAAACTATACAACATGACTTCGCCATGGCTTTTCTCAGTTTAGGGAATCGATGCTATCAGTGCAATCACACCAAAAGGGTCAAATGGGCATGAATATATCTTGGTGGTGATTGATTATTTTACAAAGTGGGTGGATGCTCAATCCTATGCAGTGTTGAAAGCATCACATGTGGCCAAGTTCATTAGAAACAATATCATTTGCCGATACGGAATCTCAAACGAGATCATATTAGATAACGGCTCCCACTTCAAGAAAGAGGTGATAGACTTGTTAGAGAAATACAATGTGGCTTTTCATAAGTCATCTACATACAAGCCATAAACCAATGGAGCTATTGAAGTTGCCAATAAGAACATCAAGAACATCTTGCAGAAGATGGTTGAGACCTACAGGGACTGGCCAGATAAATTTCCATTCGTACTCTAGGGCTACAGAACCTCTATCCGGACGTTTACAGGGGAAACCCCTTATTCTCTCATCTATGGGATGGAAGCCGTTTTACCAATTGAAATAGAAGTCCTGTCGCTGCGAGTTATGACTGAGTGTCAGATATCAGAGGCAGACTGGCAACAGAGCAGATTTAAGAAGTTAATGTTGTTTGATGAGAGGAAGCTGAAGGTATTATATCATGTTCAAGCCTACCAGCGCAGAATTGCTAGGGCTTTTAACAAGAAAGTTTAAGTCCCGGAATCTCAATGAGGGAGATATAGTGTTGAAAGACAACCAAGCCCCTATCCATCACCCTAAGGGCAAGTTCAGACTCAATTGGACTGGTCCTTACATCATCAAAGCTATCTGGTCAGGAGGAGCAGTTATTCTCATGGACCTAGATGGCTTGAAATTTCGCAGCCGATCAACATGGACAAGTTGAAGAAATACTATCCCTGAGAGGATTGCTAGGCCAAAAACCCGAAAGGGCAACCTAGGCAAAAGTTAGAGCAATGAAAAATTAGAAATAAAGAAAAACTGAGCTCGCAAGGATGAGAACCCTAAAGGGCGACTTTGGCAAAAGTTAGAGAGCAAAAGAAGAGAGCTAATACTCGAGTGAACCTGAACCGAACTACGTAAGGCCTAATTCCCATCTTTGGGATACATAGGCAACTTCATCCTGAAGTTTGGTTGTAACCATCTCTAACTCAACTGTCCTATCCATTTTCTGATCAGGTCATCTTTGTCCATCATCTGAGAGTTCAGTTGTGATCTTCATTTTGGGAAGAAGAGCTGGTTACAATGCAGAACAGTAATGGTATTCAATTAGGAGCAGTTATGATCTTTTGATTCGAGGTTGTATATCTTGAGGATCGATTCTGTGTGTGTCAGGTTGTGATCATTTTTGAAAATGGTTTTGGAAAATTTTAATAAAAATTGATTTTGTTCAAAATTTTACCTTTTACAACTTAGACTATTTTTGGACCAAAAGGAAAAATTTTAGTGCTCACAACTTTAATTCCATTGATTTCAACCTAAAGTTCTCCAACTCTCTGATATAACTCAAAGTTGCTTTTACATCGTAAAACTTGAAAGAAAGGTCAAAACAATAAACTAGTGGCATAGGCAAGTCAAGTGCTCTTGCATCTTCTCTTTGTACTTGCGGAAGCTTCTATAGCCAAAGTGGGCCTGGCATGTGCCTCATCTTCGAGCCAATTCAAGCATTCGCTAGAAATGACATAACTGAAACTAGAGGCAGGGGCCAGAAGCTCTCTCGTCCTCCAAGCAGCGAGGTACCTAGCCAAGTGTGAAGCACGAATCAAGAATGAAGCCAGGTGTTCTACCCCCTCATTTGGGAAGGTCTGATCATGTCCAAACTGGCGTCTGAATCGAAAAGAAAAGTAGAACACGCAATGCGTGAGGCCAATCAACTGTATGACAGGTTGTCGAGTCATGTTGTAACTCATCTCAGTTAGATGAAACCAGGGATAGCGCCAAACTATGCCAGCTGTAGACCTGTTGTACATCCAGTTGCACCACCATCCCTCGTTGGGAAATCCACTAGTCGTTAGCAGAAGAAATAAGCTCAAGCTGAGTACTCGGGGCAAGATTCCACCACCTTCAGCTTATCCATAAGCCATACCTGGGAAGGGATGAAAAATAAAAGAGATTAAAGAATAGAGAGATGCACGTTGAGAGAAAAGTAAAGAAAGGGCTTTGAGAGAAAAATAGAGCATGAGTGCCGAGTGATGTGAGAAACACATATAAGAAAGGGTGGGAAACAATACCTGAAGAAGTACTGGACTCCCCGCAAACCTAGTGGTCTATCGGCGATGAAAAGCATCTAAACCCATCAGGGTCTCGGCCAGTGCTAAACCAATACAACTCTTACCTTCTTTCAGACATTGGGCCACTTCGATCAATCGAATGCTAGTTCTGCCACAACTAGGAGCAAGAAGGTACTGTGCAAGCATACATAAATAGAGGGCATGTTGACGAAAACTTTTCCAAAAGAGGTCGCCTCTGTCACCGATGTCACAAAATTGATGAATCAAGCTGGGTATGTCTAGCTCTCTATTATGGGCCAAAGATCGAGCTTTGTGCAAAGTGAGCCCACACATTCGTCCCAAAGCTTGGGCATAGCCAAAACGGGACTGAGGTATGATTTCCTCATCGCGCCGGGTTTTCATCAATGCCTAAAATTCTTCAAGAGTCAGAAACATTTCTTGTGTTTTGAAGCAAAATACATACTTAATCGGGTTCTAGCATTGGGCTGAGGCATGGAGGAACGGAAAACAAAGTGGAGTATGGCTTAACGAAAAAGTGCATTTATGCCAAAACTCCAAAAATTTACCTTTTTCGTGCCGTCTAAAGTGGCTATCCAATCTGTGAGCTTCTCAGCAAGGAATATCTCTATTTGTGGAAGAAACAACAGCTAAAATGAGGTTCTGGAGAAGAAATCACAAAGGAGGACCTTTTGTAGAAGATAAGGTTGTGAGTGCAGGCCAGCTGTCAGCAATCTGGTGATCCTCACATTTGTGGCCGGCAGGCCACCAGTATTATGGCCCGAAACCCCCCTTTTGTGGCCGGCAACCCCTCTTTCTGGCCTACTATCCACTTGTGTGTTGGGCAGTGTTGGCAGCCTAGTTTTTGTCTTGATCTTTGTGTTTTGAGGTAATGTTTTGAGTCTTTTGGTCTTAGTAGTTGTGCATATCTATGTTTGAGTTGTTTTTTCTTTGCTTATCGAGTTGTACTTTGTGTTTCGTCATTGGTTGTCTCATTACCCAATTAAGAACATCATGCCAATGCAAGTTTTCATTTTCAAAATTCAATTTCATGTCCATTTCATGCAAATATGGTGCTCATGATGCAAAAATGATAACACTTTTCATAAAAACTACGAGGTTTTATTCCGATCTTGTTTTTTTACAAAAGAGGAATACAAGTTTCAAGAGCAAAAGTAAAACCTATCTGAACCTATACATGTGCTAATGCTACCAAAAAAAAAAAAAAACTAAGCAAAAAAAATCCAAAAAAAATCGGCGCCAGTCATCTCAAGCTCGACAGGCCCTCTTCGTCCTCTTCCTCGGAGGGGACTCAGGGGCACTGTCTCCATCAGCACTGCTACCAGAATCGAACTATGAACCAAAGCTGGTATCATCTCTGCTCCCTGCCTCAGAGCCAACCTCGGTGTCAGCTCTACTCCCAGACCGCAAGCCAGCATCATCATCGCCGCTCTCGGATGACTCAGAATGTTGACTCACTGCCTCCTCGGAGTCACTAGTCTGAACATCGTCATCGCTCAAAACGGGATCTGAGGGACTGTTTCGGCATCAAGTACCCCTATCATTGCCTCGACCGTGGCGTACATCTCGGACACATGGTGGGGCCTGCCTCTCTCTCCTCCCTACTGCTAGAGTAGGTGTTGCTAGTGCTAGTGCTGGTGCTGCCACTGGTGCCCTTGGAATTTGAAAAAATAGTTGTCAATATATCAACTGTAGTGTGTATATCGGATGCAGATAGTATGCAGAATGAGCGTCCTGCAGAAACCAGATACAATATGAGTACAGTGTATTAATGCAGTGTATCAGTGCAATTTAGGGAAGACTACAGTTGAGGGGCCAATGTATCAGTGGGGATATGATAATGTGGTGCACAATAGAATTACTAGTGAAATGCATGCTAAAATGAAGGAAATTACCTAAATACCATAGAGACCAAGTAGCGTCTTTCTCCTCTGCACCATGCTGATCAGAGATGTAACTAACTCGAGGAGGCTCTCTATATACTCAGTAGGTGGCTGCAAGTGCATTTGACTAATCAATATCTAGAATAAACATATCAAAAATGGAAAGTGTGGGGTACAAATTTTAAAGTGCAGTCCACACCAAAGGTGCACCTTGAGCTCTGACATACTCGTGCCTTGCCCCTATCAACTCGATCAGAATCTGGTAGGCTGTCCCGGTCGGTCGCCAACATGTGAGCGCAGCGGGAATCTCCAGCCAACCGATCATCTGCCCAACAGGAGGGCCTCCTCTAGTATAGGCCCTGGTCGCCCAAGTCGCCTCACCCGCCACAAGAGCTCATGCTCCCTCGCCTGCGTGAACGCCCATCAGAGGGCACATAAGATAAGTCTGAATGAATGTCGCGTAGTTGCCCTCTACTCTAAAGAAGTCAGTGTCTAGGCCCACCATGAATTGGATGATCGCATCAACCGGTAGGCTATCTGCTATCGTCATGGACGATGTGGGTGGCATCAGAACAACCGGATCAAGCGAGCCCACGGTCTGGCATATAAATCGCTCGCTCAGAAACTAGGCCCAGCAGACCGGGCCCTCCAACAAAATTTGGAAGCGAGATGTGGCCCAGGCCCCATCATACTGGTCCTTCACACTAGCCGACATCGTCGCCCAGGGCTACCATGTGATCTACAAACAGAAAATGTACAGATTGTTAGTTGACGTCATTTACCAAAGTATGAATCAGAGTAGTAGTAAAGCAAAAATGATTGTGAGTTTCAGGTTACCTCGTCAGTCGCCACCGTGTGGAAGTATCGACGGAAGAAGGCGAAGGTTGTGTCATCACGTCTTCGACACCAACACTGGCCATCATATTGTCGTGTATACGGCACCACGGGGGAAATCTCCTCCATAGGCTCCTGAGCCAGAGCTAGAAAATAGGCATAAACCCACAACTACAACTAGAGGACAGTGGAATTAATGCATGAACAGATATTAAAGCAGAAAGTGCAAAGCAAAAAACACAATGTATGAATAGATACAAAAAGTGCAAAGCAGAAAGAACAAGTTATGAACAAATGTTAAAACAGAAAGTACAAAAGCAGAAAGGTGCAGTACATATCTCCCAAGCTCTCTAGTAGCCTCCAACTCTCTCTCCCCTCATCCGGGAAGTGGGGCTCATGTAGTTGTAAAGAGTGGCGTAGCCAGCTTCGCCCCAGTCGTAGAATTGCACCCGAGGTAGTGTCACCAAGGTGCTCAGCAAATATAAACCCATGGTGTTCCTCTTGTTTGAAAACAAGGTGGTACCAAGGAGAAACATTAAGAAGCCTCGACATACTGCTTTATCTCCTCTGGTGTCTTGGGCTCGCTCTCTCGAAACTGCTCAGCAAACCAGCTGTACCTTACCATGGCCAATCGGTATAAAGGTAGGTAAGCTCTATGCAGGTGAATCCATGCTGCCTCCCACTCGCCCATGTCTGTGTCGAAGGAAATCGGATCATCCCCTACTCTTAAGCATGTGAGTATGGTGAAGTCGTAAGGAGTAATCGTCATCTCCCCAGTAGAAGAGAGGTGGAAAGAGTTGGTAGTA
Source organism: Camellia sinensis (assembly GCF_004153795.1). Taxonomy (NCBI): domain Eukaryota; kingdom Viridiplantae; phylum Streptophyta; class Magnoliopsida; order Ericales; family Theaceae; genus Camellia; species Camellia sinensis. The sequence goes on from NW_021024701.1 coordinate 3,232,994, forward strand.
TCCCACCACCTCTCCATTAACGCCCCGAGAAAAGTCTGGCTCGCTATGTACTATGAGACCGAAGCATAATAGGCTGAAGCCAGCCTTATCAATAATGTCGTAGGCCCCGGCAAGGAGCTCATAGTACCATTCCTTTGTTGTCGTCGTCCTATACCCCCTGTAAGCACGGGAGTCTCCCTACGGCAGAGGAAATGTGAAGCAGATGAAAGACAGTAATAAAAGAGCATTCAGATATAAGGTAGTGCAAGAAGTACTATTAAAGGAAAGGCAAGAATGTATGAAAATGTTCATACATCGGTAGTGCTGGAAGAAAGATGGGAGTTCAGCTCCCTCAGTAGAAGGTCCTCTGGCACGTCACGAGCAAAATCGCTGAAGTGTTTGATGCCTCCAAGCGGTAGTATGTGTGTATGAGGATGATACGTCATCGGATCAATGGGCCGCACCCTCAGTGGTAATGGCTCCGGCTCGAGCTCTGTAGTGAACTCTGCCTCAAGATCAGTTACGATGTCCTTTGCCGCATCACTGACCTCGGCAATCACCGGCTCCTCAAGCTTAGCAGAAGGTGATAGTGGAAGTGGAACCATAGGAGGAGCCCATCATAAGGAATATCATCCGCCATCTGGAAAGTGGGTGAAAAATAGGTGAAAATGAAAAAAAAAATGGAGGAGAGAGGGTAAACTTTGAAAAAGTCAATCCTAGGAGAGAGAAAATGGGAGAAAAAGTCAAAACCCGGGAAAATTTGCAAAATCTGAGAGAAACTTGAGGAGAACAAGCCTAAAGTGCTAAAAACTCAAGAGAAGCGATGAAATCAAAATCTGATCGGTTCAAAATGTAGAAAATCAAGAGGGTTTCGTGAATAAAGTTTGCGTGGGGCATTGGAAAACACGTATAAAGTGAAAATCTAGAGAGAAAAAGCACCTAGAGAGAGGATTTTCAGACTTGGGTGTGTGTGCAAATGAAGTGTGGATGTGTATATTTAAAGACCCGAGGCAAAAGGACTTTTCTGCCCCCAAAATGGCACGGGTGGCCAGCAGGCCACATTTGTGGTCGGCAAGTGGCCAGTGGTCCTCATTTGTGTCTTGGTGCTGTTATGTGCTTCTGTTTCCCGAGCAGTGTATAGAAGGTTCTTTTGGGGTTCAGATTGATTCTTAGAGAGCTCAAAACCGCGTTCTGGTGCGTGAATGTGCCCTACTTGCCAATATGAATGGGGTGTATCCTTTTTAACCATGTTGCAATGCCTCCGAGAGGTAAATCGAAGGTTGTCACCGAATATTGCTTTACTCGTTCTGTCAAAATTACATAATTGTTCTCTTCTATTGCATAGAATGTGCATTTTCACATACACTTATGCTGCACACGTGTCCTGCATCATTCATGATTCGTGCATAGAACATGCTTTCAATTTTGCCTAGAATATGCTTTTATTTCTTACATAGAACATGCTTTCAATTAACATCATACGTCGGTTGTTTATCTTGTATGGAATATGCGTTGTCACTGTGTCGATTTGTAATATTGTTCACTTTGTGCATCTATCGCACGTGTTCACTTTGTGCATCTATCGCACTTGTTGACTTTGCACATCTATCACACGCACTCACTTTGTGCATCTATCGCACATGTTCATTCTTCTTTGCATCTTTTGTTTATATCTCAGGATACGTAAAGCACAGCCCTGGGAGTGTTTTATCTCGGGATGCGTGAAACACAAGCCCAAGCAGTTTTTCTTTTATCTTAGGATGCGTGAAGTGCGGCCCTGGGTGGGTTTTATCTCGGGACACATGAAATGCGAACCCGAGCAGTTTTTCTTTTATCTCAGGATGCGTGAAGCGCGGCCCTGGGTGGGTTTTATCTTAGGACGTGTAAAGCACAGCCCTGAAAGGATTTTATCTCAGGACGCATGAAGCGCGGCCCTGGGTAGGTTTTATCTCAAGACACGTGAAGCGCGGCCCTGGGCAGGTTTTATCTAGGGACGCGTAATACGGGAGCCCGAGCCTTTTTTTTTTTATCTCGAGACGCATGAAACACGACCCTGAACTGTTTTGCTTTTATCTCCGGATGCGTGAAAGTGTAACCTTGAGCGGTTTTTATCTCGGGACGTGTGAAACATAACCCCGATCGGTTTCTGTTTCTCAATTTCTCAGGATGCATGAAACACAACTCAAAGCGGTCTTTTCTTTCCTCGTCTCACGTCTTGGCGTGGTTAGAGTGTGTTTTAGTTCTTTTTGCATGGAACCTGTGTTGGTTTTAAGCTTGAAGCTGCTCATTCATATGTTGTTATCTTGCTTATTACATCTGTTATTGCTAATTGCATCATCTTGCATGATCATGAGTTTTCAAAATAGCCGACTTTATGAAGCATGTGAGTCCAACTTTTAAAGTTTTTTTTGTGCATATCACTTGCATCTTGCCCCAACTATGCTGGTTTGATTCCTTGCAATGGGATACGTAGGCAGCCTGCGAGCACAACCATTTAATTTATGTCTTGATTGTTTTTCCAGGTCTTACGGCCTTGTCAAAATGGGTCATCTTCAGGCTTTGACATTCACTCATGTCATTTCATGACTTCAAGTTCTATCAAAGAGGGACAACTGTAGGCACCCCATTTTTTACCGCCCTTACGACTTGGACATCACCACTTGCACACCCAGTGATGAATGTGTATATGCTTGTCAAGTGCTCGAAGTCCTCAACAGAATGCCATGACTTTGTGCCTTCAAACCCTATACACTTCTTGTCTTGTTTGGGACCACAACCGTAGTTCTTCAAGCCTGAAAACCTTGGGACCTGCCGGCCACTGCTATTGGCTGCCGGCCACTTGTGTGGCCTACCGGCCACAAGTGTGTTTTGGCGAATAGTTTTGCCAGCTGTTGTCATAGATGCATGCACTTGCTTACACGTGCATGTATTGATATTTCTAAGGGAGTTTGAATTTTTTCTATATATAGGAGGCCTCCCCTTCTATCTTTAGGGTTAGAAAATTTTGGAGCAAAATATTTTCTCTCTCTCTCTCTCTCTCTCTCGGTAGTTATTGAACCTTAGTCTATACACTCTAAAGCAAACCTTGCCATCTTTGAGTTGAGGTACTTTTGAGCCTACTTTGAGCTCTTGAGGGTGTGTATGTGTTGAATTGTTGCTTAGAAGTGTTCTCCTCTTCAAAAGGTATAAAGCTTGGTTTGTTTCCTTGCTTTGTTTGCTATTTTTCCTACTATTTTCCTACTTTTTTTGGGTTGTATAAACTCTATAATTTGGGGTTGAAACATGTGGTTTAAGGCCTTAAAGGGTGGAGGGGTGGTTCACTTTTCTTTCTACCTTGTTTCTCTAGCCTTTACCCCTATGTTTCCCACCTTTACACTATCTTTCTTTGAGCTTTTAAACACTGATTTTCAAAGCTTTTTCAATGGCTAAAATGTTGTTTTGAAGTCCAAAAATGGAGCGGAGTAGCCTCCCCTCCTTATGCTTTGTTTACTAACTTACACAGCTCCATGTTTTAGCTTATTGCTCTAGCTATTTTTGTCTTAATTCCAGTATGTTTTAGGACTAATTTAGCACTGTTTTAGTACTTTTTTTTTAAGTGTTCATTGCATTTGAGCCTTGTATTGCATGCTTGTAATGTAGTAGTCCTCCTAGCTTGGTGGTTTAGGCTTTAGCCACCAACCTATTTGAGTTGATAGCATTTGTTTATGGCTTTCCATACTTTTTTTCACCTCTAATCACTTCTGCAACCTCCCTCCTTTCTTGGTTTTTGCTTTGCTTTGAAAGTTGGTTCAAACTACTTGCTTATTAAAAGCATGAGATTGAGGTCTTTTTCTTAATGGTTTAATCCCTTTGGGGGTTCATCACCAACGGCATGAGACTTCTCTCATGCCTAAAACAACTCTTGGTTTGATGCTGATAATAACTTGGTTAGGGTTCAATCAGATGTTATTTGAACCTTTGAGTCTTGAATCATTTCATACTTGTTAGTGATGTAAACGGTTCAAGAGTCAATGTCAACCACTTCCCTTGATCAATCCATGATAGGGAGGGGGTTTGCGAGTCTTTGTTATTGCATTTATTGAACTTGCACACTTTGGCTCATAGGCCATCATGCAATGAAATTGCACCGATTGATGGTTTGTAAATCAAGTTTACCACTCCTTTGAGTTGTTTGATGATAAGGAGGGGTAAGTTGTGCAAACAACCCTTGAGAATACCTTGTTCTTGCTCTGTATGGCTTCCGTTGCAACAGAAGAAACCAAACCTTCTGTGGCCGGCAGGGCACAAGTTCTGGACGGCAGACTACTATTTGTGGCTAGCAGGCCACCAATTCTAGCTGTCGGCCACTTTTGTCAAATTGAACAGTGACTTTCTATAGCAGAACAGAGTAGTGTCTTAGGTAAAAAGATGTTCTGTTGTGCAACATAAGTATTCTGACAGCAGGATAGTGGGCTTTTCGGGTGAAAATCCGTGCATGCATAAGCATTTCACTTACTTATGGAGGCTTGTTCGCTTATAGACTTGTAATAGCAAGAAGTTGCTAGTTATTTTGTGTTGTAATTGTTAATTAGCTGGAACAATTAAATAATTTGTTGTTGTAATAATTACTTAAGTAGCTTAGCTAATTTATTCATTTGGGTTTGTAATAGCTAGTTAATTAGCTTAGTTGGTTACTTAATTCGGACCCTTCTGTGTGAAGGCACAAACTTATAATAATGTGTATGTCTTCCATCCCCACGTCTTTCTCCCTTTTATTTACCTGCTTATGATGGTTAGTTTAGGGAATTATGTTTCGTTTTGCATCTCTCATGATTTGCATCCACTTGTTTTGCATGCACCGAGCCTCGGTACATCATTCTAACTTGCATTGTTAGTTAAACATTCTTTGAATACGTGCTTAGACTGCATGCTATCAAAAATATTCATATACCATACTAGTAGCCAAGCCTATTTAGATTGCATATCAATGTGTTGCATAAGTCATATTGCATAGTTAGGATCATGTATTATTCTAACTTTATCATTTCTTTTTTTCTTTTTCTTTTTTTGACTTGGAGTACTGGGTAAGCTTTTATTTGCTTTAGCATATTGCATGAATGTAGTTGTTGCCATATCAAAGCATGTTCACCATGAGGCTAAGTGCTTATCTGATAAACTGTTTAAATGCCTATGGATAAAGGCTAGTTACTTGAATTGGGATAGTTTGATTAATGTACATTTGAGCCAACTTTTTCAAGTGGCACATTCCCAAACTGTTTTAAAAAACAAACATAAAATCAAGCGTTCCAATTCTTACAAATTGGTCTATACTTGGGTGCGCGTCACATAGTAAGTTAGCCTAATAAATCAGAACAAGAGCATATAATGTAAATAAGAATCAAATCATGATTAGTAGAGGCCGATCTTTGATCCGTCAAGCGTGGGTTCTCAATTCATGACCTTCCCCTCTCGTACCTAGGTTCACGAGCCAAAACAATCTTGGTGATGACAAACACGTAGCCTTTGGCATGAGTCATGGGCTTTCTAAATTTCTCAAAAATATTTAGGTGGCGACTCTGTATCTGGCGAAGCAGTCTATTTTTGACATTTTGATTCAAAATCGATTTTACAAAAGATTTGCAGGATTTGGACTCTTTGGTATTTATCTATTTCACATTGCACTTGTGAGATCAGATTTAGAATCGCGGGAGTCCGATACTGTAGGGCTTTTCGTCTTCCGAAAAGGGGCACGAAAAGTCAAGCTAGAACGACATACAAAGTATGTCATAAATGTATTAAAAATAACTTTTTACGGCATGCAAAATTATGTCGTGAGAAGTTTAATGATTTATGGCATGCAAAAAAATGTCGTAAAAGATTACATACGGCATACAAAGTATGCTATAAATATATTAAAAATAACCTTCTACAACATATAAAATTATGCCATGAAAAATATAATGATTTATGGCATGTAAAAAATGTCGTAAAAAATTATATAGAACATACAAAGTATGCCATTGATGTTTAATTTATTACTTTTTACAACTTTACCTGCATGCCATAAATGACGATCAGCTTTTCACAACATGTCATATAATGACATTTGTGTGCATGTTGTGAAAGAGTTTTTACGACATGCATTGCAAGCCGTAAAAATTCAATTTTGTTGTAGTGCACTCTTGATTAAAAACATGATTCCAAACACATTCGACTTTAGGACAGAAACGCAGAAGATGGTCTAAGTCTTCCACATCATCACAGCTAGGGCATTTCGGATCATTTGTGAGGCCCCTGATTGTTCTCAAACTATTAGTCAAGACTTTCCCTTATAAGACTAGCACTATAACAAAATTGAATTTTTACGGCTTGCAATGCATGCCATAAAAACTCTTTCACAGCATGCACACAAATGCCATTATATGACATGCGGTGGAAAGTTGAGCGTAATTTACGGCATACAGGTAAAGTTGTAAAAAGTAATAAATTAAACATTAATGACATACTTTGTATGTCATATATAATTTTTTATGACATTTTTGTCATGCCATAGATCAGCATACTTTCCATGGCATAATTTTGCATGCCGTAGAAGGTTATTTTTAATGTATTTATTGCATGTTTTGCATGCCATTTGTATGTCGTATATAATATTTTACAGTATTTTCTTGCACGTCATAAATCATCACTTTTCATGACATAATTTTGTATGCCGCAGAAGGTCATTTTTAATATATTTATGACATACTCTATGTGTTGTATATAATCTTTTATGACATTTTCTTGCATGACATGAATTATTATACTTTTTCATGACATAATTTTATATGCCATAGAAGGTTATTTTTAATATATAATATATACACGGGAATATAACATTGCCTAATAGTATGTAGACTGTAGCTTATAAAATGAAACCTATTAACAAACCAAGCAGAAACAGCAACTATGAAGTAAGCAAAAAAAATCTAATATCCATACACCAGACAACTTGCATACTAATTTTCATCCTCAACTTCTGTTATATCAAGCTTATAACAACCTCAAACATAGAAACTAAGAAAAGTATCCAAATCATAAGATTCACTAATCTCTAAAATACGTCTTTAAACATCTAAAAAGTATAACTACAAATCGTAAATCAATGTACTTCCTATTGAGGATGAATTAACTAGTCGAAGAGAATGAATTAACTAGGCCATGCAACTGTACTTCCTATTGCATCTTGAAGATCATACATTTCATAAGTAGAACGAAACAATAGCACGTTGACTGTTACGTGGTTCACCTATACTTTCCAACACATTGGTCCAAGAGTCACATGATGCATCTTTGACTTGGGATCCCTTGATGCAATTTGGCCTTCTACAACCACCAAGTTTGTCCCCTCCCAATGCAACAACTTGCATTTGACATTCTCTAAGCTTCACACACCATTACTTTGATCCTACAAAAATTACGAGTATAAGCATATTGCATAACATACATCCCATTTACCAAGTATTAGTTCAATAAAGGAAATGAAAGTGTCAAAAAGCTTCAAGGAGAACTCACTTATTTATGTCATCAATGTCAGAAAAGAAAATTTCAACTTGATGAATACATATTTTGAAGTGGTCACACTTATAAGTCTACTCAACTTGATGAATTCATAAAAACTAAATAGACATTCTAATTGAAGTGGATCTCTAATAAGTCCCTCAGTTCTTCACTAAAGAACGCAAGAAGATGATTCTGGAGTCCTCATTATGAGAGTTGTATTAAAAAAAAAACACACAGAGACACACAGATCTAAAAGTGTAAAAAAGAACAGAGTAGAAATAGAGCTATAGAGGAGGTGAGATAGAATGAGAAAATCCAAATGGTTGTTTGTTGAAATCACTCATCTTCTCAAGAACCCAGATGGGATGTTGAGAAAGAAAGGTCCAAAGGGTTGAATCAAATAGGAAATTAAGAAAACTAAGAACCACAGTTCCAAACTCAGACCTATTGCTTCCAATTATGTGTGGCAAAGAAGTGTACAGATAGTATGAGAGAGGGAAAAGAACAGAGGACGCAAGATCAAATACAGCTAAAATCTATAGCATAGTTCTTAATGCCCAAAACGTAATAACAATAATAAGATCAGAAGAACAGTTGAAACTGCATTTGGCTCTAGATAGGGACTGAAATTGTATATAGCTCTGCATTTTGAAGATTTGTGATTCTTTTACTCATATTTATCGTCATTTACTATTACTACTACTAGTTATATTTATTTAATTTTAATGAATAAAGTACTAAAATTGGTTAAAGGATTGTTCTACCAAACCGTGCTATTTTAATAATAGATCTTTCAAACTCAAACTCAAACCCAAGCAATTTGGAATTTGTTTTCCAAACCCATGTCATAGCGATTCTGGTTTAGACCTGACCCATCTTGCACTCTAGACTTGGGTTTCATGATTTTGTATTGTTGTTCTGGCCTTTTTCCCCTTATTCCCGATTGAAATTGAGTATTGGAGTGCCTTGGTTGTGTTTGGAATAGGTTGGTTGCTGGTTAGTTCAAATTATTGTTGTCTAGATTTTGACCTCTTCACTCGAGCGAAGCTTCTTGCTCTCAAGTGAGTTTTGTGAATTCCTTTTGCTCGAGAGAGCTTTGTGAACTCCCAGTACTTTTGCAGGCCTGCAGAGATACTGGGAGGGTAGTGTTCTTCGCTCGAGCGAGACTTTCTATGCTCGAACGACGGTCTTCTGTTTATAAAACTTCTGGGAATGTCTATTTTGCGCTCAAGTGAAGCTTCTTGCACTTGAGCGAGGTGAGTTATTTGTGTCTAGTCGCTCAAGCGGCAACTCTTGCGCTCGAGCAAGTTGCGCGTATTTCAGTTCACAGAAACACCTTTTTACATCACTTTTTGACATCTTTTCTCTCAAAAGCCCTAAACTGACTCTCTCTCTCTCTAGAACATAACTTCTCTCTACAAGTACACCTAGATCAAGGATCTCTCTACCCTACTCTCTTTGATAAAAAGATAGAGCATTCCTAGAGCTTCGTTTTGATTCGAATAAAGCTTGGTTTCGGTGCTTTTGCAGTTTTTCCCTTGCTCCCATGGTCTTCTAAGTTTGAGGTAGGGACTTTCTACACTCTTTTATGATTTTTAACTTAGTTATTCATCGATGTGCAAGAAATATTAAAACATATGGTGATTTTGAACAAACTTAGGGTTTTGGTTTAAAATCAAAAGAGGGTTTTTCGAATGAATGTAATGGAAATGGTTATGGTTATGGGAGTAGATATGAACTTGCATTGTGTTAAAATAGTTGATTTTGGTGTTTGGGATGAACTTGGGAAAAATGGGAGTTTTGTCCTTAAATGACTCAAATGATTATTTTGTATAAATAATGGAATTGGTATTGAAAGTGTGAAATTGGGAGGTTGCTTACATGAATGGTGTAGTTGGATTTGTTTAATCTCTCGCCTATGGAAGTTTGAATAATTTATCTGTTGGGAAGATTGTATATCTATTTAGAAATATCTGTCTTAGGCTATCGGTGGAGGATAGCTATGATTGTTATAGAAATTGCATGAGGATTAGGTGAATTGAAACTAATCACTTAGATTGTATACATTGTATATGTATGATATTTGGGAGAAGAAATGGGATGTACTCCATATTTGGGAGAAGAAAGGAGATGAACTCCATTAAATTAAGTTGGCCTGTGTGTCCAGGGTGAAAGTCTCGATAACCGCGCGTATACTTGGGTGCTGATTTCCGCAGACGAAATTTCCGTAAAATGGCAAGTAAATGTAATCGTATGTTAATTATATTGGTTGGAGACCTATGGGGTGTATTTTATGTTTGGTTGATTAAATGAAGTGGGTATAACTAATGAACTGAAATAAAGTGGATTGAGATGTAAGTTTGGCATAATTTGGTTTTGGAAAAGAGTTGTAAAAGATTTTGTCATTTGAGCATTAAACATGTGCATTATGCTTATATCTTTGTTAAGATTCATATATTATGCTAGATTATCTCTATTGGGCCTTGGCTCACCCTACTTGGGAAAATCATTTTCAGGTGCTGGTGACATGCCTCCTAGCTTGGGAGGACTTAGGAGCTGAAGGCTCTATTTTGCTATTTTGTATTTGATATTTGTACAAGCCTAGGGGCTTTATATGTATGGAGCTTAAGGCTCTTTCTTTTGTTGTAACCAAGCATAGTCTTGGAAAACTGTAAGCTTGTAGGGCATTTATTGGTTGATGATGAAATTGGTACCACATGCCGTAAATTCAAGGTAGAGCTTATGAATGTATATCGCATGTATTACCTTTTTGTAATTTAACTCTGATTAATAAAATTCTACTATTTTGTTTAAGTCACCTTGTATGAGTCATTTGCAATTGAATATTTGTAATTATTTTTGGGGACGTTACACATGTTTTGAAAATATGATTTCACTAAAGTTTTGTTCTCAAACTATGACTTCAATCATAACAATTGAGACTTCTAAAAAGAGCATAACTTACCGTATCTAAACTAGTTAGAAGGTTTGCTATTGAAGAACCAACACGTTTAGATATTTTCATAGCTTCAATGCTTTCAGTAACAAAACCAACTTCATTTACCTAAAAAACCCATAAAAACACTTCATTAAGCATATAGGTACCACAAAATTCCAACAATTAAAGACATGAGGAGTAGATAAAAAATTTCTGAAAATACTATTTTCACTCACCGAAGTTGGAAGGTTGTCATAAGGAGTAGATTGGAGTAGATCGGAGCTTCTTTGGGAGGGATTTGTACCCTACACTTAAAGACAAACATGCAAGTGATTTAAATATAAAATAACAAATGATTTGAATCAAAATTTACTTGAATTAAATCATAGGACATTATATTATCATGTTTAGCTTTTCCTCTTACATCATTTTGCCTTCTTTCTTTGATAAACATGGCTCTTTATCTCATCAAGTTGTTGTTCTAAGTCCAGCACGTTGCCTTTAAGTCTTCTCACATGCTCATTTTGGTGTACTTGTGCATCAACCTTAGATGGTAATGCCCCAAATCCCAGCCCTCGTACACTCCCACGACGCTCGAGACCAAAAGTATACAAATCACATCATGTTTTATAGATTTTGGAACTCTTTTATAGATTTTGGACCCTCATCAGTAGAAGAGTTGTGAAGTTCTTGAACCTTTTTCTTAAAATATAAAGCATGTCTTAATAAATTGATGCGAATGCAAATTATAATACAATATATATATATATATATTGGTATCATAGTTGCATCAATCACTTCATTCGTTTATTTTCCTTCCTTTCTCGGCCCTTTAATCCGAACATCAACTCTTGATATGGATGATGCTGCTCGACTTTCTCTTCTCTAAAAAGTAAAATAGAAAATGAAAATCAACATGATTAAAACGATTTCATAGTAACCATACTTCATATCCAATTTACAAAACTACTTGAATCACTCTTAAATTTACCATTTTATCCTCTAAACCGTGCATAACCTTTACGACTCATGGTGTGTAAGATGGTTTGCTTTTTCCTTATTGCCCTAAATCTTTTACACTTTACCTACATAAACAAAAGAAGAATTTCATAATTTATATGATTAATAATTCATAATTGAATCACTATGAGAAAATTTGGTGGTCTAATTAGTACATAAAAACTAGAGAGTTTCTATGAGGAAACTTACCTTAAATTCTTTGGAAGTTCGTTGTTTTACGAATGCTTTCCATTCAACCATTTCTACATTATCAGGTTTAGTGAGGACAATACTGTGTGCTAGCTTAGCACTTTTACCAAGAGGTCTTTGTAGCTAGGCTTTTTTGCACCCCCTTTCGGAAACTCAAAAAGAAGCCCTACAGTTCGGACTCCCGCGGTTCTGAATCTAATCTCACAAGTGCAATGTGAAACTGATAAACACCAAAGAGTCCAAATCCGGCAAATCGTTTTGAAAAATTGATTTTGAATCAAAAAGTGCCAAAAGTGGACTGCTTTGCCAAATACGAGTCACTACCTAAATATTTTATTTTTGAGAAATTTAGGAAACCCATGACTCGTGCCAAAGGCCACGTGTCCGTCATCACCAAAGTTATCTCAGCTTGGGAGCTTAGGTACGAGAGGGGAAGGTCATGAATTGAGCATTCCCGCTCGCCCGATCAAAGATCGGCCTCTACTAATCATGATATGAGTTTTTATAAACATTATAAGCTCTAATTCCGATTATTAGACTAGTTTTACTATGTGATGCGCACAAGCAAGTATAGACTAGTTTGCTCAATTTTGAACAATTCAATTTATGTTTGTTTGTGAAAGTGGTTTGAATTTGCTACCTCAAGTGGGCTTAAAGTTTACAAATTTGCTACCAAACATAGTGGCTTAAAGCTAATTTGCCACTAGACATAGTGGGCTTAAAACGCACATTTGTTGAATCGTTCCAATTCAAACAACAAACTTTCATCCACAGGCATTCAAACAATTTAACAATTAAGCATTTAGCCTCATGGCAAGCATGCTAGTCATGGCAACATTCACATTCATCCAAGCATGCTAAAGCACTAAGAACTCACCTAGTACTCCAAGCTAAGAAGATATAAGCTAGAAAAATATGCATGCTTCCTAACTATACAAAGTGTCTAATGCAACACATGCAAAGAATGCAATTAATAGGTTCGGCTACTAATATGTCATATGATGCAAATTTGATAACATGCGATTAAACACGTATTCAAAGAAGTAATTGAAACAACAATGCAGTTTGAATGATGTGTCGAGCCTCGATGCATGCAATACAAGATGAATGTATGCAAGCATAAAGTATGCTAATTGAAACCTGATGCTTCTAAACTAACCATCAAAAACGGTTAAATAAAAGGGAGAAAGACGTGGGGTTGGAAAACGTGCACATTATTACATTTTGCTCTCACGAAGAAGAGTCTAAATGAACTAAGCTAAGCTAATCTAAGCTAAGCTAATTATTACAAACCAAATGAAATAAAAGCTAAACTAATTAACTAATTATTACAACACTTTAATGAATTAACTAGTAAGCTAACTAATTAATTTACAACACAAATGCAAGTAAATTAAGCAATTAAAATTTCTAACTATGCTGCCACTACTCTGCCTCGGGAAATGGAAGATGCACATGCTCGGTTTTCGCCCGAAAAAGACCTTCGTTTTGCTCTCGAAAGCCCCCTATTTGCAGAGTTGGACATTTCCAAAACCTTTCTGCTCCACCTTACCAGAATTCTGCTGAAGTTTACATCAGTGGCCTACCGGCCATGGATAAATGCTGTCGGCCATCTGTCGGCCAAGAAGGTGGCCTGCCGGCCATAGATGGTGGCCTGCTGAGCACTAATGCACTGGATCACTATGCTGCAACAGAGTACAAACAAAGCAAAAAGAGGATTTTTCCAAGAATTATCTGCACAATTCACCCCTCCTTTTCGTGGACAAATCCAATGAGTTGTGAACTTAAACCACAAACCACCAATCTAAACAATTTGATTGCATGATGGCTTGTGATTCAAGGTGTGCAAGCTCAACGAATGCAAAACAAGACACTTAAGAACCATCACCCTATCATGCATGATCAAGGGCAATAGAGACCTAGGAAACTTGAGACATTCCATCACTTTGAGTATGAAATGTCCCAATTTTCCTTGTGTTCAATTAACGTCCGATTGAATACACAAGACACAAGTTATTATGTTGCTCAATTTTAGTCCCAAGTTATTAGTTACTCATTTTAACTTACCAACCATTACTTAGTCCAATTAAGTCCAAAAGGTGAGTTAGAGTCCTCTAATTGAAAGAAGGCTCAAAACACAACTTGCTTTGGGTAAGAAAGAAGTCTCATACCGTTGGTAATGAACTCCCAAAGGGATTAAACCATTAAGTATGAAACCTCAATTCCACACTTAGGCAAACAAATGACTTGAAACCACTTTCAAAGCAAAAAGAAAAACCAAGAAAGGTGGGAGGTTGCAGAGGTGATTAGTACTGAAATGAAGTGCAAAACAACACCAAAGCATGCAATCAACTCATACAAAAGGTGCCTAATCGCCTAAAACATCAAACTTGTGAGGACTATTACACTAAAACCATACAAAACAAGACTCAACTAACCCAAACAGCCCAAAAACAGAGCTAAAGCAATTTAAAACAAAGGCAAAAACATGCTGGAATATAGCTACAAAAAGCTAGAAAATGATGCTAACACATGGAGTTAACTAGGCTAGCAAACAAGACACAAGGAGGGGAGGCTAACTCCTCCAATTTTGGACTTCAAAACATGTTTGTTTCCACTGAAAATACTCTGAAATTCAGTGGTTAAAGGCTCAAAAAAAGATGGTTTAAAACTGGGAAACACTAGTGGAGAAGCCTTACAAACAAGGTACAAAGAAGGGTGAACCATCCCCTACCTTTAAATGGCTTCAAACCACAAATTTCAGCCCATCTTGACAAAGTTTTTATGACTCAAAAATGGCCCAAAAACAGTGGGAAGAAATAGAGAAACAAGTGTATTAAAACAAGTTAAAAGACAAGTGTTATACCTTTTGAAGCCAAGCACCGCTTTAGGCACAAATGCAAGCCAAAACCACCTTCAAGAGCTCAATCAACACCTCAAGGGACCTCAACTCAAAGGTGATTACTTTTGGTTAAGGGTTGATATGCAAAAGTGTAGTGTAGCTAACAACTAAGCACAAAATTTCAAGAGAGAAAAATGTAGAGAAAGAGAGAGAGAGAATTTTTGAGTTTAAAATCTTCCAACCTCAAAACATGAGAGAAGACCTCCCTATATATAGAAAACATGAATTCTATACAAGGAGATCCAGCCCTTCACGTGTGGACAGATGCATGCATCTATGCAACCAGCTGGCACAGTTGGCACAAAATATCTGTAGAAAACACTGGTGTCCGGCCGACCATCAGTGATAGTCGGCAAGGCATCAGTGATGATCGGTAAGGCACATCAATGGTCGACAGACCAGAAGCTCTGGCCGGTAGCCTTCATAGATGGCTGGCAAGCCACCAAAAATTGCAGGAGAGGAAGACCAAGACATGGTCCAAAAAGGAAACAAAATGGATGCAGGGTTTGAAACACTCAAACTTGTGGCGTTCCACTGAGGACTTCGAGCACTCGGCGAGCAATCAAACTCGTCATCGGATGTACCTGCAAGAACATCCCAAGTCTTGAAAGGCCATCAAAAATAGGGTGTCTACAGTCTTATTTTTCGTGATAGTTCAGATTTGTGTGAGCGCCATAATCTGCCAAAACTTTTGCATGGTGTATTTCCTATGGCAATCATGTATTTTGAATCTAATCTGCATTTTCATTTAAACAAAAATTTAGTGATTAGGAAAAAAAACTTGAGTTGATAATATAATAATGAATTAAATAAATATATGTTACCTTCACACAAGCCCATAGCTTGTCTTTAACCTCTTCTGGAATATCAGGCCATCTCTCTGTGGTTATTGGCACCGTCTCTCGTGCCAAGATCCCTTCTAAAGTCAATAGTTTAACTAACTCAAGGCCCACAAGCTAATTCCTTTCACTGAAGTCAATTTCATCACACTTTTATTTTCCTGTGTCATGCATCTTTAACTTTGATGCCCCCTAGTTCTCTTCTTTGGTACTTGAGTAGAGTCTACAACTCCTTCCATATCATGTGATTCAACATGTGGACACCCATCTAAAATTCTTAATGATGCATTTCTTCTATCATCCATTGTCGCAGCAATTATAGCTTCACGCTCCTTCCTAATTCTTTTCTCAGCTTTTTTTTAACTTTGTGCAATACACAAGGACAAATAAGAAATAATGTGGACAACAATTGGTTATAAATTCAATTTTATGTTAAATGAGAAATAAAGTACCTCTCCACTTATCTTGCTAGTTGACAATTTCAAGATTCAACCATTAATAAGAAAATGGGCATTCACAATAACAATCAGATCAGCAATAATAAACCTAAGTCATTGCAGAGATAAGATTAGCTAGCAAGTTAATTTTGAGTTGGAACTGTATGATTTAAACCTAAGTGTTTCTAATCCTATCATATTAACACATGTATTATTACAATAAGCCATATTATGCAAAATATGACATGAATGAGGAGACAGTAACCTATGTTTGTATGCCAGCAAAAAGACAAGAAAGTGATACATCATCAAGCTATTCAAATCCCTGTCATCCATGAAGGGTACAATTCTAGAAACAAAATCGCATTCCCTAGGATAATATTGAGATGTCTAATTTTTTTTTTAAATTATTTACATATTTTTGAACAAAATCTCAAACTTTCATCCTACCTTGACAAGCTTGTCGGGTGGTAATGAAATTGATAGACTCCAATAGCTTTGAGTTATACTTTGCAAAAAACTAGTAGCAGAAATTGTGGAGAATATCAAGTTCTGGCCAACCAGAAATTCAAATAAAACAACCACCACAACGATGAAGATGATGACGGTCGTGGTTCAGTTGATAAGCAAATAACCATGTGAAAAATTCATGGTCTCTGTATATCTATCACAAGATATACAAGTAACATGCAATACTTCCTTATACACATTAGTTTAATAATCCACATCGAATAGCACTCACGGGCCACAACTCTATTTATATTGACTTAATCTCAAGCACATAAAATGTGCAATATATCAGTACTTCAAGCATGTGTCAAATAGTTCTATAAGTATGAAATGAACTTGCAATACTTGTACAAGTTAGTTTAAACCTCATTAACTAGCATCACTACTCCACTTATATTGACTTATTCCCAAGCACATAAAAATGTGCAATATATCAATCAGTTCTTTGTGCATGCTATCATAGGCTACTGCACAAATTAAGGGAAAAACCTGTAATGTGTTTGAGATTTTGCATAAACCTGAGTGTTTCTAATCCTAGGCTACTATAAAAATTAAGGGAAAAAAAGAATTCTAGAAGTAATGTTTCAGAGGCTAAAATAGAAAAAGGTTACACAAAAAATACTCTAGGAGTCTACAACATTAGATGTCACAAATCCAAAACAAAGCTAGTTGGGCATTAAGAAAGCTAAAACACAACCAAAATGACCAAGAGATGTTAACAGAGACCACAGTGCAAACATGCAGAGCACAAATGCTAGAAAAGGCAGAGCAAAACTCACTCAATTTTGACTTCTCTTCTAAGCTGTCTTTCCTCTGTTAATTTTCTTTGAGTTTATTGGATGCTTCTTAATGAAATAATCTACATTGATAGTGCTTTTTACAAAATCTAAACCCAATGTTTGAAATTCACTGTTTTACAAATTTTGAACCTTCTTTCCTAATGTAGGTAGAATTAAAGCATAACATAAATATTTTTGTCAAACAAATCTTTATAAGCCAAACAATAAATTCTTGATAATATTGATTTCAAAGACAACACAATATTCACCTTACAAGTATATTCACTTATATTAACTTCAAAGAAAATAGCTAGTGAAATTTTATAGAAAGAAAAAAACAAAAAGAATGACCAGTAAAGGAAAACCAGTCAAGCCCAATAAGCATTTGGTTATATGAAAATCAAATGTTCCTACTTGTCATTAATCATGCAACACTTCCAAACCCTCACATTTCATCCTCATGTAGTGCTCATCTTCATCATTAGTATTTGCACCAAGTCTAGATGCATCTAAAGGTGCAGATGGCATATAGGCATCTTCATCATACATATCCAAATCATGAAAGCCTCTTGAAGGTTCTTTAAGTACAACTTCCCAACTAGATGTATCACTATCCCTCAAATAGAACACTTGTTTTGCATGTGATGCTAGAATGAATGGATCTCTCTCAAATGGATTTTGTCCTTGTTGGAGGTTGACCAATGTAAATCCATCTTCAACTTTGACACCGTTTCCAGTAGTTGCCCAGTCACATTTAAAGAGAGGAACTTGAAATTTGTAGTAATCCAACAAAAATTATGTCTCTGATAACCCCTTAAAAATAGATTTTTTCAATAACTTGTGCAATGTCTTTCGTACTAGATCGACAAATAGTTTTTGCTTTAATGGAAACACTGCCATTTTGTGTAGACCTTTAGACATCACTTGTATGAAAGCGATGCCCATTAATGACGTAGCCCAAATAAGGCGTCACATGCTTTCTTGGGCCGGTTGCAAGCCATTTCAATGTATCCGAAATCTTATTACCACATGATTCAATCTTTGCTTTCAACCACTGAGAAAAAGTGTCCATTTGTCTAGAATGTAGTAGAGTAGCGTCCCTCAAGAAACGTTTGTCCAAAAGCTTGAGCTCCTCCACGTGCATTCTAATAAGGAAGGCAAATTGTGAGATAAATATATCATGTAAACACTCAATTAGTAATTGATATTTATGTTATCATACTTACTCTATATATGGTTGGACTTCAGAACTGTTTATCAACACACAACAATGAGAAATTTGTAACATATCATCAGGTATCATGATTGAATTCCCCAAATAATCGGGCATCCTTCTAGTATTGTTTCATTTTCAAATTCTTCATTGTGGTTATGTTGAGCACCTATTTTAGCTGCTTGCTTCATGTACCCACTTCAAAATTGCATGCACTCTTCAGCTATATAGCATTCCCCTATGCATCCCTCAGGTCGTGCACGATTCCTAGCATATCCCTTAAGTATCTTCATATATCTAGACCATAATATAATTAATATTCAGGCTAATAGCTTTATTGACAAATACATCAATAGATATACATAATAAAAAGTGATATACACCTCACCTTTTAAATGAGTACATCCAACAAAATTGCACTGGTCCACAGATGCAAGCTTCTCGTCCTAGATGGATTGTCAAGTGAACCATAATGTCAAAAAATGATGGAGGGAAGAACGTTTCCAACATGCATAAAGTCTCAACAACATCTTCTTCAAGTAGTTTTAATTTATTCCTATCAATCACTCTTTGACATATTTGATTGAAAAAAAGTGCACAATCGGAATATTGCATTCCTTGGTCCCTCGGGTAAAAGTCCTCTCAATGCTACTAACAACAACTGTTGCATCAAGACGTGACAATCATGTGACTTGAGGCCTATCAGCTTGCACTCTTCTAATGAAACACAATTAGCAATATTAGAGCTATAACCATCAGGCAACTTTAAATCATGTAACCTAGAACAAAAGATTTGCTTCTCGATTTTTGAAAGTGTATGTGATGCCGGTGGCAAATAAAAATAAGGCCCTTTGTCCTCCACATGCAATTTATGTCTAATGCCTATTTCTTCCAAATCTTTACAAGCTTTAAGGCCATCCTTTGATTTCCCCTTCACATTCAATAGTGTGCCAATCAAATATTCATTGTGCATTACACTGAAGTTATGACGCAAAAGTAATGCCTATAATATCAATCAAATATTCATTCTTTAAAAAATAAGAATAACAAATTCAACTAATTTTGAAAATAGGAATTCTACTTTCTTTAGACTTACATCCCAATATGGTAAATTGAAAAATATGGACTTCTTCTTCCATGGTTGAACGCAAACTGGCACTTTTTCTCTGATGATCTAGGACTTTTTCCTTTTTCTTTCCCCAATTATTTTCAATGTCTTTAACTACACCAAAAACATCAGATCCATTTAATGGTTTAGGCCTCCCTCGAAGTTCTTGTTTTCCATCAAACCAACTTCTTTTCATCCGAAATGGATGGTCGGGTGCAAGAAATTACTTGTGACCCATGTACACAGTCTTTTTACAATTACTCAACCATTGTGAACACGTGTCAGTACTACATATTGGACAAGCAACTTTTCCCTTTATGGTGCATTCAACTAAGTTTCCATAAGCTGGAAAATCATTTATTGTCCACATCAAAATAGCCTTCAAATTAAACATGGAGTTGTTGGCTGCGTCATAAGCCCTAACACCATTAGTCCATAATTCTATTAGGTCTTCTACAAGCGGCTCTAGATAAACATCTATGTTATTGACTAGTTGCTTTGGCCCTGGAATTAGTAATGCCAACATGATATTTTCCTTTTCCATGCATAACCATGGGGGAAGGTTATATGTAACTAACATCACTGGCTAGCAACTACACTTTGAGCTAAGATTGGCAAAATGATTAAACCCATCTGCTGAAAGATCAAGTCTATGATTTCGTAGATCTGATGCAAAAGAAGGCCACTTTTGATCGATTGATTCTGCTGCCAATGAGTCAACTGGATGTCTCATCTTGCTATCTTGGCTTTTGTGAGAGAAATGTCACGTTAATTGCTTTGCCCCCTCTTGTAACTTGAACATCCTTTTAAATCTTGGTATTATTGGAAAATATCGCTACACCTTCGTAGGAACCCCCTTTTTAATCTTCTTAGTGCGTTTATCTACTTTCCAACATGAACAATTGCATTTCGGTGTAGACCGCCCCGAACTCCGCTCCGCTCGCGAGGGCGCGAATTGTGGTTCTTAGCTACTACAGTTCGGACTCCTATCACGGTTCTGAATCTAATCTCACAAAGTGTAATGTAAGACTGATAAATCACCAAAGAGTCTAAATCCGGCAAATCGATTTTAATCAAAAAGCGCCAAACATGGACTGTTTTGCCAGATTTCAGAGTCGCCACCTAAATGTTTTGTTTTTGGAAATTTTAGGAAACCCTCACTCATGCCTAAGGTCACGTGTCCGTCATCACCAAAGTTGCCTCGACTCGAGAACTTGGGTACGAGAGGGGAAGGTCCTAAAATGAGCACCCCTGCTCGCCCGATCAAAGGATCAGCCTCTACTAAACATGATATGATGTTTTTGAAAACACATTCGTTCTTATTCCAGTTTATTAGCTAGCTTACTATGTGATGCGCACAACATACAAGTATAGACTAAATCACTCGATTTGGAACAAAACATCTCATGTTTGTTTTTTGAAAGTGGTTTGGAATTGCTACTCGCAAGTAGGCTAAAGCACGGATTTGCCACCATCGAGTGGGCTTAAAACATGATTTGCCACTCTCAAGTGGGCTTAAAACTCTCATTTCGATAAATTGTTCCAATTCAAGTAATGAAGCCTTCATCCATAGGCATTCATGCATTTAAACACATAAGCACATAGCCTCATGGCAAGCATGCTATCATGGCAACACTTACACGCATGCAAGGATGCTAAAGCATAAACACTCATAGTGTACTCCGAGCCAAAAGAGAATAGTTAGTAATCATGCATGATCCTACCTATGTTAAGATGCCTAATGCAGTACATGCAAAAATGCAACTAAAATAGGCTCGGCTATCTAGAATGGCATATGAATGCAACACTTGATAACATGCTTTGAAACACGTATTCAAGAAAGTGTATTAAAATACAATGCAGTTTGAATGATGCGCCAAGCCTGGTGCCTGCAATACGAATGAATGATGCACGCATGTAAAGCATAAATATGCTAATTGAAAACATGCCCTAAACTAACCATCAAAAGCTAGTAAGTAAAAGAGAGAAAAAATGGGGTTGGAAGATATGCATCACACACACGCACACTTATTACAAAATTTGCCCTCTCGACAGAGGGTCCGAATAGAAGCTAACTATCTAATCTAAGCTAATTAAACTAATTATTACAAACCAAAACTAATTAACTAATCCTAGTTAACTAATTAGTTATTACAACACAAATTGATTAGTTCAGCGCATTAAATAATTAAGTACCAAAACCATCAAACTAGCTAACTAAGTAAAGCAACTAAGTAAAACAGTTAAAAGGAGCCTCGAGACGAGAAGTGCATGCATGCTCGGTCGCCTCGCTTGGAAATCCATCACTATGCCTCGAATTGCCTCTGTTTGCATTTGATTTTCAGAACACTGCACAAACCTCCAGATAGCTTCTACTCCATCATGGAGACCTCCAGGAGGGCTGCCGACTAGAAAAGGGTGGTGTAGACCAGCAGTAGACCAAAAAGGTTTGCTGCAGACCAGAAAAAGTGGTCGGCCAACTACTTTTACTGGTTTGTCGACCAGAAATTCTGCCATACTCCAGTTTTATTGCAACAGAGAACAAAAAGGGGCACAGCAGTGTATTTGTAAGGTATGTGTACACAACCACTCTCCCTATCATTTTTCCAGCTTAAGGGAGTACGGTTCTCGACTCTCGGGCCACCAACCGAGCATTGCAATGCACGATGGCTGAGAAGCCAAGTTTGCACAATTCAATGTCAATGAATGCACAAATAACACATAAGAGCCTTCACCTCTATCATGCTTGATCAAGAGGGTCAGCGACCAAGAAATAAGGCGTGTTTCATCACTTCAAGTATGAAATGCGCCTCGTTTCTCGTGTTTGGATTAACGCCCGATCCAAACACAATGCAATGCATACAACATTCCAAACAACATGCAAACAACATAAGCATGTCAAGTTAGAGTCCTTAAGCATAAAAGCTAGTGAAGGATACAACACAAGGGCTTTGTAATGCAATGCTCAATGGATCAAATCAGCCCCAAACTAACTTCATGCATGCCAAAACAAAGGCCAAAGCATGCTGGAATTGAAGCTCAATGGATTACACAAACATACATACATGTTAGGCTACAAACAAGGCACAATGCTCAACTCTCAAGCACAATTAAAGAGTGATATGCATGAGAATATGGTAATGCTACATGCTCTGAAATCATGTATTAAATGCCAAATCATCCAAATAGCTCAAAGATAGCATGTCAAGAGGCTTGAAACACAAGGCTACTAAAGGGGACTATACAAGAGACATGCAATACATGAAACAAATGATAGAACCAACCATAGACAGAGCTCAATTAGGTCAAAACAAAGACCAAAACATGCTGGGATGGGAGCTAAAAAGCCTAGACAAACATGCATACGCATTAGCCCATAAACGAGGCTCAAAGGCACAACTCTTAAAAGCACTCAAAGAGTGAAAGAAGTGAGAACATGGCAATGCTATACACTCTAAAATAACATGTTAAATGATGTCATGGCAAGCAAACATCTCAAACAAAGCATGCTAGAGGCATCAAAACACAAGGCTAGTCAAGCCCCTTGCACTACAGCTATGCAATACATGAACTATATGGCCAAGACAACCCATAATAGTCCTAGAGCATGTCAAATCAAGGCCAAAAACATGTTGTAGTAGAGCCAACACATGCTAGGATAATGAGCTAAAACAACAAGCATGCAAGGCTAGTAAGTGAGATTTGCTCTACAAGTACAAGATGCAAACCACAAGTGGCCAAACCAACCAAAAATAGAGTTGTATTATGGCAAAATAAGACCAAAAACACATTGATATGGCAACCCAAAAGCTTAGGCAAGATGGCATACACGTTGGCTCATGTTTAAAGCATAAGGCACAACCCTCCAAAAGCATTGAAAGAGTGAAGCATGGGAGAGTAAGATCACACTAAATACACTAAAATTACATATAAAATGATGCTAAATCATGCAAATAGCCCAAGCAATGCATGCTAGTGAGTTGAAAACTCAAAGCTAGTGAGCAAGATTGCACTATGGCTATACAAAGCAAGGCATGCATGACCAAAACAACTTAAAACAGTGCTTAAGCATGGCAAAACATGAGTAAAAGCTTGCTGGAGTGGAGCCAAAAACATGCTAGAATGATGGTCGAAAGCATGATGTATGTTAGGCTAGTGAGTGGAATTGCACTACAAGTGCAAGGAGCATGCAAGAGATAACCAAACCAACCCAAAACAGTGCTAAGACATGCTAAAATAACACCAAAGACTTGCTGAGATAGAACCAAAATAGGCTAGTATGATGGATCAAAGCATTGAGCATATAAGGCTAAATAGCAGGATTGTACTACAAGTATAAAAAACATGCATGGGGTGATCAAACCAAGCCAAAACAGTGTTATGCCATGCCTAAATAAGGCCTAATACATTCTAAGATGGAGCCTCAAGGAGGTAGAAAAACATGCTAACTTGGTGAGCCATCAACACAAGTACACAAGAGAAGAGGAGAGGGGACAACCCCCATCCATTTAGGGCCTCAAAACACACTTTCCACCACTGAAATTACTCTAGAATTCAGTGGTTAAAAGGCCAAGAGAAGGTGATCTCAAAGGCCTAAAGAGATAGTTCAAAACAAGGCAAACTAAGGCACAAAGGGGGGGTAGACCACCCCTAACACCAAAAAAGCCTCAAACAAACATCTTAAGTACTTGAAAATGAAGCTTTTTGTAGTTTAAGTTAGGCCTAAAACATCATGCAAATAGGGCCAAAGACTTAATCAAAAACAAAGCTCTAAGGGGCTAGTTTCTTACCCTTGAAGAACAAGGACAAAGCAGCAACTCCAGCAACTTTTTTGGACCAAAAGCAATCCAAAAAACCCCAAAACCAGCTTCAAGGTGCCTCAACTCCAAAGCAAAGGTGTTTCACTTGGTGTTTGTGTGCAAAAGTGTGAAGAAATGGCACTTTTAAGCACAAATATAGAGAGAAAGGAAGAAGTATAGAGATAGAGGGATATGTATAGCCCTAATGCAAAATTCTCAGCCTGAGACAAGAGGAAGGAGGCTCCCTTATATTGAATTCCAAGCTTCAAGCTTGTTGAACAAGCTAGAAGCTTGGTGCAATCCCTCCATTGTATGGAGGATGCTTTCTGTACCCAATAACTGGCACAGCTGGCATGGAAAATATTTGCAAAAAAAACAGGAAAGCTGCCGACCAGTTGAAGTGGTCGACCAACTACTCCCACTAGTTGACCGACCATAAAAAGTAGTCTGCATGGACAAAAAATGGTCGACAAGGGGGGAAAGGTGGTCTGCACAAAGAGAGGAAGGTGGTGGCAAGGCTGCCGACCACTTTAGGTGGTCCAAAAACTACCCACCCTAGCTGGTCGACCAGAAAACTGGCTATCAGGGAAGAAAAGTGGTCTACAGGGGGAGAAACTGGTCTACACCCCTGTTCCACTCTCCAAGCAAGGGAAAACAAGGTTTGGTTCAAAACCAAACCAAAAAGGAAGCAAGACAAAAGTCTGCAGGACAAGGCACGTAGCTAGTAGCCCCGAAAACTAGTCTACGGGTACAAAAAGTAGCCTACGAGAGGGAAAGGTAGTCTACGACTACAAAAGGTGGTCTACAGGCCTCTGTTTCCCTCTAGGCAAAGGCAGCAAGGCATGGTTCAAAAACTAGGCCAAGAGGAGAATATGTTAAGAGGTCTCGAGACAAGGCACTCGGCCGAAGGCTCCGGAAACTAGCCTACAAGAGGGAAAAGTAGTCTACGACTACAAAAAGTGGCCTACAGGCCTCTCTCTCTCTCCCTCTAGGCAAGGTCAACAAGGCATGGTCCACAAACCAAGCCAAAACACAAAGAGTTCGGAGGCCCGGAGGCAAGGCACTCAGCCGAAAACTCCGGAAACTCGAAACGAGCACAAACATTCGCGATCATCAAGCGCTCAAACAATGACGTCTAAGTCTTAAGGTTGGTCAAAAATGGGGTGTCTACAATTGCCCCCCTTTGACAGAACTCAGAAGTCAAGAAGTGATGGGAGTGAATGTCAAAACCCAGAGACGACCCATTTTTGACAATGCCAAAGACTTAGACAAATAGGCAAAATAACAAAGAGATGTGCCCGCAGGCAGGGGCAAGATGCAAATGGCATGCACAATGCCGAACATAACTTATGATTATGCAAAGAGGAATGTAATGAAACATCTAGGTGCAAATGTTATGCAAAGAAATGCTACAGCAAACTCGTACACAAGCAAATAAGTAAACACACCACGCGTGGGAATTACAGACCAAACTACATTTCATGCAGAAAGGATGTAAGAAAATTATGCAATCTTAGCAAACATGTGTGATAGATACACAAAAGGGAACGAAGTGTGATAGATACACTAAGTGAACATGTGTGATAGATACACAAAAGTGAGCAATGTGTGATAGATACACAAAAGTGAACAAAGCGTGATAGATACACAAAGTGAACGTGTGATAGATATACAAAGTGAGCATGTGTGATAGATACACAAAAGGGAACGAAGTGTGATAGATACACTAAGCGAAGAGAGTGTGATAGATACACTATATGAACAAAGTGTGATAGATACACTGTATGAACAATCTTAAACGGAACTTCTTTGAATGAACCACACATACAATATCGTCTGGTTGCACCAGCCTCAAATGAACAGTACATACAATATCGTGCCTGCATAAGAAAAAAACTCAACAAGTACAATATAGTAGAAACACATGTTCAACGTTACATCAAGATACAATTCCAATACGAGATAAACACGTGCATATACAATGCAAATGGTGCATAGCAATGCAAGTGAAAAGTGCATAGCAATGCAAGTGAAAAGTGTGCATAACAATGCAACGAAAAGTGCATAGCAATGCAAGTGAAAAGTGCATAACAATGCAATGAAAAGTGCATAGCAATGCAAGTGAAAAGTGCATAACAATACAACGCGGCATACACATTCCGTGCACAATAACAATGCATTTTCAATGCAACATCAATAGCATGTTTGAAGTAAAATGCCGAATAAGGAAATACACGCCTTAACGAGACCAATTCAAACGCAACCTTCGATTTACCGCTCGGAGGGGTCACAAGATACTTAAAAAGGATACACCTTACTCTTGACAAGTGACGATGAGCCGTGCATCGAATACGTGAGTTGAAGTTCCCGCGAGGACATTTTGAATCGAAAATAGTGAACTTTTCTTGCACTTTTTTGAGAGCCAAGGACCCCAATCAGCTTAAAAACACACAGGAAGGACAATGGGATCCTGAAGACCACCTAGGAGGGCTGCCGACCACCTGTAGACCACCTACAGACCACCTAGGTGGTCGGTCGACCAGAAAAACTGGTCGGTCGGCCAGTTTAGTGAAATTGGGGCAGTTTGGTCTTTTAAGGTTTGGCCCTTTAAGTACACAACTCCAAAACACATTTGCTCACAAACTTAAGGCCGAAATTGACTCCCCTTCCTTCCTAGACCCTTTCCCTCTTAGAACCAGGCTTTGCACGCGTTTTCCAACGCCCAACACGAAGTTGATTCGCGAAAAACTTTTGATTCTCTTCATTTTAAACTGATCAGAATTTGTTTTCGGAGCTTCTTTCTCCATTTTCCCCACTTGAGGTATGTTTCTCTCGAAGTTTAGCACCTTTTCCCGGGCTTTGACTTTCTTTGACTTTTTCACTTCACGAGAGTTTACTTTTGTGGACTCTTGGCAATTTTGGCTCATTTCGCTCATTTTTGCTCATTTTGCACTTTTTTTCAGATGGCTAATCACATCCCACACAATAGGGGTTCTCCACGAGTAGAGGACGAGCCTAACATCATGCCATTGCCGCCCAGGATTCGCCCTTTCGACCCAGAGAGTTACCAGCCTCAGGAGCACGTACTACCACCGAGCACTTTTCATCATTTCACAAATTTTGCGCGACGAGCACCTGCAGACTTGCTACTACGGGAGCCGGAGTCTCACCTATCTCACCTCGCACGCGAGGTGCATACTGCACTTTTACATTTTCTACGATGTATTTTTCATTTCTTGCATACTTCATGCTTTCGCTATGTATTTATCTGCTCGTTCTAAACACATTCACATACACACCACTTTTGCTCATCCTGAACATAGCTCACACATAGCATTCTGTTCATTCTGAAACTGAATACATCTGTTCATTCTGCACACAGCTCACACACAATATTCTGTTCATTCTGAAATTGAATACATCTGTTCATTCTGCACACAGCTCACACACAACATTCTATTCATTCTAAAATTGAATACATCTGTTCATTCTGCACACAACTCACAAACTGTATTTCTGCTCATTCTGAACGCAGGTGGCTTCCTGTTTTACAGGGGACATGGATAGATCATAGCGAGGGAGTGGTACATGGAGCTCCCAGACAGTGTTCGACAGATTGTAGATGAGGCAGGGTTCGGCCCATTTTGTGTGGGGTTGTCGCGTCTTGCGGCGAGCAGGACCCTCCTGGGTGCGCTGGTAGAGAGATGGTGGGACACCACCAACTCCTTCTATTTCTCGGCCACCGGGGACATGACGATGACCCCGTACGACTTTTCTATGCTGACGAGCCTCGACATGGGAGGTCGGCCGATCCCATATGATTTCGATATGGGTGAATGGGTGGCAACCTAGGCTTATTTACTCGGAGCCCATCCGCCGAGGGACCGTGCCCGAGACTATTGAGGCCACAGAGCAGTACTCCCGGGGATTTCTGATTTTCCTTCTCGGGACCACATTGTTCTCCGATAGGGGGAACACGGTGGGGCTACAACTTTTGAGTGCTCTAGTAGACCTATCACAGGTTCGGCACTTTGATTAGGGCAGCCCTGGCCTTGCTACCCTTTATTGCTACATGAGCGTGACCTCCCGCGGGCGCGGGAACATAGTAGGCGGCTATTGGAGAGCCTGGGAGGTACATTCTACCCTTTTGATTTACATTTCTGCTTTTCATTGCCTGTACACTGCACACTCCACACATTGCGCACATTACATTCTGTACTCCATATTCTGCACTCTGCATTCTGCATTTTCTATATATCCTATATTCTCATTGCCACTGTATTGCCTTTCACAGCTGTGGGTATGCACCTACTTCCCGACGCTCGCTCTTGATCCGGAGGTTGAGGCACCACTTAAGGTGCCGTACTCGCGGATTGGAGGGTCGATGTCGGCCCAGACCTCGAGAGACTTTGCCATATCTCAGGCATTATTGTGACATAGTACGGGCGACCGAGGTAATCCAGAACTCTCAGTTTTCATGCTTTCAGTTTCGGTTCATCTTGCATATCCATGACAACTAATCAATTCATGCACTTGCTACCCGCAGATCACCTGGCAGCCTTGGGTGGCGATGCCAGGGTTTTCTTGATTCCAGTTTGCTTGGGCATGGGACGCCTCCCGATACCGAATTCTGTTTGAGGGACCAGTTGGCAGAGCCTAGTTTCTCGGGGAGCGCGTCATGCGCCAGACACTGGGCCATCCCGCTTAGGAGATCCCTTCACCGCCTCCATTGGACATACGGTTCACAGAGAGTCTCACTCCCCAGGAGGTCAACGACCTTATGCATGGTGCTGACACAGTCCTTTTCCATGGGGAGGGGGAGTACACGACGTACCTCCACACATACCTGATGCCTCCACTGACAGGTGTTTGTACCCCCATGAGGAGAGCTGCTGACATTCCTTCATCGAGCCGCGCCCAAGCTACAGACATCCCTTCGACTAGCAGGGCCAGCGCATCGAAAGGTAGGACTAGGGGGATGACCCCACTTGGCAGTGTACTGGGTGGCCCGATCCTCAGACCGAGCTGACAGGCTGGCGATATGGGACGCCTTACTAGATTCTGATGGAGCCTCCATTGCCAAATCATCGATATGTCAGTGCCCCTAATTTAGCGTCAGTATGCTCCACAGCTTTCATCTATCATTCAGATATTTAGATATTCATTCATTCACTGATGACTTTAACTAGCATCTGCAGCCTCCCAAAGGATATGTTGAGGGGTTGCTCGAGGCGATGGCCTCACTTGAGGGTATGGTCTTGCGGAGGGAGACGATGTTGTACGCCCACGGCATTCTAGTACTTTTCAGCTTCCTTGCATTTATCATACTTCTGATGATATATCAAAGCTGAACATTTCACTACACTGATTCAATACATGTATGGATCACATCCGACATGTCACATTCACATACTACATCTGTGTGCACTCATTCTATGCACCCTACTTGCATCTGATATACATACTCTGGTTGATGTATTCATATTCCCTTTTCAGGTCACACCTCTACAGCCCGAGCCACCTGAGCCATCTCGAGTAGCAGGGAGAGGGATCCCGACACCCGGCCGGGGGAGACATCGAGTGCCTGCCAGACGCGATGACGAGTCCAGTGAGAAGGAGGAGCCAGCACATCCTCAGTCAGAGACATCCGCGGGCGGAGGTGATGACACCGGCTTAGGTTCTGAGGGCAGAGACGACGCCGAGAAGGATTCCGAGGATGGCGGCTCCGGTTCAGACGGGGGTGCCAACGGCGGTGGTGTAGAGGCTACTCAGCCGAAGAGGGTGAAGAGGGCCTCTCGATCTTGAGCCAAATAGCACCGACTCAGATGTTTTGCTTTGTTTTCTTTTTGCTAGTAGTTATAGCACATTGTACAGCATTAGCCAGTTTTATTTTCTTTAAAACTTGTACCTTTTGTAAAAAGAAAACATGATGGAATGAAAACAGCTTTTTGTTCAAAAGTGTTGCATTTGTATTCTAAGCATTGCATCGCATCGCACCATTTTGCACAAAAATGAGATTGATGGAAATTGAACATTCATGTATTGCCAAGTCAGGTAGTGAACCAACGTAACAAACAAAACAACTTAAAGAGCAATTCGATAAACGAATTACAATAACTCGATAAGCAACGAGCAACAACTCGATAATCAAAGAGTAACAACTCGATAATCAAAGAGCAACAACTCGATAAGCAAAACTTAACAACCCGATAAGCAAATGCATATTAGATAAACAAAGCGACAGGACGCATTCGAAGCAAAAATAAACTCAGACCTTCAGCATTCTCAGCACATAGGAAGGCTAGGGACTCTCTGCTGGAGACAAGAAGTAGTTGTAGGCCACTTAATGCTCATTGTCGACCAGCTAAAGTAGACTGTCGACCACTTTTGTGGTCTACAGACCAAATGGAAGCATTTCTTGTCCAAAATCTCACAAATTGGATTGCTAACTTGGATGGCTCGGAAAAGCTGAATTTACAGGGCTTCGGAATAAATGCACTATTCACGCTGAGCCACACCCCGCTGCGTTTTTCGTTCCTTCATGCTGCGGCAAGGTGTTGGAATCTGATAACTCATGTTTTTAGCTTTGGCAAACAAAAGATGTGTCCCACTTTCGAAGACTTCCAAGCTTTGATGGAGTCTCAACGCGATGAAGAGATCTTGCCCCAATTCCGCTTCGATCACATCCAAGCCTTAGGACGGATGTGCGGGCTCACTTTGCATGACGCTCGGTCTTTGATTCACGACGGAGAACTAGACATTCCGAGCCTGATTCGTCGATTTTCTGATGCCAGTGACCGCGGTGATCGTCACTGGCAGGGTTTTCGTGACATGCGCTTTGCTTGTGCATGTTGTCTCATTTCTTGCTTGCCCCAGGCTCCAGAGGGTCTAGCGTCCATTTGATTAAGGTTGCCTAAGGCTTAAAAGAGGGCAAGAGTTGCATTGCCATGACACTAGCTGAGACACTGATGGGTTTGGATGCTTTCCATCGCTGAGAGACGACTAGATTCGCGGGGAGTCCACTACTGCTGCAAGTAATGTTTCCCACCCTATCTCACATATATTTCTCACATCACTCGGCCCTCAGGCTCGATTTTTTCTCTCAAAACCCTTTTTCTCACTTTTCTCTCCACGTACACCTCTTTATTCTTTAATCTCTCATTTTTCATCCCTCCCCAGATATGGTTGATAGATAAGTTGAGGGTTGTGGACTCATGCCCAGCATACTCAGCTCGCGGCTATTTCTTCCGGTGACATCTAGCTGATGCCTCTAATGAGGGATGGTGGTGCGAATGGATGTACAGTTTGTCCGCTACTGACATTGCTTGGCGCTGCCCTTGGCTCAATTTGCCGGCGATGAGTTACAGCATGTCTCGCCAGCCTGGGATTCAGTTGATTGGCCTGACACACTGTGTCTTTTACTTTCCATTTTGAATCTGGCATCAATTTGGGCATGATCAAACCTACCCGGAAGAGGGGATAGAGTACCCCGCTGCATTTCCAGTCCGAGGGGCACAGCTAGCTCGGTATGCCACAGCATGGAGGACGAGAGAGCTTCTGGCCCCCGCTCCCACTTTCAGTTGCACTCTCTCTGATGAGTGCATAGCTTGGCTCAATGAAGAGGCGCAGGTTGGGCCTACTTCGGCATCAGAGGCTTCCACAAGCTCTGGGAGGGGACGCAGGAACACCTGACTATGCCCCGAATTTATTTGCTTTAATCAGTACTTTCAAGTTTTCTTTATGAATGTAATAAAAAGCACTTCAATTTGTATTCAAGAGTAGGAGAACTCTGTACTGAAATCAATGTAATTGAAGGTTATGGGTACTGAAAATTTTCTGTTTGGTCCAAAAATGGTCTAAGTCATAAAAAGATTAATTTGAGCAAAATCAACTTTTATTAAAACTTTTCAAAACCATTTTCGATATGGATCACAACTAAACACGCCCAAGATCTATTACTGAGATGTACAACCCCGGATCCAGCAACTGGAAAGTTGCCCCTAGTCTGAATAGCACTGCACTGGAGATCACAACCGAGCTCTTGAATGCAGAATAGACAAAGATGACCAACATGATCACGTGGACAAAGTTGATTTGGAAGTGTTTGTGGTTGGACTTCAGAATGAAGTTGCCTACGTATCCCGAAGATGGGAATCAAGCCTTACGTAGTTCGATTCAGGTTCACTCGTGTATTAACACTCTCCTTTTGCGCTCTAACTTTTGCCAAGGCCGCCCTTTCTGGGTTTTCAACCTTGCAAGCTCAGTTTTTATTATTTCAAATTTTTCATGCTCTAACTTTTGCCTAGGTCGCCCTTTCGGGTTTTCAGCATAGCGAGCCACTCAGGGAAAGTATTTCTTCAACTTGTCCATGTTGATCGGCTGGGAGAACTCTAGGCCATCTAGGTCCATCAGAATGACAGCTCCACCCGACCAGATAGACTTGATTATGTAGGGGCCAGTCGAATTAGGTCTGAACCTTCCCCTAGGGTCGTGGATAGGAGCTCAGTTGTGTTTGAGAACTAAATCCCCCTCTTTCAAATTTTTGAACTTAACCTTCTTGTTGAAAGCCCTGGCAATTCTTCGTTGATAACCCTGGACGTGATAAAGTGTTTTCTGCATTCTTTCTTCAAAGAGCATGAGTTCTTCGGACCTGCTTTGCTACCAATCTGCCTCAACTATCTGACACTCAGCCAATACTCGTAATGACGGACCTCAACTTCGATAGGCAGAACAGCCTTCATCCCATAAACCAAGGAAAACGGAGTTGCCCCAGTAGAAGTTCGAATTGAAGTCTGGTAGCCCCAAAGAGCAAATGGAAGCTTATCTGGCTAATCCCTGTAGGTTTCCACCATCTTCTACGGAATGTGCTTGATGTTCTTGTTGGCGGCCTCAACAGCTCCGTTGGTTTGCGGCCGATATGTAGATGACTTATGAAAATCCACGTTGTACTTCCCCAACAAGTCGATCACCTCCTTCTTGAAGTGGGAACCATTTTCTGAAATAATCTCATTCGGGACCCTGTAGCGACAGATAATGTTGTTTATGATGAACTTAGCGACATGCTATGCTTTCAACACCGCATAAGATTGGGCCTCAACCCACTTCGTAAAGTAGTCTATCGCTACCAGAATGTACTCATGCCCGTTGGACCCCTTTGGAGTGATAGCCCCAATTACATCAATCCCCCAGACTGAAAACGGCCATGGCGGAGTCATGTTGTACAGCTTCGATGGTAGAATGTTCATGCGGTTTACATGGATCTAACATTTGTGGCATCGCCGGACAAAGCCAATACAATCCTCCTCCATGGTGGACCAGTAATAACCCTGTCTAAGAATCTTCCGGGCTAGCATCACCCCACTCATGTGTGCTCTGCACTCTCCTCCATGGATGGCCTCCATCAGGCGCTTGGATTCTTCAG
This sequence comes from Camellia sinensis, assembly GCF_004153795.1. Classification (NCBI taxonomy): domain Eukaryota; kingdom Viridiplantae; phylum Streptophyta; class Magnoliopsida; order Ericales; family Theaceae; genus Camellia; species Camellia sinensis. Next base: position 3,266,649 of record NW_021024701.1, read on the forward strand.
CATCAACACACAACTTATGCATCCCGAGATGACCCCTCTTGTATAGTTTACCCCCGCAGACGATGAACTGAGTAGCCATTCTTCGAATTGCCCTCTTATCTTTGACATTTGCCCCTGGTGGATAAGCTTCCTTTTCCAAGAAGTTCCAAATGTCGTAATACCAGGGGTTCTAATCTTGTACCTCATCTATGACAGTAATCAGCTCGTAGGCCGGCACGAATTTCTGTTCGATGATGATCAGACGCATCCAGACTCTGAAAGGGATGTCTATCATTGAAGATAGAGTTGCTAATGAATCAGCGAACCTATTGTTCTCTCTTAACAGATAGGCGAAATTCAATTTTTCAAATCGAGGAATCAAAACGTCCAAGGTCTGGTGATAGATTCTCATCTTTTCTTCTTTAATTTTCCAATCTCCTTTAGCTTGAGATACAACAAGGTTCGAGTCCCTGATGACATCCAACCGTTTTGCCCCTAGTTCTAGGGCGGCTTCTAGTCCAACAATACATACCTCATATTCTGCCTCATTGTTCGACACTTTGAACCGGAGTTTGAATGCTAGAGGTATACGGGAATTGTCGGGTGCAATCAGCAACACCCCTATCCCATACCCGTATTTGGTTTGACGCTCCGTCAATGTACATCGTCCAGGTCTCTTCTTCGACATGTAGAATGGCCTCGTCTGGGAACAGATATTCTACTGCTTCATCCCCCTCCACTAGGTGGTCAGCTAGGAACTCCGCTACCGCTCTCCCTTTCATTGACTTGCGCGTCATGTACTTCAGATCAAATTCGAAAAGCAGAAACAACCAATGGGCTAGTCTACCCGTAAGTGCTGGTTTCTCGAAGAGATATTTGATGGGATCTAATCTCGAAACCAGTATTACAGAGTGAGCTAACAGGTAGTGCCTCAACTTCCTGGTAGCCCATACCAAGGCAAGACAAGCCTTCTCTAGCGGAGTATAGCGGGTCTCGTAATCCAGCATTTTCTTGCTCAGGTATTAGATAGCCTTCTCCAGCAGAGTGTAGCGAGACCAAACAATGGTTCACAAGTCAAGGTTAATTTTGCAATAAACCGTCTTATGAATTGCACTTTACCCAGAAAGTCTCGTACCTCCTTTTCAGTCCTCGGTGGTGGCCTTTCTAAGATGGCCTTGATTTTGGAAGGATCGACCTCGACACCTCTTTGTGTGATCAAGAACTCCAGCATTTTCTCTGCTGTAACACCAAATGTACATTTCTGAGGATTCAGCCGCAACCGATACTCTCTGATCCGTTGGAAGAATTTCTGCAAGGCAGTGTAGTGGCCCTCTCTTTCCTTGGACTTGACAATCATGTCGTCCACATACACCTCAACCTCTTTATGGATCATATCATGCAAAATCGTGGTCGCGGCCCGTTGATATGTAGCCCCAGCGTTCTTCAAACCAAACAGCATCACCCTATAACAATCAGTTCCCCACGGGATAATGAAAGCAGTTTTCTCCCTGTCTTCAGGTGCCATCAAAATCTGATTGTAGCCTAAAAAACCATCCATGAACGAGAGCAACGCATGCTCAGCAGTGAAGTCCACTAATTCGTCAATATGCGGCAGAGGAAAGTCATCCTTCAAACTGGCTTTGTTCAAATCCCTGAAGTCCACACATACCTGAATTCTGTCGTTCTTCTTCGGCACCGAAACTATATTGGCCAACCAAGTAGGGTATTCAGATACCAATAGGAACCCTGTGTCAATCTGCTTGGTGACCTCTTTTTTGATTTTCAGAGCCTAGTCCGGGCGGATCCTTCGGAGCTTCTGCTTAACAGGTCGAGCCTCTAGGTCAAGAGGGATCCGGTGCTATACAATCTCAGGATTGATTCCAGGCATGTCTTCGTAGGACCACGCGAAAACATCTTTGAAATCTTTTAATAAAGCGACTAAGTGCTCGCGTTCCTCCGAAGACAACGTGGACCCAATCTAGACCAGTCATGGGTCCTTCTCAGTACCAACATTAATTGTGATGATTTCATCAACCAAGGGTTTTACAAACCTCTCCTGCTCTTGATCAAGCAAATATTGCAAAACAGGAGGAATTTCTTCCTCGTCGTTTTCATCAAAATTTTGAAAGTCTTGATTAATGCAATAAATTAAAGGCACAGAAAAGTACTCGGAAGCCACAGTCGTACCATTCTCATTAATAACATCTAGTCCGCCTGATTCCTCTGTTACAACAGACTTAAAGGAAAAAGAAAAAGACGACCTGGACAGGACAGTGGCATCCGGGTTATCACCTCCAAGAATACCGGACTCAGACTCAGATGAGCTGGAATCTAATTCTGACTCCACAGACTCAATAGAATCAGATTCCGGCTCACTACATGACCCGGTGCTACTCGATAAAAAGCCCTCCTCGTATTGCCAGACGAGGGAAGGTGCGATGGATGCATCAAGAATGTTAGAAAATGGGCCCACAGCTGCTTCATTCCCTATCATGGAAACTGAGAAGTTATCCCCCAAGCACTCGGGTACGATTTGAGGATCTGAGAGTAAACAAGCCAGTGCTACCCCCATCTCGATTTCTGTGCTCTCAGAATCCTCCTCCTTACACTACTCAGCCTTAGCTGGTGGGTCTGTCTGCTCTTCGACAACGTCATCCCCAAAGAATTACAAGTCAAAGAAAATCTCAAATCCCGGCAAGCGCCGCCTCTCTGCACTTAGTCATGGCTCCGGAAAGCCGCAGAACGGGAAGTCTTCCCCCTCCCGGACAAAGCGTCCGTTCAGGGTCCCCTGGATAGGTCGGTGCACCAACTCATAATGCTTCCCAACTTGCTTTACCCTAGCTCTTCCGGCCATCTCTCTTCTTTTTCTCACCCAATCCTCTTTGGTAGGCAGATAACCTAAACCAAAGGTATGTGGGTTGTACAGCACGTCGGCCGATGCTGCAACGCCTTTTCAGCCACTTCTTCCTAATCTCATCCCGGGCATGTGCTAAAGCTTGTTCACAAGGTAGATAGATTGTGTACTGACGTATAGCCCCTCATCAACAGCTAGTATATTCTATACAACCCGGGCCTCAGCTAGGGTGAATCCTGACAAAAACACATCCTCCGCGCCATGTTCAATCTCCAGAACTGGTGTAGAAACCTCTGGCGGCGGATGTAACGAAGAATTCCCAAAAACGATTGCCACCCCCTTCCCGTGGGGGTACTTCAACATTTGGTGGAGGGTGGAAGAGACAGCCTTCACCTGATGCAGCCACGGCCGCCCCAGGAGTAGATTGAAGGTTGCGGGCACATCCAAGACATGAAAATCAATGTCTTGTTACCCTGGACCAACCTGAGTCCGAATCTATACAGTCCCCATCACCTCTCGGCTGGTATTATCATAGGCCCATATCACTTGAGCAATAGGCACAAAATTCACGGGCTTCAACCCGATAGCATATGCTGTCCTCGACAGACACACGTTGATAGTAGATCCTGTGTCAACAACAACCACTGGTATCCATTTCTCTCTACACTCGACAGAGATATAAAGCGATTTGTTATGATCTGAGCCCTCAAGCAGCAGTTCCTTGTCAATGAAGGTCAAAGTCGGGGAAGCTCCTCCTGGGAAAACCAGCCCTACCAACTACTCTGGAGTTGTATCGATTGAAAGTTTAGCCCTATCCATTGTAGAAAGGACAGCTTGTCTGTGGACTCTTGAGGCCATAAGCAGTCCCCAGATGGAGATGTCTGCTTGGATTTTCTTAAGCTGCTTCAATATAGCCTCCTCCTCGAGCAGTTTTGCTTTCTGTCTCTTTGCTTCTTTGTCCTTTCCGGACGCCTCCGGCCGATCCAAGTGTAGGGGCTTGAAATACTGCCCACTTCTGGTCATATGGTCAACCTCCTCAACATACCAGGTGTCATCTAGTTGGTTCTGCCCCCAATCTTCGTCAGTGTGGGCAAGACGTAAGTCATCGTCTTCCCACCACATCTTGTCGGTAACCCACAGACAGCTGTTTGGTTCTGTTGCAACTATTTTTATACTCACAGCACATTCCGTCCCCGTTGGGGCCTTGGCCTTCCTGGCCCTCTCAAGATCCTCAATCTTTTCCTGCTAAAGCCGCTTCAATGCAGCCTCTTGTTCAATATCTACTATGCTCAAACTGCCCGAATCCCGATCAAAATTATTAGCACCAGTGCTCTCCGGCGATTCTTCCTGATTTTCGACCATTCCGACCACTACTGATATCCCAGCTTCTGATTGCCCCCGTTCTGGCTGAGGTTCTTTAACAACATCTGGCTCATCGCTGAGCCACCCAGTATTTTCTGCTGACCCATCTAAGTCGAACTAGTTGATGTTCACATCCCTTGAGTCCTACTCTTCAAAGAACTGTAGATTTGCGATGTCTTCTTCCAGCTCTGCTAGGTTATCTAACCCCTGACTAGGTCCATCTTCCCAAACCACACTGATCTCTGCCCCAACTGGCAATTCTACCCTCAGCTTAGCCTGATCTATTGATGTGATACAACCACTCGGGTTGTACACAAAGCTCCCAGACCCCTTAGGCCCTGAATCAACATTACCATCTGCCTCCAAAGTCACCCCAGTTCTGTCTTCGACAATCACCACCACCAGTTCGGGTTGGGTTAGGGAGGTGCTCAACATGCACAAGTCTATGCTGTTTGGAATAAACCCCTTAGGCTTGGGTAGGTGGGAGGACGTGATATATTTGATTGGGTCATATGGAATGGCCGCAATTTGGATTAGGTTGATATGTTTGGGTGGTGGAGCTTGGTTATGTGGTGGGAGTGGGTTAGTGGTAACATTTGGCTTTTGTGGTGGCGCAATTACCTTATTGTCAATGAGATCCTGGATCTCATGACGCAGCCTGAAGCACTGGTTGGTGTCGTGACCGTGCTGTTAATGGAAGGCACAGTATTTAGTCAAGTCATGCTTTGGAGGGAGAGGATCAGGTAGAGGCCGTTGTTCTAATGGTTTTAGATGTCCTTTCTTAAGTAGGACTCCGAGAGCTTTGGACAAAGGCATATACAGCGAGGTGAAAACCCTCTTGCCTCGGGGTGGATAATTCGAAGTTTGGGGGTTTGAAGCGTAAGTACCAGCAAAAAGATTGGCTATTTTTGGAGTGGTGGTAGTGACCATGCCCACATCGGAAGTTCTGGCAGCTGCAGCACTACTCGTGCCTGCATTCGAACCGCGGGTAAATGTAACAACCCTCATACTGTTTACTGATTGATTACCGATAATCACCGATTACTGTTAAACGGAACTGATAATGACTGATAACTGACTGATAATGGAACTGATTAAAGTACTGAACTGACTGACCGAAATTGAAACTGAATTGAATGAATACATCTGTTTGAATTGCATTTTATCTATTGACTGTTTGTTTGATCTGTTCGTGTTTTATGTTGAAACTATTAATTGAAGGCCTTATCGGCGGCCGAACCGGAAATGGGTTAGTGTTTTATGATCGTCATATTTAATATGATTTTATGGTATAAGTATCTGAAAACTGATTAGGTATGATTAAATTAGATTAAATATTGATCAATTGCAGAGTTGGCCTTATTTACCGAACTACCCCTAGTGGACCACTATCTCACACACACACTTGAGCCTTATACATTGAATCAAACATTTCTTTAGCTTATTTGTGAGACCCTTAGCCGCCCATAGAGAGAGAGAGAGAGAGAGAGACTTGAGGAGTTGAGTTCATCTCAATATTGCTTAGAATTTGAAGGGAATTGAAGTGTAGATTGTTGAATTGAGCTCCTAGTCTTCTAATTCAAGACCTAAGGTAGAGTAATTACCCTCTTGTTTATGAATTGAGCTTGTTCTTGCATGATTCATGTCAAATTGAGGAGCTAAGTCTTGTTTTAGTTCATACATGTTGAAATAGAACATAATTCATGCATGCATGTTTGAATTGTTGGATTTTGAGTTGAATTCATGGCAAATTGTCACATCCATGTCCATACTTTTGTAATGGTCCATGTTTTCATCTTGTTTGTGAATCAATTGGCTCACTAGAGCATGTTTTGAAGCTTGAAAGTTATTTAAAGATCATGCATGTCATGTTTGAAGATTGTTCTTGAAAATGATTTGAAATTGAGTTTGAATTAAACACCCTTGGGCTTTGATTTCTCAAAATTGAGCTTTGAACCTTGTTATACTATGTGTTTATAAATGTTTTCCAGAAAATGGGCCCAAGAGGATTGGTTTTGATGCATTTGAGTGTGAGTTGGAGCTTGGAGGTGCAATCTGGAATTTCCAGATTTTGCACTTACGCTCGAGCGGGGAAAGTGGCGCTCGAGCGTGGAATCCGAGCATCCAGCATCTCTCTGCACTGTTCTGCAATCCGCTCGAGCGGAGGATTGGGCGCTCGAGTGGAGTCATGTCTCACGCTCGAGCGGGCGTCGAGCGGAGATTTCACCCATCCAGTACTTTTACAGTACGCTCGAGCGGGAAAGTTTACGCTCGAGCGTGTACCTTTGTTGCATTACCGCTCGAGCGGGGAAACCTGAGCTCGAGCGGAACTCTGTTTTTCTAAAAATGCTTTTAAATGTGCATCTTTGCATCCTCATCCCATTCTAGGCATTCTTAGGCCTAGTTTAAGACATCTTGTTGAGGATATAGATGTAGAACACACCGAGGCATTAGGGGTTAAGTTATTATCTTTCCCAACTGTGTAGCTTAGTGTGTTCAATCTGTTAATTATGTAGGGTTGGCGACTGGAGAGACACGCTCTAGCATACTGTAGCCCGAACTTTGTGAGTAACGAATGTGTAAAGATATGTTCACAAATGATTATTTTCTGAACAACTGAACTGTATTGTTTTCTGAACTGATTACTGTTAACTGAATGAATGTATGTCCTATATTATGAACTGTATTGTGGCATCCTTAGCACCTACTGCTTACTGTTACTGTGACAGAATTCTCTGTTGGTTCCCTCGTGGAACCACTACTGTTTACTGACTGATGGCCATCATTACTGCTCGGTCTTTTAAGACCTACTGTTACTGTTATGCTAATGGATGTACCACATATGACTGTTTACTGTACTGAGCAACTGAAATACTGATTGAAATGAACTGTTTTCATTACTGTAAGGACATTCATTCTAAACCCCTTTACGCTTTATGATATTCACTGGGCTTTAGCTCACTGTTCATATATATATGTAGGTGTACAGGCACCGGATTGAGGCTAGAAGGCGTCAGGGTTACTCCAGTTTTGTCAAGCCAGCCTTTGTGCCTCACTGTGAGGTTCCGAGCCTAACGTGTTAGGGCTTAGGGGTGTTTTACAATTCCCCCTTTTGTACTGTTTCACTGTTTTGTATAGACTGAATGTTTACCGTACTGTTATCTAGGGTTGAGTCCCTAGTCTGAATGATTGTAAATATTGTGCATACCGTTCTGTACTATTTACGTATAAATGTATGAAAAATCTTTTCATATAGACTGTCGCAGCTTATTGGGCATTGTTTATTTACTGTTTTGGCTTCCGCCAGGCCCTGTACTCTGTTTTACTGTATTACTGTTCCGCAGGCCTTCGGTAATCTCGGATTACTGGCCGGTTACGGTGCTAAACCCATAAGGTCGGGTTTGGGTCGTGACAGTAAATGCCCTCTTAGGCTGCTCTCTCTCGTGGTCAATTAGACCCTGCTTCATAGCGTCCTCAATCTGTACCCCAATCTCGTGTAAATCCGTAAAGGTGGGTAGGGGTAAGACGATCATTTTTTGCATCAGCTTGGGTTGGAGGTTGCGCATAACCATCCGTATCTGATCCTTGTCAACTGGCCCGATGGTCATCATAGAAACTTTGGCCCTCCAACGGGTTACAAAGTCAGAGAAGCCTTTTTTCGGCTCCTGTCTGGTTGTCTTGAGATCACGAGTTGTGATCTCGATCTGCATGTTGTAGGAGTATTGAGCTATAAAGGCCTCAGCCATCTCCTTCCAACTTCTCTTGACAGAGTCCTCTAGCTTTGTGTAACAAATAGCCACAACACCCAACAGGATCCGGCCGAAGAGGGAAAGCTTTTGCAATCTGGAGAGGCCCATTGGTCTTAGGATATTCGAGAACAATCACAGATGTACCATGGAGTCCCCAGAACCGTCAAAACGGTCTATATGTGGCATCTTGAACCAGTCTGGTAAAGTCACGGCTGAATCGGTGTATCCATCCTCTATGTCCGGAATGGAATTAACGCCTTGAGCTTTTTTGAACAGCTTTCTAACTTGCTCACTTTCAGCGCTGTTGGATCCACCTCAAATTCAAATGGTGTATCCACTAGATTAGTCGGTGCTTTGGACAGCTGAGGTAGGATTAGGGATGGAACTGGCCCCGTTGGGACGTCCGTATTTTCTTGGACGTTTGCAGTCTCCCTGAGTGTTAGAACTCTAGGTGGGGTGGGGGTGGGGGGTGGATGCGAAGCAGATGCTCTGGCTTGCTGTGGTTGTTGCTGTAGCTGAAGTCTGGCAATCAACTCTGTTTGTTGAGCTACAACCTCTGCCTGGCGAGCAGCATCCCGCTGCATGGCTTACATGGTCTCTTGGAGCTGACACATCATGTCCTCCATACTTTCCATAAGGTACTGATCTGACTGAACAATAGGTATATCTCTCTCTGCGGTAGAAATGGAATTCTCAGCCTAACTACTCACTGGCGGGGTGGATAAGGACCACTAATCTGGTAACCGCTGTACTGATGAACTGCGCCTAACTGACCTCCGTCTAGTAACCGGGGGTAATGAAAAGAACACTGGTTGTCCGTCTATCAGATCCTCGAATCGATGAAGTCTTCGACCTCTGATCCAAAGTGCTTGGGGAATATCTGCCTGGTCGGAAGCAATGATGCTAAACTACCTTGCAAAAAGATACATAAAGCATAATAAGGAAACAATAAGTAGAAAAATGGACAGCACTTCGGCTTAGATTAAGACAACACATAGTTGACATTTGTAAGCTGAACACACTGTTCTCAATACTGATCATTGTTCCCAAATTACTGCCCCAAATCTAATACCCTCAGGTAAAACTGATTTCCTCAAATACTGATGCCCGCAGGCCTGATACCCAAACTTGCAAACTGATACATACAACCTGTAGAGACACACTCTGACAGCACATATCAAGCAAGTAAGAGCCAAAACACCCCTATGGAGGGGTAGGGTTTCCCTGTCCTAATTTCGTCAGGAACTAGGGTTTCACTACGCACGCAGAGGTTTCAAACAAACCTACATTTGAGTAAACAACCTGTCCTAGTTTGGAATGGTCACTATGGCTTCCGATATGCAACTAGGTTGAATGGTCAAAAAGGGTGCCTCGGCATAACCGAGGTTTGTGTTCCCATCGTGGCAGAGCCTGTAACCGGTCAACCTTATGGCACGCTTTTCCAAGCAAGCCTCCAGCAAACCGTTCAGGAATAGCAAATGGCAAACACTGTGTCCTAGGCGGACCAATGCAAATGCAATGCAAAGAAACACATAAGTGTAAACAAAATAACATACCATGAGTTTGAGTCAAGTTCTCTAAATCCCCAGCAAAGTCACTAGAAACTGTAGACTGCCCTGAACTCCGCTCCGCGCGCGAGGGCACGAATTATGGTTCTTAGCTACTACAATTCGGACTCCTATTAAGGTTCTGAATCTAATCTCACAAAGTGCAATGTAAGACTGATAAATCACCAAAGAGTCTAAATCCGGCAAATCATTTTGGAAAATCGATTTTGATAAAAAAGTGCCAAACATGGACTGCTTTGCCAGATTTTAGAGTCGCCACCTAAATGTTTTGTTTTGGGGAAATTTAGAAAAACCTGACTCGTGCCTAAGGCCACGTGTCCGTCATCACCAAAGTTGCCTCGGCTCTGGAACTTGGGTACGAGAGGGGAAGGTCCTGAAATGAGCACCCCCCTCGCCCGATGAAAGGATCTGCCTCTACTAAACATGATATAAAGTTTTTGAAAATACATTCGTTCTTATTCCGGTTTATTAGCTAGCTTACTATGTGATGCGCACAGCATACAAGTATAGACTAAATCACTCGATTTGGAACAAAGCATCTCATGTTTGTTTTTCGAAAGTGGCTTGGAATTGCTACTCGCAAATAGACTAAAGCGCGAATTTGCCACCCTCGAGTGGGCTTAAAACATGATTTGCCACTCTCAAGTGGGCTTAAAACTCTCATTTTGATAAATTGTTCCAATTCAAGCAATGAAGCCTTCATCCACAGGCATTCATGCATTTAAACACATAAGCACATAGCCTCATGGCAAGCATGCTATCATGGCAACACTTACACGCATGCAAGGATGCTAAAGCATAAACACTCATAGTGTACTCCGTGCCAAAACAGAATAGTTAGTAATCATGCATGATCCTACCTATGTTAAGATGCCTAATGCAACACATGCAAAAATGCAACTAAAATAGGCTCGGCTATCTAGAATGGCATATGAATGCAACACTCGATAACATGCTTTGAAACGCGTATTCAAGAAAGTGTATTGAAATACAATGCAGTTTGAATGATGCGCCGAGACCGGTGCATGCAATACGAATGAATGATGCACGCATGCAAAGCATAAATTTGCTAATTGAAAACATGCCCTAAACTAACCATCAAAAGCTGGTAAGTAAAAGAGAGAAAAAATGGGGTTGGAAGACATGCATCACACACACGCACGCTTATTACAACATTTGCCCTCTCGACGGAGGGTCCGAATAGAAGCTAACTAGCTAATCTAAGCTAATTAAACTAATTATTACAAACCAAAACTAATTAACTAATCCTAGTTAACTAATTAGTTAATACAACACAAATTGATTGGTCAAGCGCATTAACTAATTAAGTACCAAAACCATCAAACTAGCTAACCAAGTAAAGCAACTAAGTAAAACAGTTAAAGGGACCCTCGGGGCGAGAAGTGCATGCATGCTCAGTCGCCTCACTTGGAAATCCACCACTATGCCCCGAATTGCCTCTGTTTGCATTTGATTTCAGAACACTGCACAAACCTCCAGATAGCTTCTACTCCAACATGGAGACCTCCAGAAGGGCTGCCGACCAGAAAAGGGTGGTGTAGACCAACTATAGACCAGAAAAGTTTGCTGCAGACCAGAAAAAGTGGTCGGCCAACTACTTTTACTGGTCTGCCGACCAGAAATTCTGCCACACTCCAGTTTTGCTGCAATAGAGAACAAGAAGGGGTACAACAGTGTATTTGCAAGGTATGTGTGCACAACCACTCTCCCTATCATTTCTCAAGCTCAAGGGAGTGTGGTTCTCGACTCTTAGCCCACCAACCGAACATCGCAATGCACGATGGCTGAGAAGCCAAGTTTGCACAATTCAATGTCAATGAATGCACAAATAACACAAAAGAGCCTCCACCTCTATCATGCTTGATCAAGAGGGTCGGTGACCAAGAAATAAGGCGCGTTTCATCACTTCAAGTATGAAACGCCCCTCGTTTCTCATGTTTGGATTAATGCCTGATCCAAACACAATGCAATGCATACAACATTCCAAACAACATTCCAAACAATATGCAAACAACATAAGCATGTCAAGTTAGAGTCCTTAAGCATAAAAGCTAGTGAAGGATACAACACAAGGGCTATGTAATGCAATGCTAAATGGATCAAATCAGCCCTAAACTGACTTCATGCATGCCAAAACAAAGGCCAAATTATGCTGGAATTCAAGCTCAATAGATTAAACAAACATACATACATGTTAGGCCACAAACAAGGCACAATGCTCAACTCTCAAGCACAATTAAAGAGTGATATGCATGAGAATATGGTAATGCTACATGCTCTGAAATCAAGTATTAAAATGATGCCAAATCATCCAAATAGCTCAAAGATAGCATGTCAAGAGGCTTGAAACACAAGCCTACTAAAGGGGACTACACAAGAGGCATGCAATACATGGCACAAATGATAGAACCAACCATAGACAGAGCTCAATTAGGTCAAAACAAAGACCAAAACATGCTGGGATGGGAGCTGAAAAGCCTAGACAAGCATGCATACGCATTAGCCCATAAACGAGGCTCAAAGGCACAACTCTTAAAAGCATTCAAAGAGTGAAAGAAGTGAGAACATGGCAATGCTATACGCTCTGAAATAACATGTTAAATGATGTCATAGCAAGCAAACATCTCAAACAAAGCATGCTAGAGGCATCAAAACACAAGGCTAGTCAAGCCCCTTGCACTATAGCTATGCAATACATGAACCATATGGCCAAGACAACCCAAAACAATCCTAGAGCATGTCAAATCAAGGCCAAAAACATGTTGTAGTAGAGCCAACACACGCTAGGATAATGAGCTAAAACAACAAGCATGCAAGGTTAGTAAGTGAGATTTGCTCTACAAGTACAAGATACAAACCACAAGTGGCCAAACCAGCCAAAAACAGAGTTGTATTATGGCAAAATAAGACCAAAAACACATTGATATAGCAGCCCAAAAGCTTAGGCAAGATGGCATACATGTTGGCTCATGTTTAAGGCATAAGGCACAATCGTGCAAAATCATTGAAAAAGTGAAGCATGGGAGAGTATGATCACACTACATACACTGAAATCACATATCAAATGATGCTATATCATGCAAATAGCCCAAGCAATGCATGCTAGTGAGTTGAAAACTCAAAGCTAGTGAGCAAGATTGCACTATGGCTATACAAAGCAAGGCATGCATGACCAAAACAACTTAAAACAGAGCTTAAGCATGGCAAAACATGAGTAAAAGCTTGCTGGAGTGGAGCCAAAAACATGCTAGAATGATGGTCCAAAGCATGATGCATGTTAGGCTAGTGAGCGGAATTGCACTACAAGTGCAAGGAGCATGCAAGAGATAACCAAACCAACCCAAAACAGTGCTAAGGCATGCTAAAATAACACTAAAGACTTGCTGAGATAGAACCAAAATAGGCTAGTATGATGGATCAAAGCATTGAGCATATAAGGTCAAATGGCAAGATTATACTGCAAGTATAAAAAACATGCATGAGGTGATCAAACCAAGTCAAAACAATGTTATGCCATGCCTAAATAAGGCCTAATACATGCTAAAACGGAGCCTCAAGGAGGTAGAAAAACATGCTAACTTGGTGAGCCATCAACACAAGCACACAAGAGAAGAGGATGGGGGACAACCCCCATCCATTTAGGGCTTCAAAACACACTTTCCATCACTGAAATTCCTCTAGAATTCAATGGTTAAAAGGCCAAGAAAAGGTGATCTAAAAGGCCTAAAGAGATAGTTCAAAACAAGGCAAACTAAGGCACAAAAGGGGGGCAGACCACCCTGTAGACGTGCCCGAATGTCTCGGAAAAATCCCGTTTTGTTCATTAGCATACTGCAGTTCGGACTCAAATGTCACGGTTCTGAATCTAATCCCGCAAAGTGCAATGCAAGACCGATAAATCACCAAAGAGTCCAAATCCGACAAATCGTTTTGGAAAACTAATTTTTGTAAAGAAGTGTCAAGCATGGACTGCTTTTCTAGATACAGAGTCGCCTCCTAAATGTTTTTGTTTTGGGAAATTTGGGAAACCCTGACTCGTGCCTAAGGCCACGTGTCCGTCATCACCAAAGTTGCCCCGGCTCGGGAACTTGGGTACGAGAGGGAAAGGTCATGAAATGAGCACCCCCACTCGCCCAATCAAAGATCGGCCTGTACTAAGCATGATATCTTGTTTTTGAAAACACATGTGTTCTTATTCTGATTTATTAGCTAGAATTACTATGTGATACGCACAACACACAAGTATAGACTAGGTCGCCTAAGTTGGAACAAAACATCTCATGTTTGTTTGAAAGTGGTTTGAAGGTGCTACTCGCAAGTAGGCTAAGACATGGATTTGCCACCCTCGAGTGGGCTTAAGAAAACATGATTTTGCCACTCTCAAGTGGGCTTAAAACTCGCATTTCAATGAATTGTTCCAATTCAAGTAATCCAGCCTTCACCCACAAGCATTCAGGCAGTTATATCAGTTAAGCAAGTAGCCTCATGGCAAGCATGCTATCATGGCAATACTCACACTCATGCAAGATGCTAAAGCATAAAAGCTTACCTAGTACTCCGAGCCAAAACAATAGCTAGTTAGTAATCAATGCATGATCCTAGCTATGTTAAGATGGCTAATGCAACACATGCAAAATGCAACTAGGAATAGGCTCAGCTATTCTAAAATGGCATATGAGATGCAATTAGATAACATGTATTCAAATTGGAGTTGAAATACAATGTAGTTAATATGATGCGCCGAGCCCAGTGCATGCAATACGAATGAATCGATGCAAACATGCTATAATAAAGATGCTAATCAAAACATGACCTAGAACTAACCATCGTAAGTGGTTAAGTAAAAGGGAGAAAGACATGGGGTTAGAAGACATTCACACACTCACGCACACTTATTACAAAATTTGCCCTCTCGACGGAGGATCCGAATAAATAATACAAATCAACTAATTAATTAACTACCCGAGCTAATTAATTATTACAAAACTCTTAACTAATTAAGCAAATTAATTAAGCTACAAAGCAGTTAAACCGGCCTCGAGAAGAGGAACATATGCATGCTTGGTCGGCTTTGCTCGGAAATTCGTTGCCATGCTCCATGTTGCCTCTGTTTGCACTGTTTTGCACCTCTGAAAACTGTGAAAACCTCTGTGATGCTTCTGGACCACCTCATGGGCACTCTAGGATTGAGGCACATTTTGTCACTTCAAGTACGAAACGTCCCTCGGTCCTCGTGTTTGGTTTGACACCCCAAACCAAACATAATGCAATGCATGCAACATGAAGATGCGATACAATGCAACATAAGCATGTCAAATGCAATATGACTCAAGCATGCACACAAGGCTAAGGTAACAAGCATGCCAAATGCAATGCAACCTAAACATGCAAACATGTAACGTGCCAAGCATATAAAATGCAATGCAACCTAAACATGCAAACATACAATGTAATAGGCATGCAACAACAATATCAACAACAAACATGTAACAACATGCAATGCGATAAGCATGCAACAACACACAAATCCATGATCTATGGACTTATACTGAAAATGGATAGACCTCAGCCATACCAAAAATAGTGGCCAAAATGCTAAGAAATGATGGAATGAAATGCAAAATAAGCATGCATGCCAATTGGCCTATCACTTAGGCATAAGGTCACAACTCTCAAACATGAGCAAGGAGTGACAAGCATGATAATGTAGCAATGAGGTAAGCTCTGAAATGATGTTAGGAATGATGCCAAATCAACCAATCAATGCAAGTATAGCATGCAATAAAGCTCAAGGCTTAAAGCGAGCAAAGGGGTTAAACCATGGCCGTGCAAAGCAAGCCCCAAAGGGCCAAGGGCACCCAAAACAGTCCCAAGGTAGGTCAATACAAGACCAAAAACATGTTCGAACCTAGCCAACACAAGCTAGAACAAAAGTCCAAAAGGCATGAGGCATGCAAGGCTTAAAAAAGGAGTATTACACTACACCTATTACGACCAAACATGGCATGGCTTAACCAATAAAAATCAGAGTTATGGCATGTCAAAATGAGCCCAAAAACCCACTTAAATGGCATCCCAAAGACCTAAACATGGAGGCATGCACAATGATCCATTCATGAGGCATAAAACATCAACTCTTTAAAGCATTAAAGGAGTGACAAGTGCAAGTGTATGACCCCCCTATATAGACTGAAATAACATTTCAAATGATGCCAAATCATGGAAATGGTCCAAGTAATGCATGCTAATGACTTGGACACTCAAAGCTAACAAACAAGATTGAACCATGGCTATACGAAGCAATGCATGCATGGCCAAAACAACATGAATCAAACCTAGAGCATGGTAAATCATGACTAAAATTTCCTTTGATTTGAGCCAAAATATGCAAGCATAATGGTCCAAATGCATGATGCATGTTACGGCAAAAAAGATGATTGCAAGGCAAGTGCATGATCCATGCAAGATGCTATTAAACCAACTTAAAATAGAGGTATAGCATGGCCAAATAACACCAAATACTTACTGAAATGGAACCAAAACAAGCTAGGCAAACATGCTACCATTATGAGCCACATATACAAGCAAATGAGGGACAAGGAGAGAGGGGTGTCCCTCTCCTATTCAAGACTCTAAAACCACCTTTCCACCACTGAAAATCCTCTGGATTTCAGTGGTAGAAAGGTCATGCAAAGGCAAGAACAAAGGCCAAAAGGGATGGCTCAAAACAAGGCCAAACAATGCCCAAGAGGGGGTAGACAATCCCCAACCAAAAAGTGACCTTAAACAATCATCTCAAGCACATAAAAACAGAACTTTTTACAGTTTACAGTCAAGCTTAAAACAATATGCAAATAGGTCTAAAAGCTTAAGCAAGAATGGGGGATCAAAAGGTAGTTTACTCACCCTTGAAGAACACCATCAAGAACACCACTCCAGCAACCTTTTTGAGTTCAAACCAACCCAAGAACACCAAAACTAACTCCTAAGGACCTCAGCAACCAAAGCATGGTGTTCTACTAGGTGCTCTAGTGCAAAAGAATGAAGAAAATACACTTTAAGGCACAAACACACAAACAAATATAGAGAGAGGGAGATATAGAGAGAGATGTATAAACTCTATATCAATTTTTTGAACCTCTGGAAAGGGAAGGGAGGCTCCCTTCTTATAGAATCTCAATTCTCATGCTTGTTCAACAAGCTTGAGTCTTGAAACAAATCCCTCCATACACGTGTGTGGAGGATGGGAATTGTGCATACCAGCTATCACAGTTGGCAGAAAATATCTGCAAAAAGCAGATGGAAAGGTATCGGCTCAAAAATATGGCCGATCGACCAAACAAAGTGCCGATCGACCAAGAAAATAAGGCCGATGGCATCATGCCTTAGCCGATTGGTTGAAGGGATGGCCAACAAGCCACCATCTTCCCTTAGAAGCAAAACCACAAGTCCTCGGTCCACAACTAAGCACAAAACAGACAAGTTGAGAGATCCTAAGGCAAGGCACGCAGCCGAGACCTTCGGGAACTCAAAACGAACACGAGTATGGATGATCATCGACTATTCAAACGATGACGTTCAAGTCTTGAGGATGGTAAAAAATGAGGTGTCTATAGTTGCACCTCTTTGACAGAACTCGAAAGTCATAAGATGGCAGGAGTGAATGTCAAAGCCCAGAGACGACCCATTTTTGACAAAGCCGAAGACTTAGACAAGCATACAAGATGACAAAGATATGCTCCCACAGGCAGGGGCAAGATGCAAATGACATGCACGATG
>NW_021024701.1:3285736-3296226 GCF_004153795.1 Camellia sinensis
TATCAGCAACACCCCTATCCCATAACCGTCAACACAAATATGTGGTTTGGGGCAAGAAAAAGTGGCCTTAAGGTGGTCAACATTGGCTTTCAAGTGAGAGAAACGGGCGACGGAGGGCGATGGAGGAATAAAACTGGTTGTCAGAAAAATTACTGGCCTCCCACCCTTCTACGACCTTCCTAACAATGAAATAGAGGTCCCTGCCAAAAATGAACTCAAACCGATGCAAAATGGATGTTCGAGGGCCGAAACGCGCAGCCCGAGGCCCCGAAAACTGACTGTTAGGCACTGGAAGTGGTGTTCGACCACGAAGTTGGTTTTTCGGACCGCAGTGTCCTTCAAAAGGGAGTAAATAAGATGCATACAAAAAAACGGAGCAAACGGAGGTGGTTAAGCGGTCCCGAACCGAGGCACACGGCCAACGGCTCCGAAAAATCGAAAACCGGACTCCAAACGGGCAAAATGGCCTACGACCATGAAACGTAGCCTACGGCCACTGAGAGATGATCTATGAGATCTCTCCCTCCCTTCGAGAAGAGAAAACAGAGAAGACAGAGCCTGGTTCGCAAACCGAGGCAAAGCATGAAAGAGTCCAGAAGTCCGAAGGCAAGGCTCGCAGCCGAGACTCTGAAACCTCTAAACAAGCACGATATGCAACATCACCAAGCGCTCTATCGGTGACGTCTGAGTCTTAAGGTCGGTCAAAAATGGGGTGTCTACAGGTGCTTGTCGCAAATGAGGTGTTGGATTGACGAAAGAGTAAAAAGAAGAAATGGGTGATTATTAAAATCGATTTTGAGAAAGCGTATGACTGTGTCAATTGGAATTTCTTATTTAATTTGATGGAAAGTTTTGAATTCAGTCTCAAATGGAGGAATTGGATTAAAAACTGTGTTACTAATGCTAGAATCTCTGTTTTAGTTAATGGTAGCCCTACAGAGGAGTTTATTGCTGAAGGAGGTTTAAGGCAAGGGGATCCTCTCTCCCCTTTTTTATTTAATATGGTTATGGAAATTCTTAATATTTTGATTTTTAGGGCTAGAGAGTTGGGTATTTTCACTGGGGCTGTTATTGGGACTGATTTGGTAAAGATGTCACATCTTCAATTTGCAGATGACACAATCTTGTTCAGTGAGGCCAATTATGAGGAAATTCTTCGTATCAAGAGGTTGCTTCGATGCTTTGAAGTTGTTTCAGGACTTAAGATTAACTACAACAAAAGTTCAGTTATTGGAGTTGGAGTGGATGAGGACATTCTGGACCAGTTTGCTGATATACTCAATTGTTCTAAAGATGTGCTTCCTATTTCTTACTTGGGGTTACCTCTTGGTGCTAGTCCTAGACTTAAATCAACATAGGCCCCTGTTATTAGGAAGTTTAAAGTTAAGCTTGCCAGCTGGAAGAGAAGGCATCTATCTTTTGGCGGGAGATTATCCTTAATTAAATCTATTTTGAGCAACCTTCCTGTTTATTATTTATCTTTGTTTAAGATTCCTGGAGGAGTTACTAAAGAACTTGATTGAATTCAAGCTTCCTTTTTATGGGGGAATCTGACCTTAAGAAAAAGGTACATCTGGTTAAATGGTCCGAAGTTACTAAAGATTTAAGAGTTTGTGGTATTGGTATTAGAAGGATTAAAGATGTGAATCTATGTCTACTGGCTAAGTGGTGGTGGAGGTTTGGGTATGTGAAGAAGGCCCATTGGAAAGATATTATTTGCAGTAAATATAAGTATGCTCCAAAGTCTTGGTTGCCTCCAACTGATCTTCAAATTAGTGGCTCTAGAGTTTGGTCTAACATATTGTCAGTAGATGTCCCTAGGCCTATTTTCTTTGATTTCCTGCACTCCAATATTAGTATTGTTTTAGGAGATGGCTTTAGATGCTCTTTTTGGAATGATTCCTGGATTGATGCTGGATGTTTGAAGTTAGCTTTCCCTAGATTGTATATGCTTTCTCAGGATAAAGAAGCCTCTATTTTTGATATTTTCAGTAGAAGGTCGTCATCTTCTGGATGGGTGTTAAACTTCAGAAGAAACCTTTATTCTTAGGAATTTGTAGATTTATCTGCTCTTATTCATGTGCTTAATTCTGTACCAGAGTTAAGACTTGGTGTGGAGGATAAATTGGTGTGAAATTTTGGTACATCAGAGGTAGTAAAATTAGCTTATGAGTGGCTTTCCTCCATCGACAGCTCAGGTTTAGTGGTGCCTAGGTTGCTGTGGAAGGGTATCTCTCCTCCAAAAATGCAGTTCACATGTTGGTTGGCATGGAGAAATAGACTTAAAACATTTGTGTTTCCACAGAGTATTGGTGTTCTAGACCGCAATGGTTCCTCTTTGTGCTGCTTTTGTCATTCATGTGCTGAAGATGTCAGTCATGTCCTTCATTGTCAATTTGCTTGGAGTATATGGTCTAAAGTGGTAAGGTGGTGGAGTTTGGTGTGGGTTGTGCCTGAGAATATAACTCAGCTTCTGGATTGGTGGAGTGGTTATAAATTTAAGAAAATGCTTAAATGTATATGGAATGCAGTACCATCTGTGGTCATGTGATATGTGTGGAAGGCTAGGAATGAAATCAAGTTTGCTGGTTCAGATGTTAACTGGTGTGGTGTCTGTGAATCCATTAAGTTGCACATTGCTTTTTTGGTTAAGTATCATACTAAGGGGGTTGCTTTTTCAGTTAATGATTTGCGTTATAATTTGAAATCTATCAGGGGACTTTGAGGTGTGGTTGATGTTGTCCACCTCTTTGTGTTAATGCTGTCTATCTCTTGGTTTGTTGCTGCTCTATGCTGTTACACTGTTGTGTTGTTTAGCTGCTGCTGCCGCTGCTGTGTTGTGATATGTTGTGTTGCCCTGCGTTGGTTTTCTGCTAGTTGGTTTCTCACCAACTAGCTTTTGGCTAGTGCTAGCACATGATTGGGTGGCTTTCTTGTGCCAACCTGGTTAGGATGAATAAAGTTTACTATGATGCTATTAGCACTGCTTTTGTTTATCTTTATCTTTATTGATATAAAATGTAAGGATTTTTTCCTTGGTTCTAATTCAATAAAGTGTTATTTTTGCTGATCAAAAAAAAAAAGTAATTCATTAATAAGAAAATTTTAACAAATTTCCATAATTTTTAAGGTGAATGGTTAGGGTTAGGGATGCTCATGAACTTGAGTGATTCGTTAAGATCAACCGACCGATTCAATACACTCACATTTAAGCAATTTTGATAGTATGAAAAGCTGGATGTGAATAGAAATTTTTTTAATTCCTTTATATTTGGACGGATGGCAAATGATAGGTCACCCAACCTAACCCGATCCTCCAACCCTCTTTAAGAAAATGATATTATGTTTTTATACTTTGTATGTTGAAAAAATACATTTTGCTTAGTAATAATATTAGTTATTTATAAAATTTGAAAATTTGACCTTTATTTTAATTATAAATAATGAAGAATAAGTCTTTTAGATTCAAATGAAGTCCAAAATAGTAAAAAATTACTCTAAAATAAATAAATAAATAAAAAATAAAACATAAAATAGTAAAATCCAAATCGCCAAATCATTTCGCATCCACCTGCCAACCCGTATGGTCCACTCAATCTGCATCCGCTAACTAAGCTGACGAATGCAGATTGAATTTTTCAAATCTGCCTAAATTCAAATGGATGATAGATGAAAGGTAATCCGACCCAATCCGATCTATGAGTACCTAGTTAGAGTGTCTCCAATGATTTTTCATTGGAGCTGCCATTGCTATAATATAACAACAGTTGTGCTCTAATGGTGAATATGGTAGCTATCAAAGTTGACAAATGTTAAAACCTATGCCAAATTTGATACAAGTTTTGGCAGCTGTCATATTCATTAACTCAACTAAAACCAACCATTTCTCTCCCTATGTCCTTCCCTTCCTCCTAGCAAAACAAATAAATTATTACAATATCGTCATTTTTGCAGAACCAAATACAGAAACTGGTGTGTTGGGGAACACACTAGTTTCTGTGTTTGATTCTGTGAAAATGACATTTGACCATTGAAACGCATTGCTATAATTCTACTATTTTCTACTATTCATTACCAAATAATAATAATAATATTATTACAACATTTGTCATTGAAGATCCTCTCGAAATTGTCATATTATTCAAAAGATTTAAGTTTTAATTCCTGGGATCTCTAGTCAGTCACCCACATCATATTAAGAAACAAATGGGATTGTCCTATTATTGAAAAGATTAAGTTTTAATTCCTAGAATCTCTAGTCAGTTACCCACATCATATTAAGAAACAAATGGGAACTCGCTGGACAAAAATAAAAACAAAAAAAATTTGAATCTAGCAGTTATACCATGCCATCAGTATTTTTATTTTTAATAATTTGTTATTATTTATTGTATTATGTTTATGTGGTAAGATATTCATTGAAAATGGGGTCCACCCGTCATACGTAAGTTTGATTGGTGATTTCAAGTTATCAATATCATCATAATACTGAAATTTTATTCAAGTCGCAAGTTCATGATGGACTAATAGTTTTATGGTATTTTTTTTGGAAAAATTACAAATCATAGACATTTTTCCAAAATAATTATATATTCACAAAAAAAGTTTTTAAATTTAATTATTAAAATTTGTAAAATTTACCATTAATTTGAAAATTATTTTTTTCAAACTTGCACTGATTTGTCTTTTTTCCTATTTTGTTAAAAAAATAAAAAAAAAGAGGTGAATTTCAAATCAGTGTATAAATGGAATAATAATTACAAATTAATAATAAATTTTATCAATATTAATAATTAATATTATAAACTTTTCCACACATAAAATAATTTTTTATAATTACCACCTGCAGTTAATTTTTCCAAAAATAAAAATATTACGTCTCAGCTATCATCCCTGGAATGAAATACCATATTATCTAGTTAAAAAGTGATATATGTGCATAAACAAGTTCAAGGAAGTGGCAGGTTGTTACTTTTTATTTTGTTTTAAATTTTTTGTTTCATTAAATCTAGATTTTTGGATCCTATTTGATGAAATGTATCAAACAACATCTAAATTCAATATAACATTTTGCAGAAGAAAAGGAAAAAAAATTCACTTACATAAATATACACAGTTTATATACAGTGAAACCTACAAACATTGATCAAGCCCCAAACTAACTGTTCAAAATAATTTTTTCCAACACATTGCAATCCTCATTATTCTTAACAAAATAAAATTATTAATTACATAACAACGACTTTTTTCCTTTTCGAAACCAACAATCAATTATATAATGATGGAAGATTAACATTATGCTAGTACTTAGAATAAACCAATCTTAAACTTGCTCGAATCCTTTTTCACATAACCAATTAATCCTTTTTCACCACATTCCAATCCTTTTCTTCTTTCTTTTTTTTAAATAAATAATTTAAAGCGAAGAAGACAATGACTCTACCAGCAATTATATTTATGAAACTTGCTTGAATAATATAATTGAATTTATCTCAAGTTTTTCAAACTTTTAAAACTCCCAAAATCATCAATATTCAAATGATATATATCATAACCAATTAATTGTTTTAGTATATATAAATTCTTTGTAACTCTTTACAAAAGCTATGAGGCTAATCAATTTACAATTCAAGTCTCCCATTATATATTAAATGACATTTATGGTGAATTCTAAATTAAACTATGAAATAAATATTATGGCATTTACCCATTGTAATCTAATTTATATTTTATAAATAGCAATCCTATGGCAAAATACCATCCCATCTTATATTTATAATAATTCATTATGTAATAAAGTAGAGCTAAATAAGTCATAAATATATGTATGCCTGTGATATGACCAAAATCATTAACCAAAATTATATAAGACTAATCATATTTACAAACATCATTGCTCGCACATAATTTGTTTTTTTTTTTTAAATAAAAGAAACCACATAAATTTCCAATCACACACTACATTAAACAATATAATTTGTGGGATATAGTAAACCCTCAAAATATTTGTAACCACAACATCAACAAGGCCAATGGCCTTTAATTCACTAATTGTAAAACTCATGGCACACTTTAAATTTTTAGCAGTTACAAAATAATTCAAATCTTAATTTTGTCAATTATGAAACAAATACAAATCACAAACAGATCAAGTAATCTACTGTTATCAAACTTTTATCATTTATCTACTCATGTCAAACTTATTATCACACACACAGTTGCATATATTCTATCATGTCTCAAAAATCACAATACACTTTCAAGTTTTTAACAGTTACAAAATTTATAACACATTTATTCTCATAAATCTTTATTTCCGTTTAATTACATTAAGATCCAAATACTAATATTCAACAGTCACATGCTATCACTTACATATAATAACGGTAAATCAAAGATTGAGTACTAAATTAAATATATGCAACTATTTCACGTACTACTTAGCAACAAATTCAAAATGTTATTTGATAACAATTATATTCCATTTCAAGTTATTTTAATTTAAAATCCTTGACTATTACTATTATTTAACATTAACATTGCAATACAATATCCTCAATATTAACCACCAATGATTAAAAGCTACCAATTGCATACACAATAAAAATTTCAAATATGCTATAATATTATTTATCATAGAACATATGACAGAATTATAAAAGCCACTTAACCATCATAAAAGTCTAATTTCAAATAACCTTACATATGAAATTTATATTAATCATTCTCTAAAGAATAATGTTTCACAAGTTAAACACAAATATCAATCATTCTCTAAAATGTTTCACAAGTTAAACACAAAACTAATTTTCCCTTATATATATATATATATAAATGATTATAATAACTTTCTGTTGCCAAGAGATAAGTATTAATTTTCTACAAATTAGAGGAAGGCTCAGAATTACATACAACAGAAACTCATGAACCAAATAATTTAAGAGGAATTACTTAACAAACCAATTTCAAGCTACATATCTAATAATAAATAATTTACAACAATAAAAGTAGAGATATATAGTTGTATGATTCTAGAGACAAAGATACCAACTAATTTCACATATGAAGAGTAAGGGAAGACTTCAAATTCAACAACATTTGTTTTCCTTACATTGAAATAGGTATTTAAAAAAAAAAAAAAAAAACCAACGACTTTATATTGTTAGAAAAAAAAAACTATACACTAATATAATTTAATTAATAAAAATGATTAAGAGATTTACGATAAAAAAAAATATGAAAGCAAGTAAAGTCACATAGAATAAGAAAGAATTAGCCTGTGAGATTGAGAGGCATGTAGTCACTACCCTAAAGCTATTGTTCCTCCCCATGTAAAGGTACAACTGGAGTGCAACGGCTCCAAGATACAACCCAAACACTCACAGTCTTCCTCATCCAATGCTCACGTCCACCGGGAGAATATGAATGAGTTAAACTATAGTTGCCTAGAAATACACAAAATAGATAAAGCACTCTTATGTTAAAACTCCATATCACATATACATATGTCTTCTTGCGATTTTTATCCATCATACATCCTTAGAAAACACAGGAATATATCCAAGTGAAAATCTCATAACATTTAATCATTTCATAATTATAATAATAAATTTTAATAAAATCTTTGTAACTGAAATATTTAAAATCAATATTAACGGGTCAAACAAATTAAATAACAATAATTAATTTTATTTTTATTAAAATTCCAACAAATTAAACCCGAAATCATAAGCAAACATGCAAGTTCTTCGTAGCAACAAACGACAAAATATCAAAAAAACCCATGTCCGTAGCCGAGGGTATATCCATGTGGAGTCATGGACAGACCTAGCCCAGAAACATTAACATCATGAGAAGCACCTCCAACATGCCCTCCCATGGAACTTGACCCAGCTTCAAAAAACCTCCAGGGGTTCGATTCCTCCATCCGAATCTTCTCGCTTTGCTTCGCGACATTCTTCTTTAGATCCTCCATTGCAACCTTCAATTGCTCGAGTTGCTGAAGTCCAAGCTCGCTAACCGGTGCTTCCCACCAACACCTGTCTCGGCTAGCTTTCCTCATCTTGTTAAGCTCTTCGCCTCTTTTCTTCTCTGCTTCCAACATATCAAGTGCTTCAGTGAGTTGCAAGTTGAGCTTGCTAACATTCGCGTTGCAGTGAGCCTTGACAAGTTGGAGCGAGCCTGAATTGGGTAGAGAGTTTCGAGAGAGAAAACAATCTACAACAGTGTCAACACAAGGGTGGCCAAAAGAGAAGGCCCTTTTGCCAGGAGAGAAAACGACGATGGCAATTTCAGCGCCACATAGGGTGCAGAGTTCGCTTGCCTTCTTGAATAGCCCAGAACGACGCTTTGAGAAGGTAACGCTTCGGTGGCTTTCATTTGACATTCTTGTCATCGGGATCTTCTGACGGCCTTTGCTCTTCCTTTCCATGGCTGCAACTGATCAGAAAAAAAGAAAAAAAAAATTATTAGAGAAATAGGGAATTGAAATGGTGAATGTCTAATGAGAGAAACATGAGAGTATGAGTATATATAGGGTGACTCCATATATATAACTTTTATTTACTCTCAAAGTTATTGCATATTTCCTTCCGTTTACGTTTTAATACTATATTTTACATGCCATTTAATTTAATTACATGTTTTGGGGCAAGTTACTCTGTCTCAAAATTTTCATATCCTTTTATCTAGTGGCGGAACTAAGAAATTAAATCAGATGGGACACTTATTAATTACAATATTAAAATTTTTTATAAAAATATTTCACATAAATTTTTACCGTTAACTTCAAGAAAGATAAAAAATAATAATAATAATCAGTGTGTTTGGTTTTAGTTTTCTGAATTCAGTTTTCTGAAAACTAAATTTTTTATTTTTCATATTTTTTTTTGGTTTTAGTGAATTTTTTAAAATTTTAAACAATTTTTTTACTTTTTTAGATGCGCATTACTTAGATATGTATCCAAATAATAAAATATTTGTGAAAAAATATTTTAAAAAATTAATAAATACACAAAAATACGAAAAATGTACTGAATTTTCATATTATTTTTATATTTTTTGATATTTAGTGTATTTTTTAAAGATTTTTTTCACAAATATTATACTTTTTAGGTATATTTATGTTAGGTGTGTCTAAAAATTAAAAAAATTTCCTTAAAATATTAAAAAATTTTATTGAAAACATTAAAATACAGAAAATAAAAATGTAAAATTTTTTGAAAACTAGAACCAAATAAGCTAAATATTATTTGTAATTATTTGTAATTCAAGTCTCCCATTATATATTAAATGACATTTATGGTGAATTCTAAATTAAACCATGAAATAAATATTATGGCATTTACCCATTGTAATCTAATTTATATTTTATAAATAGCTATCCTATGGCAAAATACCATCCCATCTTATATTTATAATAATTGATTACGTAATAAATTAGAGCTAAATAAGTCATAAATGTATGTATGACTATAATATGACCAAAATAATTAACCAAAATAAAATAAGATTAATCATATTTACAAACATCATTGCTCGCACATAATTTTTTTTATTTTTTATTTTTAAATAAAAGAAACCACATAAATTCCAATCACACACTACATTAAACAATATAATTTACGGGATATAGTAAACCCTCAAAATATTTGTAACCACAACATTAACAAGGGCAAAGGCCTTTAATTCACTAATTGTAAAATTCATGACACACTTTAAACTTTTAGCAGTTACAAAATAATTCAAATCTTAATTTTGTCAATTATGAATCAAATACAATTCACAAACAGATCAGGTAATCTAATGTTATCAAACTTTTCTATTCATGTCAAACATGTTATCACACACACAGTTGCACACATTCTATCAGGTCTCAAAAATCAAATTACACTTTTAAGTTTTTAACGGTTACAAAATTTATAACACAATTATTCTCATAAATCTTTATTTCCGTTTAATTACATTAAGATCCAAATACTAATATTCGACAGTCACATGCCATCACTTACATATAATAACGGTAAATCAAAGATTGAGCAATAAATTAAATATGCAACTATTTCACGTACTATAATAACAAATTCAAAATGTAATTTGATATCAATTATATTCCATTTCAAGTTATTTTAATTTATAATCCTTGACTATTACAATTATTTAACATTAACATTGCAATACAATATCCTCAATATTAACCACCAATGATTAAAATCTACCAATTGCATATACAATAAAAATTTCAAATATGTTTTAACATTATTTATCATAGAACATATGACAGAATTATAAAAGCCACTTAACCATCATAAAAGTCTAATTTCAAATAACCTTACATATGAAATTTATATTAATCATTCTCTAAAATGCTTCACAAGTTAAACACAAAACTACTTTACCCATATATATATATATATATATATATATATTATTATAATAACTTTCTGTTGCCAAGAGATAAGTATTAATTTTCTACAAATTAGAGGAAGGCT
>NW_021024701.1:3296251-3321024 GCF_004153795.1 Camellia sinensis
TGTTAGAATTACATATAACACAAACTCATGAACCAAATAATTTAAAAAGGAATCACTTGAACAAATCAATTTCAAGCTACATATCTAGTAATAAATAATTTACAACAATAAAAGTAGAGATATATAGCTGTGAGATTACACAGACAAAGATACCAACTAATTTCACATATGAAGAGTAAGGGAAGACTTTAAATTCAACATTTACCAAACTTTTGTTTTCCTTGACAATAGAAAAAAAAACAAAACAAACAAAACGCAATGGCTTCAGATTGTTAGAAAAAACACTATGCACTAATATGAAATTTAATTGATAAAAATGATTAAGATATTTACGATAAGTAAATATGAAAACAAGTCAATAGAGTAAGAAAGAATTAGCCTGTGAGATTGAGAAGCGCATAGTGACTACCCCAAAGCCGTTGTTCCTCTCCACGTGAAGGTACAACCGGAGTGCAACAATCCAAGACACAACCCAAGCGCTCACAACCTTTCTCATACCGATGTTCACGTCCACTAAGAGAATATGAATGAGTCACAAACCATAATTGGCCTAGAAATGCATAAAATAGATAAAATATTCTTATGTTAAAACTCAAAATCACACACATATATATATATATATATATA
The DNA here is from genome assembly GCF_004153795.1 of Camellia sinensis. Taxonomy (NCBI): domain Eukaryota; kingdom Viridiplantae; phylum Streptophyta; class Magnoliopsida; order Ericales; family Theaceae; genus Camellia; species Camellia sinensis. The sequence continues at coordinate 3,296,879 of NW_021024701.1, forward strand.
TGTCTTCTTGCGATTTTTATCCATTATACATCTTTAGAAAACACAAATATATCAAGTGAAAATCTCATAACATTTAATCATTACATAACTATAATAATAAAACTTAATAATATCTTTGTAACCAAATATTAAAATCAATATTAATGTTCATTAAGGTCAAACAAATACATAGCAATAATTAATTTTATTTTTATTAAAATTCCAACAAATTAAACCCAAAATCATAAGCAAACATGCAAGTTCTTCGTAGCAACAAACGACAAAATATCAAAAAAATCCATGTCCATAGCCGGGGTATATCCATGTGGAGTCATGGAACAGAACTAGCCCAGAAACCTTAACATCATGAGAAGCACCACCACATGCCCTCCCATGGAATCTTCAATAAACTCCAGGGGTCGATTCCTCCATCTGAATCTTCTTGCTTTGCTTTGCAACATCTTCTTTAAATCCTCCATTGCAACCTTCAATTGCTCGAGTTGCTGAAGTCCAAGCTCGCTACCGGTGCTTCCCACAACACCCATCTCGGCTAGCTTTCCTCATCTTGTTAAGCTCTTCGCCTCTTTTCTTCTCTGCTTCCAACATATCAAGTGCTTCAGTAAGTTGGCAAGTTGAGCTTGCTAACATTCATTGCAGTGAGCCTTGACAAGTTGGAGCGAGCCTGAATTGGGTGGAGAGTTTCGAGAGAGAAAAACAATCTACAACAGTGTCAACACAAGGGTAGCCAAAAGAGAAGGCCTTTTTGCAAGGAGAGAAAACGATGATGGCAATTTCAGCGCCACATAGGGTGCAGAGTTTCGCTTGCCTTCTTGAATAGCCCAGAACGACGCTTGAGAAGGTAACGATTAGGTTGCTTCATTTGACATTCTGTCATCGCGATCTTCTGACGACCTTTGCTCTTCCTTTCCATGGCTGCAAATGATGAGAAAAAAAGAAAAAGAAAATTATTAGAGAAATAGGGAATTGAAATGGTGATTATGATGAGAGAACATGAGAGTATGAGTATATATAGGGTGACTCCGTATATATAAATTTAATTTTACTCTCAAAGTTATTGCATATTTCCTTCCTTTTAGATTTAATACTATATTTTACATGTCATTTAATTTAATTACATGTTTTGGGGCAAGTTACCCTGTCTCAAAATTTCCATATCCTTTAACTCTCGTACGCTAACAACTACCCACTGTGGATATAAATCTCAAAACAAAAATGAGTGTTGAAACTTAAAAGCATAGCGAAAGCACGCAATTTTGTTATCTCTCAAAATTAGATTGTATTTGGGGCCTCATTGATTGTCAAATTATTTTTTTTTTTTCTTTCTTTGTACAAATGCAATCTATCATAATACTTAAAATGGTTTATCACCAATCCAAGTATAATCCTTACTAGGCAATAATTTTTTTTTTGCAATTAATATCGTTGTGATACATCTGTTATACCCAATATACTCGTATTTATGGCCATAAATTGCCAACAGAATGTTGATACAAAAAGGTGAAGTAACAGGAGGAAACAAATCGAACAATGTCAAGTCCATAAACATTTCCTCTTCATTTTACTTAAGCTTCCTTTATTTGGAAAAAGAAAATTAAGAGAAGAAAACCCCGCGCACACACATAAAAAGTGCATAAATTTATTATGGTTACATTACTACATATTACCATGTTAATTATTTTTGTTTTACCGCATTTTATCGTGTTTTTGTAGTTGAACCCTCTGTAATTTGAGTCATGAATCACAAATAACTCGGTTGTCATATGGAAGTGACAGAAAATAAAATACGAGAGAATAAATTCACGTGGGCAATAGTGGAGGGGACTCTAGAGTATATTAGGCATCGTTTGGCAACTTGAAGTTAGTCAAAAGTCAACGTCGTCATAAGTGTCATATCACTCTTTCTATTTTCTGTACATCTTTTATAAGAAGTCAAAAAATTACTAATTAACGTGTTCCCAAACCAGCCTAACTAAGTTTGAGTGGCTTAGAAAACAATGTAAGATAAATCTAACAAGCCAATTAAGGCTCCTTATTAAGAAGGCCTCTAAATTTGTAAGACTCTTAATTATGTATACATTAGACCATCATATTTTAAAAAATTATGGAACCCATCATGTCATATTAATATCCACATATAAATTTTTTAAAAAATTATTAGTGAAATATTTAGATGATAAAGCAGCACTTAAAAAAGAAATCAAAGAAAATAAATAAAAAGCCTTCTTGGGGGCATAAATTTTGCAAGGAACACTTCCATTTATCCCATTAGTGTTATTAGGAGTTTTAAATCCTTTAATATGTAATTGTAAACCAACCTCATAAAATACAAGACAATGGTAATCTATTGGGCCGAGTTGAGCTAGTTTTTTTAAGGCTGGCTTAATATTTTGGGCTGAATTGGAATTTTGTTTCTCGGCCAGCCTGGCACACTAATAAAATTTCGATATTTTTTGGTGGTCAGATCTGTTCGTTAATGGTGTGGTGGTTGGAGAGAGAGAGAAGGGGGAGAGTTTGATTGGAACCGTTGAAAAGAATGAGAGAGATTGATTTGGGCAGAGGAGAGAGAAGGAAAGTTTTGAGAGAGAAAGAGAAGAAGCCTAGGTGACTTCACTGCCACGTCATTTGGGATCAGGTGATATATTGTGTAGATGAATATTTTTCTATAAAGCTAAATAGTTCAATAGTTGAAATTTCAAAATTTTATTTTAAAATTGTTTAGGCTTTGTAAGTTCTGTAATTGTGAAGTGGTTTTGATCCCTATATCATGGAAAATTTATGTGGTTGAGTAATTATTTGATATTTTTATATTGGAATTGTGAAATTATAAAATAAAAAAATAAAAAAATAGTTTCAAGAAATTATATAATTGTAATTCCTTTTTCTATGGATTAAAATGTTTATTTCTAATAAAATTAAAGAGAACTTTAGGCAAATTATTATATTTTGCAAACTCGTACATTGCATTGCATTTCATTGTTTTGAACTCTTATTGGTCCATTATTTTGGATGTTGGAATATTGGAAGGGGTAAACGGCATAATAATCCGGATAGTGATCGGTTTTTTGAAAAATGTGGAGTACTATATTGGTATTCGTGGGCATCAATGTGTCCAATTGCCTTATTATGTGTCCATTTGCCTTATTGTGTGCTTGATGCTGGATTAATGTACGAAATGATGTTTTCAAGGTGCTCAATTGCCTTCAGTATTGATGTCAAAAAATGTGAAAAAATGTTTGTCTGCCCAATTGTCCTCCCATGCTTGATGACAGTAAATGTGGGCTATTGTTTATATATATAATATATATGTATGTATGTGTATATGTATATGTATGTATTTGGCTCACACTTTGGATTCTAGTGCATGTTTACCGCCCCATTCTTGATATTGGTTTGTTTTAATTAAAGGTGTATTAATGTATCATTCTTTTGCATAGAACAAAGAGAAGAATTTTGGACATGATATTGCGTTGGCATGATTATACTTATATCAAATGTTTATATATCTCGTCATATGCATTTATATTGGGTAATCTTGCTTATTCCTATCATAATTAACACTTCAAGCCAAGATGATGGAGTATACTCGTTGACTAGATTGATGGGGATATTTGATGGAGCACATACGCTCATTTTGATTTGCTACTCGTGATACAGCTACCGAGCTAAAATTGTCCAGATAATATTTTATTTGCTGTAAATCAAGACCCTTGTCTTGAAAGATGTAAGTATTAGGCATCCTTATTTGTATCTCTCTCTAGCTCTTTGAACTACTAGCCAGTGACGGAGCCAAGAAATTAAATCAGAGAAAGCATTTATTAATTACAATATTAAATTTTTTTTATAAAAATATTTAACATAAATTTTTACCATCAGTGTGTTTGGTTTTAGTTTTCTGAAAACTAAGTTTTTTTTTTTCAAATTTTTTTGATTTTAGTGAATATTTTTTAAATTTTAAACAATTTTTTATTTTTTTAGATGCACATTACTTAGATATGTATCTAAATAGTAAAATATTTGTGAAAAATATTTTAAAAATTAATAAATACACAAAAATATGAAAAATGTACTGAATTTCATATTATTTTTATATTTTTGGTATTTAGTGTATTTTTAAAGATTTTTTTCACAAAATTATACTTTTAGGTATATTTTATGTAGTGTTGTCTAAAAATTAAAAAATTTGCTTAAATATTAAAAAAATTATTGAAAACATTAAAATACGGAAATAAAAATATAGAATTTTTTGAAATTGTTTTCTGAAAACTAGAACCAAATAAGCTAAATATTATTTGTAATTAGTATACCATGGACAACATTAAAAAAAGTTATGGATATAAAGTTTTAAAATAAAATATATAATGATAAAAGTAATTTTTTATACAAAAATATGCGTAAAAATTCAAATAAATAGTTATACCACGTTATCATTAACTAGTATAATTATTTGTATTTTGAAAGATATTAATGCATTGTGAACGTGTAATCTGTTTGGAAATTCAAGGAGAAAGAAAAGTATTTTTATATTCTATTTATATCTTTATTAAACACTAACTTCTATTATGAACTGGAAATAAGAATAAAAAGGGTTGAACTATAAATGATTAAAATATTGGGGTGTTCATTTTACTCTGGAGGGGCAATACTTCGCCATAAAAGTTTGCAGTTGTTGTCCTCGCCAAGAGCTAGATGGCAATGAGAGATAAGAGGTTTAAGAATAAATAGACCATGTTTGTCAGCCAAACAATGGAGGGAGTCATTTTGACGAGGAGTGGCATGACACCCTAAGAGTAAGTGAAGAAGATCCCTTAAGAGATCATATTCCCAATGGCAAAAGATGACGTCTAAATTGTAAGATTCCAAATTGTCCCTCACTAGAGTGTGATAAGATTTCAACAATGGCATTATCTTCTTGTGGATATGGAGAACAATCTGGGGAAAGCCTGAGAAAGAGGTCTAGTTAAGATCCATACAATCAGACCAAAAGATGTCGATTCCTGAACCAAGCTTCAAAACACAGATTATTCAAGAGGAAGTCACTAAATCCGTCACTTCCCCGACCAACCTCACAGATTTCATTCCAAATCTTAGGAGAGGAAGATGCTTCATATCATAGGGGAACCACTATTGGCTCTGACTTCAAATTTATTAACTATCACTGTTCTCCAGAGTGCATGCGTTTTCAGAACCATAACGCCACCACATTTTGCAAGCAAGGCATCATTTTTTAACTTTAGAGATTGAACAGTGAGCCGCCAAACCTTCTCCGTAGTTATAGCTTTCCAACTTGCAAGGTGAATTCCTCTTTTTTTCGCCACACCCACCCCAAAGGAACTTTCTCTGTAATTTTTCATGTTCAGAAAAAACGCTGACTGGCATCTTATAAAGAGACATAATAGATTGGAAGGTTTGGCAAGAGATGCATTAAGCATAGTTAATTGCCCTTCCAAGAATAGATACTTCCGCTTCCAAGAGGATAAACGAGACTTGAATCTATTGCTAACTGGTGCCACACCAAGGACTGACCTTGGATTGACTCCAATTAGAAGGCCTATGTAGGCTAGTGGAAGATTCACAATTTTACAGCCAAGAAGCTCTGAGGCCTAATGCATGAAACTATTTTCAACTCCAATTCCACAAATGGGGCTATTGTAAAGTTTAGTTTTAACCCAGACATTAGCTCAAAACTGATTAGGATGTTCTTGACTTGATTGAGTTCCTCCAAAATCAGCAGATGCAAATAGCAATGTGTAATTGGCAAATTGAAGGTGAGATTACCAACCATTAGTACACAACCGCAACCCCCTAAATCAGATGACAATTAAGTCCTTCGGCCAAATCAAGAGAAAGGGAAGAGAGGGTTCCTCTGTCGGAGGCCTTTGATCATGACAAATTGGGAGGTAGAACCGTTTACAAGAACTAAGACTAAAGCTGAGAAGAGACACTCGCGTATCCAGTACACCGCTCGAAGCTTGGAGTTGAAGATCATTTGGAAGAACAACTTGAGTTTTTGGCGCATCATTCATTTTCTACTTCTTGCCTCCATCTAGTGTTTAAAGCTTCAAAGAAAGGAATTTTCTCATTCTTCTTAGAACGACATGTTAGGGTGATTTCAAGTTAATTGCATGATTTGGTATGAAGAGCATGATTTAAGAGCATGATTTAAATGATTTGATATGAAAAAGCATGATTCAATTGTCTTGTTTAAATCTATGTGATACAATGTTAGTTTATGACACTTGAAACTAATTTTTGGGTTAGAGTTAAATTTACGTATTTTAGACTTGAAAATTACTTAGTTGGTGGGTTTCATGAATTTGGAGTATAATGTGGCCATGTTTTATTTAATTCGTGAACACAATGTTGAATAAATTTGTGCTTAAATCTCAAAAAGTGTTATCTATGCATATTTCTAAGATTCTTGATGTAAAGGATATGATTTTTTGAAAACTTTAGATTTTTGTTAAATCTTGAAAATATTGAAAATTGGGGAAAATATATAGTTGGGCTAATAAGGCGATTAATATCATAGTTACAAGATAATTTGATTTGGTTAAGTTGTGCGATTGTTTCATATTTTAGAAATTGAAAACCTAAGTGACTCGTGATTAAATCAAGATTTAATTGTACCAATTCCCAAAAGGGTATGAGCAAGCTTGACTTGGAAGTCTCACAATCTACGAGAATGAGTACAAGAAAACCAAATGGAAACACCACATTTATAAGTGTTGTAATCAGAAACTATAAGAATACAAATGATAGGACTATGTCGGTGAAGATCAGTATCAAACCAAAAGCTAATATTGGCAACAGAAGGGGATTACAAACAAGAAAGCTGACAAATGAGAGGGTTTTACTTTCTTTGTCTAAATGAGAGGATCAAAATATATTGGTAGCATCACTACTAGTCCAATCACAGCTCAAATATTTGAAACAAGGAAACTAAGTACTAACTATAACTATTTCATGGACTGAAAATGTTATATATTAAATAAATAAAATGAAAATGTTAAGACCGCCAAAGCTATATATTCAAAAACAAATCTAGGAGCATTTCACTCTGTAACAAGCAGAAAACAATTAAGAGTTGAGGAGTACTGATATCATATCCCCCATTGAAGCTAAAAAACAGTGCAATCTTCCTAAGAAAAAACTCCAGACAACCATAAGCAACCGAACAAATCTTTCATTACACAACCCAGCATGGCCAAAAGACTTTACATTCTATCGAAGAATTTGTAGGCAAGGGAGAATAAGGGACTATTTGCATATTCAAATCAGTGAGTCAAACAATTTAACCATGTATAATGTTGCTTTTTAGTGAGTGAGGTACTAGAAAAAAAAAAAAAACTCTTTCTTTAGTAAAGTGTTTTTGAAAGCACATGAAGTAGCAGAAATTTCTTACTAAAATAAACAAAAATCAAACACGCAGAATCACAGTTTCCGAAAAATAGTTTACCATCAAGAAGAAATTAGTCTATTGTCATGTTAAACCATCCCTAACAGATAAGATTGGGAAAAAAATAAGAATAACCTGACAGCTTAATTGACATAATTAGCCCACAACAAAACCCATTTGAAATGAAGAAAAACCACTACCCCAATTGACATTATTATTAGCAGTAGCCAAATTAAGTTGAAAGAGTATTCTTTTACCTGATTCGTATCCTCACATCCTTGATCTTTGGTCCCATGTTAGCATGTTTGTTTAAATTTGTAACCTTCTCAAGAAAAGAAAAGAAAATCAAAAATCAGCCTATACTAACCTTTTGGTTAAAAAATAAAAATAAAATAAAAAAACAGAGGAGTAACTATCCACTTGAATGCATGTCTTCCTTTCCAATAGTTAGGACAAAAGAAGTGCTGAAATAATGTACTCATTGAAAGGCTCATTATGTCTATTAATTTCTAAGTTCAAATAAGTTAAATTGTGAACTGCATTTAATTTAGGGTTTTTGGGAAGTTAAATTTTAGTTAAAAGGACAAAAAGTCATTACAAAAAGTCAACTAACTTTCTCTCTGTTTGTTTGTTTGTTTTTTTTTTTTTTTTTTTTTGGTCTGTTCGTAAAAAGTCAAAAAAACCACCAAAAAAGCCAATTCCAAAAAAAAAAAAAACCCTTTATGCACAGACAGCCAAAAATACTAAGGTAGTACCTATATAGCTGAAAGTGGTACTACTACTTGTGATCTGGGCTCATTATTTCACTAATTAGTTGATGGAGATCTGAGGTTAACTTGTGTTGAAATTAGATCTTTGCTTGATAGATGAATTGGACACATTCTTTTTTTTTTTTGATTGGCACCAGGTATCCAAATCAAAGCCCAACCAAATTGGACACATTCTATAACCATAGAATGGCAAATTGCTTCTTGAGAAGTCAACATTCATTTTGTTTGGTGACACAATTAGAACAATACTATGCTTACCATTTTCATTTCCCATTTGATTAGGCACTCGTCACTATCGTTGGTGTAATGAGTCTCGCATAAATGTTGTTAATATCCAAGGGTTTATAAAATTGAAGAGTGAAAATATTTAATGTCAACACCAAGGTGTGGGTGTTTTTTGAATGTGACCCATAAGACCTCATCCTCTATCTTCCCTTCTCTTCCACCCAAATCACTCATAACCAAGCAAAACTCAAGTTTAAACAAAAAATAAAAAACAAAAAACCTCAATAATTCAATGCCCAACTGATTTTGCTTCAAAGGCCCATCACATTGAATTTTGCAAATCAATAATTGTGCTCTTTTACAAATTTTAATTTAATAATTACCCACAATAGAATGCAATAATGTCTCCACGATAAAGTATAAAGAGTAGAAACTCAAATGAAGAAATCAAAGAAATTCACAAATTACAAACATTGAGAGCAAAGGAGCAACAATGTTACAATAAAATTTTACTTTAAATTATAATAAACTTTACTCTGTAATTATAGAGAGAGAGAGAGAGAAAGAGTAAAATTTTACTTTGAATTAGAGTAAAATTTATTATAATTCAAAATAAAATTTTACTGTCATTAAGCAGATCATTATGTTGTTAACTAGAGTAAAATTTTACTTTTAGATCTATGAACAAACAAACAAAAAACTCTTAATTTTTCATTACAATATTTCAATTTCTTATTTTTCTATCAAATCTACGTTTTATTTATTTATTTATTTATTTTTTAAATCTCTGATATGAAGTTATTGATATTAAATATGAGTTTGTAAGTATCAAATCTGAGATAATGGTGGTTTAATGGTAAAAATGGTAGTTGCCAACTGATGGTGAGGATAAGCGACGCTGATAGATGATGAAGATAGTGGAGACGATGAACAACCATCGAGTTAGTGAAGAGAGAGAGAGAGATAGAGTGCGCATGTGTGTGTGCTCTGTACAAAAAAATGGAAGAAAGAGAGGATATAATGGTCAAATAAAATATTCAAATAACAAATTCTGTCCTTTATATAAAATTTTATAATTATAAGGAAATTTTGAAATTATTAAATTTTTTTTTTGTCCTTTTAACAAAAAAAAAAAAGAAAAGCTAGGAGGGGTTTTTTTTGGAATTTAAAAAAAAAAAAAAAAAAATCTCATTTCCCCCTTAAAAGAATCGCGAAACACATGAAATACACATCCAAACCTTTCACTCCATTACTCACAGCCAAATACACAGTGCTGTTTCTTTTTTAATTGGTAGTATTTGACATAAATAGGCGTGTAAAAATGTTTTTATTGCCTTTCAATATCTTATGTAAGGCTAACGTAATCATTTTTAATATGTTTTTATGTGGCAGTTGGGGAAGACTATTGAAATAACAAATGAAGTTTAAGGATGCAATTGATATAAATTAAAAATTAAGTATCAAAATAAAATAAGTTCTATATTTTAGGGATAATTTGTGAAATTTATTCAACAATTTATACAGATTATTCATGACCATTATGTAGTGATTGATTTACTAAAATAAAATTAAATGGTCATTTTATTAGTTTCTTTATAAGATAATTATTTTTTGTAATAATAAATAATAATTCTATTCATAATATATTTTTAATAATTCAAATGTGATAGTAGTCATTGCTGCGATCATTTTATTTTACTTCATTTTAATAAATCAAAAATAGCGTTAGTTTGATAGGCTTGCTTAAGGTAATCACGAGAGGCAAGAGGATCAGATCAGTTTGGTCCCCAAAACCAAGCCAAGACAAAACTAAACATACAAGACAAAACTAAACATGCAATCAACATAACATGTGAAGTGGGAATCTGCTTTTGTTTTTTTTTTTGTTTTGTTTTGCTCCTTCATTTCCTTTTTGTTCCTTACAGTTCCACTAAATAGCTTAGAAAGAAGCCAAAGCCTAGTTTGAGGCTTACACTTTTGTATACAATAATTGGATCTTAGAGGCACCCACATCATTAGTTGGATCCAATTACTTTTGTTTTGACTATATTAGTCCATGTCCATCCATGCCTAGAATTACTCATTATGCCCTAATAACAATAATATTAACTGTCAGAAAATGTTAAGTCATACAAAAAATTTATACAGATTTTTTTTTTTTAGCTTCTTTCTAGTTTGTGGTGAGATTAGAGTGTGTTATTGGATTCGTGGAAGCTCATAAGGAATTATGTTTTCATAATTTGAACCGTTCAATGTATAAAATTGACCAAGTATTTTATCCTTGCAAAAAATTATATTAATCGGATATCAATAGTCACTTAATCATATCATATTTCTGTCAACGGTAAATATAATTTTTAAAATAAATTGTTGATAGAAATCTACTCTAATCAAATAACTATCAATATACAATTAACGTGATTTTTTGTAATAATCAAATACTTGACGAACTCTATACATTAACGGTTTGAATTATCGAAACAAAGCTCGTGATGGGTCCCATGGGCCTGAACATAGTGGACTGGAGAGAATCTGATTCAAAAAAAAAAAAAAAAATGTAATGAATCATGAAAACTTATCTTGAATTTTGCCTCCAAAGTGAGCATGGTATAGATTTAATGTTAACGAAATGTGGTCATATTCATAATGAATGTAGTCAATTGATTACTTTCTATGTAATATTTTGGATAAATTTTATTATATTTTTAACATTGTATAAAAAAATTATATAAAATGATACATTAATGACATTTTTGTACTGATGAACGAAAATGGTAGACTTTTAATTTCCAATGTATGAATTTAAGTAAGAGATGTCATTATGTACAAAATTTATGTATATTGTTAGTAATTGGGCGCCCATGTGGCATGACCCTTAGAACCTTTTGAACCTCATCCAAATGGGTTTTGAATTTAAATTCAAACCTATTTGGATGAGCCACTCAGGATATATATCTATCATATCATGATATGGATAGATGATATAGATATCAGATATTATCTCATTTAACCAATGGATAAATGAGATAAATATAATATATATCTGATATATGGTTATGGGTAACCAAGAGAGAAACAACGTATGTTTTGTTTCTACCCATGATACTGACTCTCTCCCAAAAATAACGATCAAAGTCATTTTGCACTGTGGTTTGTGTGGGTGATATTCACCATTGTAATATCACCCCACTGCTGGGATTGATTGATTGAGTATGGAAGCACGTGATTTATCCACGAGGTTTTAGATCAAACGAGGTATGATCTAAACACTTTATTCCGCTGCATGTTTTGTGTTTTGATTTACAAGTTTTAATTCCTAGGATCTCTAGTCAGTCACCCACATCATATTAAGAAACAAATGGGATTGTCCTATTATTGAAAAGATTAAGTTTTAATTCCTAGAATCTCTAGTCAGTTACCCACATCATATTAAGAAACAAATGGGAACTCGCTGGACAAAAATAAAAACAAAAAATTTGAATCTGGCAGTTATACCATGCCATCGGTATTTTTATTTAATAATTTGTTATTATTTATTGTATTATGTTTATGTGGTAAGATATTCATTGAAAATGGGGTCCACCCGTCATACGTAAGTTTCATTGGTGATTTCAAGTTATCAATATCATCATAATACTGAAATTTTATTCAAGTCGCAAGTTCATGATGGACTAATAGTTTTATGGTATTTTTTTTGGAAAAATTACAAATCATAGACATTTTTTCAAAATAATTATATATTCACAAAAAAAGTTTTTAAATTTAATTATTAAAATTTGTAAAATTTACCATTAATTTGGAAATTATTTTTTTCAAACTTGCACTGATTTGTCATTTTTCCTATTTTGTAAAAAAAATAAAAAAACAAAGGTGAATTTCAAATCAATGTATAAATGGAATAATAATTACAAATTAATACTAAATTTTATCAATATTAATAATTAATATTATAAACTTTTCCACACATAAAATAATTTTTTATAATTACCACCTGCAGTTAATTTTTCCAAAAATAAAAATATTACGTCTCAGCTATCATCCCTGGAATGAAATACCATATTATCTAGTTAAAAAGTGATATATGTGCATAAACAAGTTCAACGAAGTGGCAAGTTGTTACTTTTATTTTGTTTTAAATTTTTTGTTTCATTAATCTAGATTTTTGGATCCTATTTGACGAAATGTATCAAACAACATCTAAATTCAATATAACATTTTGCAGAAGAAAAGGAAAAAAAATTCACTTACATAAATATACACAGTTTATATACGAAACTTATGAAATTTTACTTTCTCTGCCAAAGGTTTGCAATATTTCAATAATAATTTAATAAAATTTTGCAATTTTATTGATATTTTTGTAGTACATAACATTGTTGTAATACTAATTACAACAATCAATTAAACTAAATAATGATGCAAGATTAACATTATGCTAGTACTTAGAATAAACCAATCTTAAACTAAGAATTTGTAAACATACAAATATTTTCATTCACCACATTCCAATCCTTTTTTTTTTAAACAAAAAATAATAATAATAATAATAATTTAAAGCAAAGATGACAATGACTCTACGAGCAATTATAATTATGTAACTTGCTCAAATAACATAATTGATCATCAATATTCAAATGATATATTTCATAACCAATTAATTGTTTTAATATATATATATAAATTCTTTGTAACTCTTTACAAAAGTTATGAGGCTAATCAATTTACAATTCAAGTCTCCCATTATGTATTAAATGACATTTATGGTGAATTCTAAATTAAACTATGAAATAAATATTATGGCATTTACCCATTGTAATCTAATTTATATTTTATAAATAGCAATCCTATGGAAAAATACCATCCCATCTTATATTTATAATAATTCATTATGTAATAAAGTAGAGCTAAATAAGTCATAAATATATGTATGGCTGTGATATGACCAAAATCATTAACCAAAATTATATTAGACTAATCATATTTACAAACATCATTGCTCGCACATAATTTGTTTTTTTTTTTTTTTAAATAAAAGAAACCACATAAATTTCCAATCACACACTACATTAAACAATATAATTTATGGGATATAGTAAACCCTCAAAATATTTGTAACCACAACATCAGCAAGGCCAATGGCCTTTAATTCACTAATTGTAAAATTCATGACACACTTTAAATTTTAGCAGTTGCAAAATAATTCAAATCTTAATTTTGTCAATTATGAAACAAATACAAATCACAAACAGATCAAGTAATCTAATGTTATCAAACTTTTATCATTTATCTACTCATATCAAACCTATTATCACACATAGTTGCATACATTCTATCATGTCTCAAAAATCACAATACACTTTTAAGTTTTTAACAGTTACAAAATTTATAACACATTTATTCTCATAAATCTTTATTTCCTTCAAATACTAATATTCAACAGTCACATGCTATCACTTACATATGATAATGGTAAATCAAAGATTGAGTACTAAATTAAATATATGCAACTATTTCACGTACTACTTAGCAACAAATTTGAAATGTTATTTGATAACAATTATATTCCATTTCAAGTTATTTTAATTTAAAATCCTTGACTATTACTATCATTTAACATTAACATTGCAATACAATATCCTCAATATTAACCACCAATGATTAAAAGCTACCAATTGCATACACAATAAAAATTTCAAATATGCTATAATATTATTTATCATAGAACATATGACAGAATTATAAAAGCCACTTAACCATCATAAAAGTCTAATTTCAAATAACCTTACATATGAAATTTATATTAATCATTCTCTAAAGAATAATGTTTCACAAGTTAAACACAAAACTACTTTTTCCCTTTATATATATATATATATATATATAAATGATTATAATAACTTTATGTTGCCAAGAGATAAGTATTAATTTTCTACAAATTAGAGGAAGGCTCAGAATTACATATAACATAAACTCATGAACCAAATAATTTAAAAGGAATTACTTAACAAACCAATTTTAAGCTACATATCTAGTAATAAATAATTTAATAAGGCCAAGTTTGGTTACCCAAAAATAATCCATCTTTTTATCTTTTTTTCTATCACATCACCTCTTTAATTTTCTACACATTTTTTTGTAAAAAGATAAAAAGTACACTTATTTACGTCATCCCAAACAATCCCTAAAAATAGAGATATATAGTTGTGAGATTCTACAGACAAAGATACCAACTAATTTCGCATATGAAGAGTAACGGAAGACTTTAAATTCAACATGTACCAAACATTTGTTTTCCTTGACATTTGAAATAGATATATACATATATATATATATATATATATATTTAAAAAAAACCCAACGGCTTTAGATTGTTAGAAAAAAAAAAAAAAAAAAAACTATACACTAATATAATTTAATTAATAAAAATGATTAAGAGATTTACGATAAATAAAATATGAAAGCAAATAAAGTCAAATAGAATAAGAAAGAATTAGCCTGTGAGATTGAGAGGCATGTAGTCACTACCCTAAAGCTATTGTTCCTCCCCATGTAAAGGTACAACTAGAGTGCAACGGCTCCAAGATACAACCCAAGTACTCACAGGAGAATGTGAATGAGTTACAAACTATAGTGGCCTAGAAATACACAAAATAGATAAAGTACTCTTATCTTAAAACTCCATATCACATATACATATGTCTTCTTGCGATTTTTATCCATCATACATCCTTAGAAAACAGAGGAATATATCTAAATGAAAATCTCATAACATTTAATCATTTCATAATTATAATAATAAATTTTAATAATATCTTTGTAACTGAAATATTTAAAATCAATATTAACGGTCAAACAAATTAAATAGCAATAATTAATTTTATTTTTATTAAAATTCCAACAAATTAAACCCGAAATCATAAGCAAACATGCAAGTTCTTCGTAGCAACAAACGACAAAATATCAAAAAAATCCATGTCCGTAGTCGAGGGTATATCCATGTGGAGTCATGGACAGACCTAGCCCAGAAACATTAACATCATGAGAAGCACCTCCAACATGCCCTCCCATGGAACTTGACCCAGCTTCAAAAAACCTCCAGGGGTTCGATTCCTCCATCCGAATCTTCTCGCTTTGCTTCGCGACATTCTTCTTTAGATCCTCCATTGCAACCTTCAATTGCTCGAGTTGCTGAAGTCCAAGCTCGCTAACCGGTGCTTCCCACCAACACCTGTCTCGGCTAGCTTTCCTCATCTTGTTAAGCTCTTCGCCTCTTTTCTTCTCTGCTTCCAACATATCAAGTGCTTCAGTGAGTTGCAAGTTGAGCTTGCTAACATTCGCATTGCAGTGAGCCTTGACAAGTTGGAGCGAGCCTGAATTGGGTAGAGAGTTTCGAGAGAGAAAACAATCTACAACAGTGTCAACACAAGGGTGGCCAAAAGAGAAGGCCCTTTTGCCAGGAGAGAAAACGACGATGGCAATTTCAGCGCCACATAGGGTGCAGAGTTCGCTTGCCTTCTTGAATAGCCCAGAACGACGCTTTGAGAAGGTAACGCTTCGGTGGCTTTCATTTGACATTCTTGTCATCGCGATCTTCTGACGGCCTTTGCCCTTCCTTTCCATGGCTGCAAATGATGAGAAAAAAAGAAAAGAAAAATTATTAGAGAAATAGGAAATTGAAATGGTGATTATCTAATGAGAGAAACATGAGAGTATGAGTATATATAGGGTGACTCCATATATATAACTTTTATTTACCTCACAGTATTGCATATTTCCTTCCGTTTACGTTTTAATACTATATTTTACATGCCATTTAAATTTAATTACATGTTTTGGGGCAAGTTACTCCTCAAAATTTCCATAATCCTTACCTAACGGCAAGGCTAAGAAATTAAATCAGAAGGATGCACTTATTAATTACAATATTAAATTTTTTTATAAAAATATTTCACATAAATTTTACCGTTAACTTCAAGAAAGTAAAAAATAATAATAATTACCGTGTGTTTGGTTTTATTTTCTGAATTCAGTTTTCTGAAAACTAAATTTTTATTTTTCATATTTTTTTTTTGTTTTAGTGAATTTTTAAATTTAACAATTTTATACTTTTTTAGATGCGCATTACTTAGATATATATCCAAATAATAAAATATTTGTGAAAATATTTTAAAATTAAAATACACAAAAATACAAAAAATGTACTGAATTTCATATTTTTTAATATTTTTTGATATTTAGGCCTCGTGGTGAACGGCTAATTGTAGTAAACTTTTTGACTATTTGGCTAGAAAGGTAGGTAAAAAAAACTTGTATGTTTGGGATGACTTTTTGGCTTTTTACGAAAAGATGTGCAAAAAGTAGAGAGAAAAGAGAATCTTTGACTTTTTGGTATGAGTTGTTGGCTTTTTGGCTAATTTAGTAACTTTTTGGCTAATTGGCTAAAAAAATAAGTCCCCAAACAGGGCCTTAGTGTATTTTTAAAGATTTTTTTCATAAATATTATACTTTTTAGGTATATTTATGTTAGGTGTGTCTAAAAATTAAAAAAATTTCCTTAAAATATTAAAAAATTTTATTGAAAACATTAAAATACAGAAAATAAAAATGTAAAATTTTTTGAAAACTGCTTTTTGAAAACTAGAACCAAATAAGCTAAATATCATTTGTAATTATTTGTAATTCAAGTCTCCCATTATATATTAAATGACATTTATGGTGAATTCTAAATTAAACCATGAAATAAATATTATGGCATTTACCCATTGTAATCTAATTTATATTTTATAAATAGCTATCCTATGGCAAAATACCATCCCATCTTATATTTATAATAATTGATTACGTAATAAAGTAGAGCTAAATAAGTCATAAATGTATGTATGACTATAATATGACCAAAATGATTAACCAAAATAAAATAAGATTAATCATATTTACAAACATCATTGCTCGCACATAATTTTTTTTATTTTTTATTTTTAAATAAAAGAAACCACATAAATTTCCAATCACACACTACATTAAACAATATAATTTACGGGATATAGTAAATCCTCAAAATATTTGTAACCACAACATTAACAAGGGCAAAGGCCTTTAATTCACTAATTGTAAAATTCATGACACACTTTAAACTTTTAGCAGTTACAAAATAATTCAAATCTTAATTTTGTCAATTATGAACCAAATACAATTCACAAACAGATCAAGTAATCTAATGTTATCAAATTTTTATTATTTATCTATTCATGTCAAACATGTTATCACACACACAGTTGCACACATTCTATCATGTCTCAAAAATCAAATTACACTTTTAAGTTTTTAACGGTTACAAAATTTATAACACAATTATTCTCATAAATCTTTATTTCCGTTTAATTACATTAAGATCCAAATACTAATATTCGACAGTCACATGCCATCACTTACATATAATAACGGTAAATCAAAGATTGAGCAATAAATTAAATATGCAACTATTTCACGTACTATAATAGCAAATTCGAAATGTAATTTGATATCAATTATATTCCATTTCAAGTTATTTTAATTTATAATCCTTGACTATTACAATTATTTAACATTAACTGTAACGCCCTCAAAATAATAACAATAAACCCATCAGATAAGACATGCATTTACATTTAAACTAACTGCATTCCTTTCATTCATTAGAATTCCAAGACATAAGTATTACATGTTAACCTCATAACAATTAAAATCTACCAATTGCATATACAATAAAAATTTCAAATATTTTTTAACATTATTTATCATAGAACATATGACAGAATTATAAAAGCCACTTAACCATCATAAAAGTCTAATTTCAAATAACCTTACATATGAAATTTATATTAATCATTCTCTAAAATGCTTCACAAGTTAAACACAAAACTACTTTACCCATATATATATATATATATATATATATATTATTATAATAACTTCTGTAACAGTCAAACAAATTAAATAGCAATAATTAATTTTATTTTTATTAAAATTCCAACAAATTAAACCCAAAATCATAAGCAAACATGCAAGTTCCTCGTAGCAACAATCGACAAAATATCAAAAAAATCAATGTCCGCAGTCGAGGGTATATCCATGTGGAGTCATGGACAGTAGCCCTGAAACCTTAACACCATCAGACGCACCTGTAACAGTCAAACAAATTAAATAGCAATAATTAATTTTATTTTTATTAAAATTCCAACAAATTAAACCCAAAATCATAAGCAAACATGCAAGTTCCTCGTAGCAACAATCGACAAAATATCAAAAAAATCAATGTCCGCAGTCGAGGGTATATCCATGTGGAGTCATGGACAGTAGCCCTGAAACCTTAACACCATCAGACGCACCTGTAACAGTCAAACAAATTAAATAGCAATAATTAATTTTATTTTTATTAAAATTCCAACAAATTAAACCCAAAATCATAAGCAAACATGCAAGTTCCTCGTAGCAACAATCGACAAAATATCAAAAAAATCAATGTCCGCAGTCGAGGGTATATCCATGTGGAGTCATGGACAGTAGCCCTGAAACCTTAACACCATCAGACGCACCTGTAACAGTCAAACAAATTAAATAGCAATAATTAATTTTATTTTTATTAAAATTCCAACAAATTAAACCCAAAATCATAAGCAAACATGCAAGTTCTTCGTAGCAACAAACGACAAAATATCAAAAAAATCCATGTCCGTAGTCGAGGGTATATCCATGTGGAGTCATGGACAGTAGCCCTGAAACCTTAACACCATCAGACGCACCTGTAACAGTCAAACAAATTAAATAGCAATAATTAATTTTATTTTTATTAAAATTCCAACAAATTAAACCCAAAATCATAAGCAAGCATGCAAGTTCTTCGTAGCAACAAACGACAAAACATCAAAAAAATCCATGTCCATAGCCGAGGGTATATCCATGTGAAGTCATGGACAGAACTAGCCCAGAAACCTTAACATCATGAGAAGCACCTCCAACATGCCCTCCCATGGAACTTGACCCAGCTTCAATAAACCTCCAGGGGTTCGATTCCTCCATCTGAATCTTCTTGCTTTGCTTTGCAACATTCTTCTTTAGATCCTCCATTGCAACCTTCAATTGCTCGAGTTGTTGAAGTCCAAGCTCGCTAACCGGTGCTTCCCACCAACACCCATCTCGGCTAGCTTTCCTCATCTTGTTAAGCTCTTCGCCTCTTTTCTTCTCTGCTTCCAACATATCAAGTGCTTCAGTAAGTTGCAAGTTGAGCTTGCTAACATTCACATTGCAGTGAGCCTTGACAAGTTGGAGCGAGCCTGAATTGGGTGGAGAGTTTCGAGAGAGAAAACAATCTACAACAGTGTCAACACAAGGGTGGCCAAAAGATAAGGCCTTTTTGCCAGGAGAGAAAACGATGATGGCAATTTCAGCGCCACATAGGGTGCAGAGTTCGCTTGCCTTCTTGAATAGCCCAGAACGACGCTTTGAGAAGGTAATGATTAGGTTGCTTTCGTTTGACATTCTTGTCATCGCGATCTTCTGACGACCTTTGCTCTTCCTTTCCATGGCTGCAAATGATGAGAAAAAAAAAAGAAAATTATTAGAGAAATAGGGAATTGAAATGGTGATTATGTAATGAGAGAAACATGAGAGTATGAGCATATATAGGGTGACTCCATATATATAAATTTAATTTACTCTCAAAGTTATTGCATATTTCCTTCCTTTTAGATTTTAATACTATATTTTACATGTCATTTAATTTAATTACATGTTTTGGGGCAAGTTACCCTGTCCCAAAATTTCCATATCCTTTAACTGTCGTACGCTAACAACTACCCATGTGATATAAATCTCAAAACAAAAATGAGTGTTGAAACTTAAAAGCATAGCGAAAGCATGCAATTTTGTTATCTCTCAAAATTAGATTGTATTTGGGGCCTCATTGATTGTCAAATTATTATTTTTTTTCTTTCTTTGTACAAATGCAATCTATCATAATACTTAAAATGTTTATCACTAATCCAAGTATATAATCCTTACTACGGCAATATAATTTTTTTTTGCAAATTAATATCGTTGTGATACATCTGTTATACCCAATATACTCGTATTTATGGCCATAAATTGCCAAATAGAATGTGATACAAAAAATGGTGAAGTAACAGGAGGAAACAAATCGAACAATGTCAAGTCCATAAACATTTCCTCTTCATTTTACTTAAGCTTCCTTTATTGGAAAAAAGAAAATTAAGAGAAGAAAACCCCGCACACACACATAAAAAGTGCATAAATTTATTATGGTTACATTACTACATATTACCATGTTAGTTATTTTGTTTTACCGCATTTTAATCGTGTTTTTGTAGTTGAACCCTCTGTAATTTTGAGTCGTGCAATCACAAATAACTCGGTTGTATATGGAAGTGACAGAAAGATAAAATACGAGAGAATAAATTCACGTGGGCAATAGTGGAGGGGACTCTAGAGTATATTAGGCATCGTTTGGCAACTTGAAGTTTAGTCAAAAAGTCAACGTCGTCATAAGTTGTCATATCACTCTTTCTATTTTTCTGTACATCTTTTTATAAGAAGTCAAAAAATTACTAAATTAACGTGTTCCCAAACCAGGCCTAACTAAGTTTGAGTGGCTTAGAAAAACAATGTAAGATAAATCTAACAAGCCAATTAAGGCTCCTTATTTAAGAAGGCCTCTAAATTTGTAAGACTCTTAATTATGTATACATTAGACCCATCATATTTTTAAAAAATTATGGAACCCATCATGTCATATTAATATCCACATATAAATTTTTAAAAAAATTATTAGTGAAATATTTAGATGATAAAGCAGCACTTAAAAAAGAAATCAAAGAAAATAAATAAAAAGCCTTCTTGGGGGCATAAATTTTGCAAGGAACACTTCCATTTATCCCATTAGTGTTATTAGGAGTTTTAAATCCTTTAATATGTAATTGTAAACCAACCTCATAAAATTACAAGACAAATGGTAATCTATTGGGCCGAGTTGAGCTAGTTTTTTAAGGCTGGCTTAATATTTTGGGCTGAATTTGGAATTTTTGTTTCTCGGCCAGCCTGGCACACTAATAAAATTTCGATATTTATTGGTGGTCAGATCTGTTCGTTAATGGTGTGTGGTTGGAGAAAGAGAGAGAAGGGGAGAGAGTTTGATTTGGAACCGTTGGAAAGAATGAAGAGAGATTGATTTGGGCAGAGGAGAGAGAGGAGAGTTTTGAGAGAGAAAGAGAGAAGCCTAGGTGACCTTCACTGCCACGTCATTTGGGATCAGGTGATATATTGTGTAGATGAAATATTTTTCTATAAAGCTAAATAGTTCAATAGCTGAAATTTCAAAATTTTATTTTAAAATTGTTTAGCTTTGTAAGTTCTGTAATTGTGAGTGGTTTTGATCCCTATATCATGGAAAATTGATGTGGTTGAGTAATTATTTGATATTTTTATATGGAATTGTGAAATTATAAAATAAAAAAAAATAAAAAAATAGTTTCAAGAAATTATATAATTGTGATTCCTTTTTTCTATGGATTAAAATGTTTATTTCTAATAAAATTAAAGAGAACTTTAGGCAAATTATTATATTTTGCAAACTCGTACATTGCATTGCATTTCATTGTTTTGAACTCTTATTGGTCCATTATTTTGGATGTTGGAATATTGGAAAGGGGGTAAATGGCATAATAATCCGGATAGTGAATCGGTTTTTGAAAAATGTGGAGTACTATATTGGTATTCGTGTGGGCAATCAATGTGTCCAATTGCCTTATCGTGTGCTTGATGCTGGATTAATGTACGAAACGATGTTTTCAAGGTGCTCAATTGCCCTTCAGTACTTGATGCCAAAAAATGTGAAAAAATGTTTGTCTGCCCAATTGTCCTCCCATGCTTGATGACAGTAAATGTGGGGCTATTGTTATATATATATATATATATATATTGAGAAAATGATTTTTTATATAAAAAATATTATATTATCAAATAGACTAAACCTATTAAGTTCAAGCCTTCCCAACAAACAACTATCTCACAATAATTTGAAAGTTAACAAAGCTTACTAAGTTCAAGTCTGCCCCACAAACTACTGCAAATTTCTATAATGAGAGAGAAATAAACGGATTTACAAATGGTATCAAATATTTTAAAATGTATTGAAATATATATAAATTGTACTGAAATGTATAAAATATAAAGAAATATGTATAAAACTATTATGAGTGGTGTAAAATATGCATTGAAATTTTAAATATTTTAATTTTTATTAACAACATTTAGAGTTGTCATTAACAAGACTCATAGTTAGCACAAATCTAATGAACAAACATCGAATTTGAGGGTCAAGATGTGATAAATTGCCGACTATTAAACATGTACATAGTTATTATAATTATCAGTTATGTGCTCAATATAAAATCCTTTATTTGTTTTAAATCATGATAAATTATTGATCATCATTTAATGTAAAATTTTAAAATATTAAAAAAATATTTTATTATTTATATTCTAAATATTATGTGTGAAATTATCAAAGATTTGCTAGTTGATTCCCTTGTTGGGGATAGTTGTCATTTAATTTTGTGGTGAGACTTTATTTTGATCTTTATTTATATCTTGAGGATAAGATGCATATAATATAAGAAGGTTCTACATGATATAATTATTTAAATTATAATTGTCGTAAGGTTGAAATCATGATTACACAACCTAGCTACAATCTTCGGTTAAGAGATCAATAGTTCTTAATACCAATAATTAATCTATTTTAAGAGACCTCACAATCAATGGTAGGTGTAGAGCATTGCTCCATAATGAATAATAATTTTTTTAATTAACGCTAAATTTGATCATGAAATTAATTTATCATTTAACCGATTCTATTTTGTTACAAAAATCTTAACTCATTTAAAAAGTTTAAAAATTAAAAATTCTATAGAAGAAATTAACTTTTCGATGACTTTGATTATCTCGCTGGGTTGTGTCATGTGTCAGCATCATGAACAAGGTTTCATTTTAGTGTGTCTCCACTTGTTAAGAAATGTACTTAATAATTTCATGCGTTAATTGCATTTTTGGTCTTTAAATCTTGAGTTTTGTGTCATTTTAATTCTTAATGTTTAAATTATTTCAAAATGTATACTTTAAAAATATATGAAAATGGCAACATTCATCTTACCAAATCATGGCAAGCTTCATCTTGGAACAACATTGGACTACTTTTGTAATGGCAGTGGTTACACAGTCTTGACAGACCGCGGTGGAAACATCACCACGGCAGAGGAACAGGCCGTGGACTATGGAGTTGGAGAAGCCATTGATGGTGGTGGTGGAATTGGAGGAAAGAGTTGAGAAGATGGTGTTGAGATTGGATTGGTATGTGCTGCTAGGAATATAAGTGGTTGTATTTGGGCAATAAGAATATAGGAAAGTTGGGGTTGCTTCTGGGTATAAGTAAGCAAATTAGAATGCAAAGAAACAAAAGGGATGTGGAGATATTGAAGGATGAGTTCATGGTGATTAAACTTTGAATTTTAGAGTCCCCTTGGGCATACTTTTGGGGGAATTAATGGATAAAAATCAGATAAAGATATCTTGAGGAAATTAGGTAAGGGAGAATGGAAAATGAGTAGCGATACATAATTTTAAAATAGTAATTCTAATGGGAGCTCTAATGCGGTGGAAGAGAGGGAAAGTAGAGAGAGATAGAGAGAGGAGTGTGGGCCCCC
>NW_021024701.1:3351215-3390944 GCF_004153795.1 Camellia sinensis
CTGACTACGTTGACATGTCACAACATGGGTTAACGTCCCAATCGAACGTTAGGGATGCAATTGCTACTGCTATGTGGCAAAATCATGTTCACCATGGGCACTGAAGATAATGGTTTTCTTAGTACATGTGTACTTAAATATGTTGTTCATGCAATGTGTAATATGCAAATTTATGTGTAGTCTACCAAAAACAATTAAATATGTTGTCATTAATATGCCATGTGTTTCTTAGTAACTTTTAGAAATAAATATGTTGTCATTAAATTAAATGTGGTGGTGGGTGGTGGATGGTGGTGGGTGGTTGGTAGTAGGTGGTGGTGGCAGGCGGTAGATGGTAGTGGCGAGTGGTGGGTGTTGGATGGCAGGTGGGTGGTGGGTGGTGGGTAGTGGTAGTGGTGGTGGCGGCGGAGGCGGTGGTGGAAGACGGTGGTAGAAAATGGTGGCGGGTGGTGGCTAGTGTTGGGTGGTAAAAAAAAAAAATTCAAAACGAAAACACATTTTTTGTGCTTTCATTTTTTGGCTAAATTTATAAACTGAGACCATTGATTTATAAATCAAAATTTTTACCAAACAAATTTTTATTTGAATTTTTTAAATTTTTATAAATATAAAAAGAAAACTGAAAACGTAAGTGTTACCAAACGGCACCTTGGTGATTGGTTTTGGCCACCACATAAACAAAACAATGCCACTAGGTGCTCCAAAAGTACCCAATAATTACACATCATGTATTATGGATATATTCTTTTGAATAAGATTATTGACACCTATTTTCATACCATTTTACATTGCTCAGTCGGTGAACTTTATTGTTTTTTTTTGAAAGTTTCTAAAGGCAGCCAAGGGATGTATGGGGGGATTGGTTCATCTCTGTAAGTGGTAATATGATTTCTGTATCTTCTTCTTCTTATGCTGTTGTAAGAGAACTTCATTAAAAATCTGAGGCTGTTGTAATAACAATGCCAATTATAACAACACGAGGCCAAGGAGGTAAACATGGTGTAAATTTTTGAATTCCAATTCACTGTTCTTCTCGTGGCTCTCAGTGACAGCCTAGGAGAACAAACTTAACTGAAATATGTATTTTAACTTTGTCCCGTCGTCACTTGTAGCTCACATTTGGCCACTGTACGGTTCTTATGCAGTGCAGGCATTTGCCCGCTAGTAGTTCATTACCTTTTTCATTTTATTTTTTAATATTAAGTTTGGACTATGCGTCAAACTTAAATTGTCTGTGTTCATGCTTATGTCCGTGGTAATTATGGTTTGATGTTGGAACACTACTTGTATTTTTCTCTTATTTGTTGTCAAGTATCATCGTCATATTCACGCCATATGTTCAAATTTCTATTTATTTAACTCTATTTTCCAAACAAACAAAACAAAAAATGAAAACAGACTTTAGTGTTACAAAGATGAAATTGAATAGTTAAAACCAGACAACCAAGTTTCTAACCAGATGAAAGATTGGAAAGCTTAACGTGCTTTACAATTCTCTCCAAAGCAATCTAACAAAATCATCTAAAAACCCAATCAAGAAAATCCCTAACGCTGTGTTTGGTTAAGTGATTTAGGGAGGGATTTGGAAAGGGAAAGGGAAAAGGTGTGTGAAACTATGTGAAATGTAGGCATATTTTTTTCACATTTCACCTACCTTTTTCATTTCTCTTTCCAAATCCCTCCTCAAATCCCTCAACCAAACACAACATAACAGTGCAATTCAGGTTCAGCCACAGTTGTGTTTCACACATCATTTTCTACAGAATCTTATAAACAGGAAACAGTTTGATCACTATTTTTAACTATATTAGAACAATCAAAATTTAAATGCGCAGCCAAACATAACAGAAGGAACAGGGATCCATATTTTCCTGTCCCAAAAACTCTCTACCCTACAGTGCGCCAACTCTCAATTAAAAAAAATATTATGGTGGAGAGGATTTGAGCTAACAGAAAGTAAAATAGAGACAAATGAATAATGTACCTATTCAATCCAATCATAGGCGAAATTCATATACATTTTACTCTCTTCTGGTTTGAGGATTTACCCTTTGGTTTAAATATGGGTGGACCATTTCCCGTGATTTTTGGACTAATTCTCAACTAATAGATTTTCCGCCTACATAGACAGAAAGTAATAACACGCGTAATTTGTAGCTCCATTTTTTCTTCTTTTTATTTGAAAAAAAGACAAATGATCACATTAGCCATTATGTATTCATCCTCCCCCTCAAAATCCTAAAATTATGTTACCTAAAATACGTATTGTTCTAGTACAAGAAGCGTGAATAAGAATGTGGTGTGCCATAAACTCTAAAATGTGATATGGAGATAGTCTTGTTAATTTGACAGCTAATATATTATATATATTTTTATTTAGCTTTCGTTTGAGAAGTGGGTTGGCTTTTTAGTTTTTTGGCTTTTTGACTATTTTAGCCTGGGGCTAAAAAACATAGTTTGGGAAGAGTTTTTTGACTTTTTAACTTTTTTAACTTTTTTTTGTGAGGGAGGAGTATAATAATTATGAGTTGGATTTGATGTTTTGTTTTTTGTGGCTAAAATAGCCTATTTTGTTTTTTGTGGCTATTTTAACCCCTAACCCACCAAAATTAACTTCCCAAATTATGCCTTAGGTATTAATGTTTTCTAGTAATGGTCCTAAAAAGAATAACCCTAAAACCTAGGGATGACAATTTGAAACCAGCCCGACCGGGATCCCCGATCCCGACCCCGACCCCGATTTAAGCAGTTTTTCTCCGAAAAATACCCCCGACGGGGAGGTGACGGTATTTGAAAATCAATACCCGATCTATCACGGGCCGGGGACGGTGATCAGTGTTTGATCCCCGGCCCGGCCCGATCCCCGTCCCCGCCCCCGTCCCCATCCCCGAATTTCCCCGAAGTGAAATTACTTTTATACCCTTTATATGTATATATATAATAAACCCTTTAATTATAATTTATATGCATATATATATATATAATATATGTGATCTCACTCTCTATTTCTGACTCTACTCTCTCTCTCTTAACTCTATCGTTCTCTCTTTCCCCGAGTCCCCGACCCCCTCTCTCTCTCCACTTTGTCTCTCTCTATTCTATCCTCCCTCTCTCTCTTTCAGTAGATCGAAGGGACAGTCGGCGTCGGAGGCGATAACGAAGGGACAATCGGCGTCGGAGGCAGTCGACGTCGGAGGAAGCAGTCCGATCGTGTACAGGGGGAAGCGTCGGCATCGGAGGCAGATCTCAGATCTGTTTGTGATACAGATCTCTCTCTTTCTCTCGTCCACTCTCTCTCTCTCTCTCTCTCTCTCTCTCTCAAGTATCATCGTCATATTCACGCAATATGTTCAAATTTCTATTTATTTAACTCTATTTTCCAAACAAACAAAACAAAAAATGAAAACAGACTTTAGTGTTACAAAGATGAAATTGAATAGTTAAAACCCGACAACCAAGTTTCTAACTAGATGAAAGATTGGAAAGCTTAACGTGCTTTACAATTCTCTCCAAAGCAATCTAACAAAATCATCTAAAAACCCAATCAAGAAAATCCCTAACAGTGCAATTCAGGTTCAGCCACAGTTGTGTTTCACACATCATTTTCTACAGAATCTTATAAACAGGAAACAGTTTGATCACTATTTTTAACTATATTAGCACAATCAAGATTTAAATGCGCAGCCAAACATAACAGAAGGAACAGGGATCCATATTTTCCTGTCCCAAAAACTCTCTACCCTACAGTGAGCCAACTCTCAATTAAAAAAAATATTATGGTGGAGAGGATTTGAGCTAACAGAAAGTAAAACAGAGACAAATGAATAATGTACCTATTCAATCCAATCATAGGCGAAATTCATATGCATTTTACTCTCTTCTGGTTTGAGGATTTACCCTTTGGTTTAAATATGGGTGGACCATTCTCCGTGATTTTTGGACTAATTCTCAACTATTAGATTTTCCGCCTACATAGACAGAAAGTAATAACACGCGCAATTTGTAGCTCCATTTTTTCTTCTTTTTATTTGAAAAATATGATTTGAAAAAAAGACAAATGATCACATTAGCCATTATGTATTCATCCTTCCCCTCAAAATCCTAAAATTATGTTACCTAAAATACGGATTGTTCTAATACAAGAAGCGTGAATAGGAATGTAGTGCACCATAAACTCTAAAATGTGATATGGAGATAGTCTTGTTAATTTGACAGCCAATATATTATATATATTTTTATTGAGGGATTAATGTTTTCTAGTAATGGTCCTAAAAAGAATAACCCTAAAACCTTAACTCTAACCCTAACCAGCATATTGAAGATTAAAAAACACTAAAATATTATACTTACATTTTTATTTATTTACCATCTTTCAACTCTTATTAATTATAAATCATTCTGGATAATATACTATATTATCTCTAATAAATGTCTTTATTAATTATAAATCATTATTGGTAATATATTATATTATCTCTAATATATGCATTACCATTTTTAAAGTTACAAACCCGATTTATCCTTGGGCTGAGACAGGGCACTACAAACATTTTCCAAACTTGCCCTATTGCCATCCCTAAGACTACTTCCTTCCTTCCTACCACCTCCAGCCACCCCATCTCCCCTTCCCAACAACCACCGCCACTGCTCCCTCTTCCCTTCCCAGCCCCCAATGCCACCGTCTACTCTCTCCATAATCACACGGGCGGTCTACTTATATTTGAACCATAGGGTAAAGTGTGGTCCAATCACAAGCCAAAATCTTAATACTTTTGACTTAAGGCAAAGTTTGAGAAGTCTTAAAAAAAATTAAAAAGTAAAAAAATTATTTAAAAAGTTAAAAAGTTATCACTATTCACCAAAAGTCAACAATTACGGCTGCAGAACTCTCAATCCTAATTTTTTCTTACAAACTAATTTATATAATTTTTTAATACACATTTTTACCATAAAAAGTCAAAAAGTTAACCCAAACATCCATATTTTCAACCTCAATTTTTTAGTCAAAAAGATAAAAAGTACACTTATTTAGGATAACCTAAATAGGACAACCTAAACAACCCCTTAATATGGTTCCCAACTTGGAGAACACCCAAGCATAAAATCAACCTGAAACAAACAAGCTAAAAAAAAATATTCCATTTGAATACAAAGAATGGCAATTATACACATGGACACACATGCTGCAATAACAATGTAATTGCATGACAACAGAGGTACCAGGGAATAAGTTTTGACAATATGAAAGTGGGGGATATGATTCACTCCCCACAAAAACAGCACCAAAAATAACATTTGAAGAAGAATCAGTCTTTTCTTTGTGTTCAAAATTTGCAACAAACAATAATAAAGTTACACACTGGGAAAACTTAAAAAGAGAGAATTTTTACTCTCTTAAACCACCCCCAACCAAAAACAATTACATTTAAAAAAAAAAAAAAAAAAAAACATAATTCCATCATCATCCTATACAATCGAATGGTCCAATTGTTTCACTTTTGATTCCAATTATCTTTCTTTCCCTCAATTAAGACCTTTATCAAAATAAAAACTAGATTTTAAAAATAAATAAATAAAAAAAAGAGCATCGAATTAAAGAGAAAAAGAATCGCACCCGTAATCTTGTCTGGAATCATCAATCAAATTACACCAGTCTGTCAATGAGCTGTGACTTTCGATCTCTTCTTCGCTTCGCTGTACAGCACCACCCCCATAATCGTGACTCCGAACCCCGTCATCCCCATCACCGTCACCGGATTCCTAAATATCAACACCGACACCACCGCCGCCACCGCCGCCTTGGCATTCCCCAAAACCTGCAACGTCAGCGCACTCGTATGCTTCGTCACCAAAAAATTCGTCAAATTGACCAAATACGCCACCGTCGCATTCCCAATCAACAAAAACACAACAAACGAGTCATTCCTCGCTTTCTCCACCGTAATCGCAAGCACATTCCCTTCAACATAAAGCGTAAACGGAAGCAAAATCAACGCCGCCATTGGAGCCATATATAGAAGCAAATTCATAGAATGCAATTTCTCAGCATCGGAGGTCAAGAGAAGGCCCTGAACCACCGATTTAAGGGCTCGACCAGCGGTCGAGCCGATACAGACGAGGAAACCAAAGAGGTGAAACAATGGCTCGCTATTGCTGGCGAGGACGATGCCGAGGACAACGGGTAAGAGAGCGAAGTAGACATGGGGGGACTCGTGCTTGCAAGTGATGAGGAAAGCGAAGATGGCGGTGAAGAAGGGGGTGGTGGCGCCGATGGCTTGGTTGAAGGAGACGGGGAGGTAGCGGAGGGAGGTGTTGCCGCAGACGACGGAGAAGCAGAAGATGGCGGAGAGAGCGAAGATTTTGAAGAACTGGCGGCGGGAGAGGATTTGCTGGAAAGGGACGATCTCCAGCCAATTAATCGCCGCGTAGCTGTAGATGGCGCAAGATAGCATGTGCAGCATGGTGAGGAAGATCGGGTAACGGTAGCCGTAGATGCTGAGGAGGTACTTGTTCAGGAGGAGGACTCCGATGTTGGAGAGATACCATGAGGCGATGATCACAGCCGTTAATACGTTGGGAGAGAGAATCGATCCAATGGCGGTGTTGTTGTTGTTGTTGTTGTTATTGCGTAGGTCACCGGTGGGAGTGACCGGAATGTCGAGGACTTGGTCGGCCGCAGACGATTCCAGCCTCGGGTTGCTGCCCCTGCGAGTGGTCCATGACTGTGCCTCCACCATGGGCAGACTCGATCTTCTCTCTCTCTCTCTATATATTGGCACTGTATATGTATGTATCAGTAGAGAGAGAGAGAGATGGGTTAGATCTGGGGGGAGTGACTGTGACAAGCTTTGCGAAGTTGGGGAGATTATGACTTGGGTTGTGTAGATCTAATCGGACGGTGGATGTTCAGATTTGGGAGGGAGGAGTGGATATGGGCCGTTGGATGAAAAAAAGGGAAATACAAATGATTAGATTAGATTCCTGGTGAAGCGAGGGGGAGAGTATGGGGTATTGGACTGTGGCTGTGGTCTAAGGAATCGGAGAGTGACCAATTACAGATCACTGTTTCACATTCTCTAAATTCTAGGCTATTTTTTTTCGGCTGTGATTCAGACCCCAGCTGGGGCACCCCAGTGACCCAGCGTCACATGGCGCTCTGTCAATGGCTGAAATCAAAAAAAAATATATATATTTTTTTTGGCCAATCAGGAGTAACCCCAGTACCCCCACTGGGGGTCTTAAGCTTTATTCTAAAAAACTATATTAATTTAGAGCAATTTGGTAAAAACTGGGAGAATTTACAGGGGAAAAAAAAAAATGATACTTGGAATAAATAATGGTAAAATAAAACAAAAATGCTATGTGATTTGGAAAAATTATAAATATATTTTTTTAAAATTTACTTAAAACACGAATTATCCTATGTAATTTACAAAATTATAAATATCTTTTTGCAAGAATTTTGTATTTAACATAATTAATTGAAAAAATAAAATTTTAAACTTTTCTCCTATATAATAATAAAATTAATTGAATTATTAATTGAAATATGTGAAGGTCTCGTTTGGTAAGTGGGTTAGTTTTTTTAATTTTTTAGCTATTTTAGCTTGGAGCAAAAAAATTCGTTTGAGTTGAGTTTTTTGACTTTTTTTATTTTTGTGAGAGAAAAAAAATAAAATAATTATGATTTAGATGTGACATTTTATCTTAATCTATTTTTTTCTTTTTGTGGCTAAATTAGCCTCCAACTTAAAAAAAAGCCTCATGCCAAACGAAGGTAAAAACGGTCTATTGACTTAATGATTTATTGATAAAAATAATCATTTGTTATGAAATTAAAAATTTCAAGGGATGAAATTCAATTTTTAAAATCACAGGGGCAATTCATATTTTAAGCAAATTTCATTAGTGTATTTATAATTTATCCTAAAATTTTTATACAACTCATGCCAATATTGAGAATGATTTTTAATAATTTTTTTAGGAATTTCTAATATTATTGAAAGTAAAAACATGTGAAAAAAAGGTATTATTTTCTTGACTTCTCAATTTAATAAGTAGCTAAAATTGAAAACTTATCAAAATCAAGGTATTAAATACAACTTAATTAAGAATTCGTATCGCAAGATACTTTGTTAACATTAGTCATAATCTTATATATTTTATCTGATTGAAAATATTTGTTGACAATATAAGGATATTCTTGACAATATAAAGATTTAATTAAATGGTGAAAATATATTTTTCTTAATTTGGTCTCCCTCAAGTGGAAACTTTAATTCTAGCACTACAAGAAAAAACACATTCAACGACCAAATTTCTCGACTAAAAAGAATTTAGTCGATGAAAGTATAGCTTTCAGCGACTAAAAAAGAATTAGTAGCCAATTGTGAAGCTTTATGGCGACTAAACAAATTTAGTAGCTAAAAGTCCACAATTGGCGACTAAAAATAAGTTTGGTCGCCAATTATGTGGGTTTTAGCGACTAAAACATTTTTAGTAGCCAAAAGTATAGTTTTCGCCGACTAAAAAAAATTTAGTAGCCAAAAAGTCAACAATTGCCGACTAATTATAATTTTGGTCGCCAATTATGTGGGTTTTATCGACTAAAACATTTTTAGTAGCCAAAAGTACAGTTTTTGCCGACTAAAAAAATTTAGTAGCCAAAAAGTCCACAATTGGCGACTAATTCTAAGTTTGGTCGCCAATTATGTGGGTTTTACAGACTAAAAAAAATTTAGTAGCCAAAAAGTCCACAATTGGCGACTAATTCTAAGTTTGGTCGCCAATTATGTGGGTTTTACCGACTAAAACATTTTTTAGTAGCCAAAAGAAAGTTTTTTGGCGACTAAAAAAAATTTAGTAGCCGAAAAGTGTACAATTGGCGACTAAAAACAAATTTAGTAGTGAAAAGTGGTCTTTTTTAGCGCGAAAGTCTCTTCGCCGACCAAAATTATTTTGGTCACTAAAAGTTAAATTTTTATTTTTATTTTTATTTTGCTACTAAATAATTTATTTTCACATAAATGATGTTAATAAAAATAATTATGTATATTACATATATATATAAATAATATATATTACATATATAATCATGTGATGTTACGTTGGCGTAGTGGGAAGTGTGTGGTGCATAAGACTTATGTTGTGGGAGGTCAGTGGTTCGAGTCTTTGTAAGAGTGGATGCAAAGCTTAACAATGAATTATTTTTTTTCACGGATGAACCTTTTGATGACTAAAAATGTTGGTCGCCGTTTGGTAGCTTTTGGCGATTAAAGATTTTGGTCGGCGATTCATTAACTATTGGTGACTACAACATTGGTCGGTGAATGTATGATTTTAAAGAAATATAATTGAATATTGGCGACCAAAATTTTGGTCACTAAAGAGTAGCTTTTTGCCGACCAAAGGCTTTTTAGTCGGCAAAACCTTCCCCGACAGGTTTTTGGCCACAAATGTAGCGACCAAAATTTTTTGTCGCAGAATGGCTTTGGCGACCAAAAAACAGACAATTGGCGACTGTTGGCTTATTTTTCCTACGAAAGAAAATATTATAAATGCGAGCGTGCCAGCAAGGATTGAAAAATCCTTACAGATTAAATTCAAGCCAATTATCAAGCGATTGCGTTGACGGTTCTTTTGCCTCAACAAAGAGGACTTCAAAATTGCCAAAGTGTAGAGAAAAGAAAAATTAAAAGAAGAACGAGGAACGGAGAAAGACGATTGAGTGAACAATCAAAGTAATAATTACTTACCTCTACTCTTATGCTTCGAAAAGGAAGTGCATAAAATGCATCGAAATGGAAATGCTGAAAATAAATGCTTCAAAATATAAATTTATGTTATACTACTCCTAAGATAAGGAAAATGACAAGAAATATTGAAATCGAGTGTCTTTGATTTAAGTTCTGGATCCTTTTACAATGTAGCCATTAATGGCTATATATAGAGGAAAAAATACAGCAATAACTACTTAGTAACTACCCATTTCTTCCATCTTTATTCTTGTCTTGCCATATGTCCTTCCACTCATTCACTTTGTCCTTCCACTCATCCACTTTGTCTTTCATATTCTCCATCATCTCTATAACTTCTTTTAACTACAAATGAATAAGAGGATGCCACGTGTCCTGCAAAAAATTACAGATTTATGGTGCAAACATTACCCCCCGCGGCCCTTAAAAATGATGCTTACTTTGAATTTTTGAAGGCCAAACCAAGCACATGACTAATCTAAACAATAAAATGCTTCGAATAATATCAACAAAATGCTTCGAATGATATAATAACACCAATGAAGTGTTTCAAATGAGTATGAAATTATGACTAGATGTCTCGAATGTTAGCTATTACGGACTAGTAACAAGCTTCGAAGGTGGTACAAATGACCAAAATCATCTTTCAAAGGTTAAAAGTGCCGACAAAGGACAAATTACATCCTTAGAAATACTCGGCAAAGTTTCAAAGGTTCACAACTACTATTATTGTTTCTTCAAAGCTGTTAATGCAAGATGGAGTGCTTCGGAGCTTACAAAATTATGGCAAAAGAGCCTTCGAAGCAGCTTTTGGCCAACATTGTAGTTATTCACATTTTGTATGTTCTGGTTCATACATAATTAATGAAAATATTAATTTTGTGCTTCGAACCAGTTATTAATTCTTCGAAGACACCAAAACTGTTGTTCTTCGAACCAACTTATCATGCCAAAAACAGGCATTATTCGACAACTAATTAATTGTCATTTTACATATATTTGAAGAGATGTACACATTTCGAAAGTTTTCAAAGTTTTATACAGTTTCGAAGGTGAAGTAATCAACCTTCGAAACAACTCTTAATGCTTCGAATGTATCTTCGATGCTTTGATTGTGTACATACAAACAACTGGCCATCAATTTGAAAAGATAAGCGATTCTCAACCATTTATTTAAATGCACAGGCTTTTTCTAGCCAAATTCATGCATTTTAAATGGTCATTCCTTGTTCTTAGTGCTTCGAACTCATAAGAACAATTTGTTAATTTTATTAGCCACATCATCAAAATTATATTTTGATGTGAACCACAAATCCAAAAAGGATTTTGAACACCAAAAGTCATGGTATAGTGTGACCATGAAAATTCATACTTTTTGACATTTTGAAAAATGTCAAAAATTTTGAATTCATGAACAGTGGCTTGTTCATTATTCTTGACCATGTTTGTTTTAAAAACATGACTTTTGCCGAATAGGTTTTCATAATTATTTGGCAAAGTGGGTTGTTTTTCCATGTTAGCCATTAATGGCTTATGAAAATCACCCATAGATATGTTATTTTCATGATTTGACTCTCTAAAATTTGGTTTTTGGACCTCCTGAGTCATACATGGAACATCCTTCTTAGCCAAATTTGGCTCAAGAACATGCTCTTTCGTTGTGTTAATTTCATAATTTGGTTCTTTTAAAACGGACTCTTGAACCCCCCGAGCCATGATGAAATCAACTCTTTGCTTTTGCTATTTTTAACAATGGAAAAATTCTGAAAAAATTCACCAATTTCGGCCATTAAAGCCTCAGTTAAAGACTTGGTAGTAAGAGTTGATAACTCATCATTCCATTGGCGAATTTCCATATCAAGTTGATGAATTTCTCCAATTAAATGGCGTCTTTTTTCTTTCACCAAATAATATTGTAAGGGATGAAAGTTTATTTCATCAAGAAAATGGATCTCTTCTTGAAGATCCAAAGTTTTTCTTTCACGCCAATATATTTCATATTGACAAGTTCGAATGGCGAAATCCAAATAGGTTGTCATTTCTTACACTTGGCTGTCCCACCGGGCGTGCCAAAAATTGTTGGCTTATTTTTCCTACGAAGGAAAATATTATAAATGCGAGCGTGCCAGCAAGGGTTGAAAAATCCTTACAGATTAAATTAAAGCCAATTATCAGACGACTGTGTTTTAGTTCTCTCAGCCTCAATGAAGAGGACTTTTACTGGAGGCTTGATTTAGGAGAATTTAAACAGAATACCAATCAAATAAAGAAAATCTGAAGCATTTCACTAGAATGAAAAACTTACAATGATTCGAAGCGACAATCTATTTGAAACTACTCCTATGAATGAAAATGCAGTGCAGAATTTGAAGTACTGGAATGTAAAGAGCAGGGTATGTAAAAGTAAAGTAGAATAAGACTGGTTTTTTAGATCTGAGTCCGAGGGCTTTTTCCAGGGCCTTCTCTGCTATTTATACTGCTCAAAGATGACAGTCGAACTGTATTTCCAACCGTCGAACTGCTCCCCCACGATCGCTGATTATGTAGCCTCAAGATTAGCTCCACTATGCCATCATTTTTAAGGGTCGCGGGGGGTAATGTTGGCACCATAAATCTGTAATTTTTTGCAGGACACGTGGTATCCTCTTATTCATTTGGAAGTTAAAAGAAGTTATAGAGATGATGGAGAATATGAAGGACAAAGTGGATGAGTGGAAGGACACATGGCAAGACAAGAATAAAGGTGGAAGAAATGGGTAGTTACTAAGTAGTTATTGCTGTATTTTTTCCTCTATAAATAGCCATTAATGGCTACATTGTAAAAGGATCTAGAACTTAAATCAAAGATACTCGATTTCAATATTTCTTGTCATTTTCCTTATCTTAGGAGTAGTTTAACATAGATTTATATTTCGAAGCATTTATTTTCAGCTGATGCATTTTATGCACTTCTTTTTCGAAGCATAGGAGTAGAGGTAAATTGTTGGCTTATTTTTCCTACGAAGGAAAATATTATAAATGCGAGCGTGCCAGCAAGGATTGAAAAATCCTTACAGATTAAATTCAAGCCAATTATCAAGCGAATGCGTTGACGGTTCTTTTGCCTCAACAAAGAGGACTTCAAAATTGCCAAAGTGTAGAGAAAAGAAAAATTAAAAGAAGAATGAGGGACGGAGAAAGACGATTGAGTGAACAATCAAAGTAATAATTACTTACCTTTACTCCTATGCTTCGAAAAGGAAGTGCATAAAATGCATCGAAATGGAAATGCTGAAAATAAATGCTTCGAAATATAAATCTATGTTAAACTATTATTAAGATAAGGAAAATGACAAGAAATATTGAAATCGAGTGTCTTTGATTTAAGTTCTAGATCCTTTTACAATGTAGCCATTAATGGCTATTTATAGAGGAAAAAATACAGCAATAACTACTTAGTAACTAAAAAATACAGCAATAACTACTTAGTAACTACCCATTTCTTCCATCTTTATTCTTGTCTTGCCATGTGTCCTTCCACTCATCCACTTTGTTCTTCCACTCATCCACTTTGTCCTTTATATTCTCCATCATCTCTATAACTTCTTTTAACTTCCAAATGAATAAGAGGATGTCACGTGTCCTGCAAAAAATTGCAGATTTATGGTGCCAACATTACCCTCCGCGGCCCTTAAAAATGATGTTTACTTTGAATTTTTGAAGGGCCGAACCAAGCACAAGACTAATCTAAGCAATAAAATGCTTTGAATAATATCAACAAAGTGCTTCGAATGATATAATAGCACCAATGAAGTGTTTCGAATGAGTATGAAATTATGACTAGATGTCTCGAATGCTAGCTATTACGGACTAGTAACAAGCTTCGAAGGTGGTACAAAGGACCAAAATCATCTTTCGAAGGTTGAAAGTGCCGACAAAGAACAAATTACATCCTTAGAAATACTCGGCAAAGTTTTGAAGGTTCACAACCACCATTATTGTTTCTTCGAAGCTGTTAATGCAAGATGGAGTGCTTCGGAGCTTACAAAATTATGGCAAAAGAGCCTTCGAAGCAGCTTTTGGCCAACATTGTAGTTATTCACATTTTGTATGTTCTGGTTCATACATAATTAATGAAAATATTAATTTTGTGCTTCGAACCAGTTATTAATTTTTCGAATGTATCTTCAAAGCTTTATACAGCTTCGAATGTGAAGTAGTCAACCTTCGAAACAACTCTTGATGTTTCGAATGTATCTTCAAAGCTTTATACAGCTTCGAATGTGAAGTAGTCAACCTTCGAAACAACTCTTGATGTTTCGAATGTATCTTCAAAGCTTTATACAGCTTCGAAAGTAGAGTAATCAACCTTCGAAACAACTCTTGATGTTTCGAATGTATCTTCAAAGCTTTATACAGCTTCGAAAGTAGAGTAATCAACCTTCGAAACAACTCTTGATGCTTCGAATGTATCTTCGATGCTTTGATTGTGTACATACAAACAATTGGCCATCAATTTGAAAAGATAAGCCATTCTCAGCCATTTATTTAAATGCACAGGCTTTTTCTAGCCAAGTTCATGCATTTTAAATGGTCATCCTTTGTTCTTAGTGCTTCGAACTCATAAGAACAATTTGTTAATTTTATTAGCCACATCATCAAAATTATATTTTGATGTGAACCACAAATCCAAAAAGGATTTTGAACACCAAAAGTCATGGTATAGTGTGACCATGAAAATTCATACCTTTTGACATTTTGAAAAATGTCAAAAATTTTGAATTCATGAACAGTGGCTTGTTCATTATTCTTAATCATGTTTGTTTTAAAAACATGACTTTTGCCGAATCGGTTTTCATAATTATTTGGCAAAGTGGGTTGTTTTTCCATGTTAGCCATTAATGGCTTATGAAAATCACCCATAGATATGTTACTTTCATGACTTGACTATCTAAAATTTGGTTTTTGGACCTCCCGAGTCATACATGGAACATCATTCTTAGCCAAATTTGGCTCAAGAACATGCTCTTTTGTTGTGTTAATTTCATAATTTGGCTCTTTTAAAACGGACTCTTGAACCCCCCGAGCCATTGATGAAATCAACTCTTTGCTTTTGCTATTTTTAACAATGGAAAAATTCTGAAAAAATTCACCAATTCCGGCCATTAAAGCCTCAGTTAAAGACTTGGTAGTGAGAGTTGATAACTCATCATTCCATTGGCGAATTTCCATATCAAGTTGATGAATTTCTCCAATTAAATGGTGTCTTTTTTCTTTCACCAAATAATATTGTAAGGGATGAAAGTTTATTTCATCAAGAAAATGGATCTCTTCTTGAAGATCCAAAATTTCTCTTTCACGCCAATATATTTCATATTGACAAGTTCGAATGGAGAAATGCAAATAGTTTGTCATTTCTTACACTTGGCTGTCCCACCGGGCGTGCCAAAAATTGTTGGCTTATTTTTCCTATGAAGGAAAATGTTATAAATGCGAGCGTGCCAGCAAGGATTGAAAAATCCTTACAGATTAAATTCAAGCCAATTATCAAGCGATTGCGTTGACGGTTCTTTTGCCTCAACAAAGAGGACTTCAAAATTGCCAAAGTGTAGAGAAAAGAAAAATTAAAAGAAGAATGAGGGACGGAGAAGAACGATTGAGTGAACAATCAAAGTAATAATTACTTACCTCTACTCTTATGCTTCGAAAAGGAAGTGCATAAAATGCATCGAAATGGAAATGCTGAAAATAAATGCTTCGAAATATAAATCTATGTTAAACTACTCCTAAGATAAGGAAAATGACAAGAAATATTGAAATCGAGTGTTTTTGATTTAAGTTCTAGATCCTTTTACAATGTAGCCATTAATGGCTATTTATAGAGGAAAAAATACAGCAATAACTACTTAGTAACTACCCATTTCTTCCATCTTTATTCTTGTCTTGCCATGTGTCCTTCCACTCATCCACTTTGTCCTTCATATTCTCTATCATCTCTATAACTTCTTTTAACTACAAATGAATAAGAGGATGCCACGTGTTCTGCAAAAAATTATTAAACTCTCGTTTAATCCTTTGAATACTTCCACCATCTTAGCATTCGAACCGACTGATACATTTCATGGCCGAATTAATTTTTTCCTCCAATGATCGAGCACACGAAGAGTCATATGTCGATGCTGTTCCTCCTCGAAAGAACGTCCATGCATTTATTAGCCATCTTTACCCACCTTTCTATATTCAGGTCATGGATGCCTTTGCAAATCATTAATCCTTGGACTTCGAACATATTGCCCTTAATCCTTCGATCCAGAAACTCACAAATATGGACATGGGAGGTTCTTCTTCTGTCTCACCCTTAGACTACGAACAAATAGCTCTCAATCCTTTAATTCATAAAGTTGCAAATATGGACATGGGAAATTCTTCTTCACAATCCTCCGAATGGGACAAGGCTGCGACTTCTTCCTCTTTTGGTGCTTCCGACTGGACAAGTTGGTCAAAGCCTGAGTCTTGTGATTTGAGGGAACGAATTAACCATCACTTTGTGGAATTTACTGACCCTTTGGAGTTCCCTTCTTATGCACGAAGCTCGGTGGTCTATCCTTACGTGCCCATTGACCATCGACGCAGTTTGGAGGAGAATCTGCTTGTGGCATGGTATACATCCTCTATCCCTACAAAGATAGTGCACGCCACCCGACGCTTAGAAGAGGCACAAGGGTACAATCCATCATTCTTAGCCCAAAAGGCGAAGATTTGTTCTTCTGACTGGCTTGATTATATTAATGCCCTTGTTCCTTCTACCCTTGTTCCACCTTCTGAAGTAGAAGCATCCACACCTTCTCCCCTGCCCAATCCTCGTTGGATAGAGAGATTGAGGCTTGCCCTCTCTGTAGATAAGATCTTTCCACCTTACAAGCCTCCACCTTCCCCCACTTCTGCTGAACGGAAACAAGCTCTACTTCTGCTCGCGGCTTTCTCTCGTTTGCCCTTCAATGTTCTTGAGGACGAAGTTCCTCTCAAGAACCTTCGATGGGCTTGTGATATTCTGACTCGGGGTCATGTTCTCAATCCCCTTGTCCAAGCAGAACTTTACATGTTTTTGGACCAGCTTCCGTTGCTTCTCCACTGGCATCGGACCTCTATGGCCACTACACGATCTTTAGACCAACTTTCATCCCTTCGAATTCACACCCAGTACGAAGCAGAAAACTTCATTGAAGAATTCGATGATTTTAAGAACAAAGATTCTGCGTACTGGGATGACTTAGAGATGGACGAATTGGAACAAGGATTGAGAGAAACAGCTTTCGAAATAAAGGCTGAAGAACTCTTTTATGAAGTGAGAGCTTATCAACTTATGCAGCCAATGTTAGAAGAAATAGAGGACAGAATAAAGAAAGAACAGAAATTTATTGATTATAGCTGGACTAAATTTCATGATCTTGTTATTTATTCTATTCCTTATTTTTATGAGCTTGAGTTTGTACCCAAATAGGGCCATTCGATGTAACTCCTTTTGCTTTAATACAAGACTTCTCTTTGTTTGATATGGTTTGATCTTGTCTCTATTTGTCTTTAAAAGCAATTTCAGAGCTTCGAACTGAACAATCTTTTCCTTCGAACTTGGATTCAATCGTTTAAAATGAATACTAAAAAACGATCCTTCAAACAACGATGATAAAATCCTTACGATTAAATTCAAGCCAAAGCAAGGATTGAAAAATCCTTACAGATTAAATTCAAGCCAATTATCAAGCGATTGCGTTGACAGTTATTTTGCCTCAACAAAGAGGACTTCAAAATTGCCAAAGTGTAGAGAAAAGAAAAATTAAAAGAAGAATGAGGGACGGAGAAGGACGATTGAGTGAACAATCAAAGTAATAATTACTTACCTCTACTCCTATGCTTCGAAAAGGAAGTGCATAAAATGCATCGAAATGGAAATGCTGAAAATAAATGCTTCGAAATATAAATCTATGTTAAAC
Organism: Camellia sinensis; assembly: GCF_004153795.1. Classification (NCBI taxonomy): domain Eukaryota; kingdom Viridiplantae; phylum Streptophyta; class Magnoliopsida; order Ericales; family Theaceae; genus Camellia; species Camellia sinensis. Next base: position 3,368,941 of record NW_021024701.1, read on the forward strand.
TACTCATAAGATAAGGAAAATGACAAGAAATATTGAAATCGAGTGTCTTTAATTTAAGTTCTGGATCCTTTTACAATGTAGCCATTAATGGCTGTTTATAGAGGAAAAAATACAGCAATAACTACTTAGTAACTACCCATTTCTTCCATCTTCATACTTGTCTTGCCATGTGTCCTTCCACTCATCCACTTTGTCCTTCATATTCTCCATCATCTCTATAACTTCTTTTAACTTCCAAATGAATAAGAGGATGCCACGTGTCTTGCAAAAAATTGTAGATTTATAGTGCCAACAGCGACCGATATTTTAGTAGCTAAAAGTGACTTTTTTTGTAATGTAGTCGTGGGGGAGTGGGATACTATTGTTTGGTATATTAGAAATGACTAGTAGTTGACTTGTGTAATATATATGTTTTGGTTTAAAAAATATTTAATAGTGCAATATGTGTGTTATAGATGAATAACTTAGCAATTAACCCGTGCAATACACCTATTATTTTTTTTAAAAAAATATTTGATGGTACAATGTGTTATAAAAGAATAATTTAAATTTAAATTTAAAATTAAAATTAAAGTGTGATTTTAATTATTAATTTTGATAATATTAGTGCTATCGTTTTATAAAATTTTACTTGAATAGTTATATATATTAATTTTAGTTAAATTATTTGTATGTTTTGATAATTTTAATTCTATCGTATTATAAAAATATAATTATCATATGATAATTTTGTATGATATATATTAAATTATAAAATAGTAAAATATTTAAATAAATACACATTTTGATATTAAAAATAATAGTTAAATTAGGAGAAAAATTAGTAACATAAAATTAAAAGTAATTCTAACTATTTAATTTTCTTTTATATTCATTTGGAAAATAAAAATATGTAGAAATAGAAATTATATAAAATTTATTAAAAAAATTTAATATAAATATGTTGTAGTTGGATTATCATATAATGATTTTATATGATATATATATATATATATATATATTAAATTATAACATTATAAAATAAATACTTTTAGTTAAATTAAAATATCAACTATATAAAGAAATTCAACAACGACTAATTAAGAAAGAATCACATAATAACATCTAAACTCAAAATAAAATAAAAATATAGAATAATAATAATAATAATAATAATAATAATAATAATAATAATAATAATAATAATAATAATAATAATAAACAGATCTAAACGATAGATATATCTCAATGTGTGAATCAATTAATCATCTGTAATATGATATCAAAACATAAAAGAACTTACTATTCAACAATTGAAAAATCAAGCAGTAATTTCAAATTTTAGAGGTTCCTCGAGGGTATCATTGTTGTGCAAGTTTTTTTTTCATGTGAGTTGTGATTATTAAAAATAAAGTAGAAAATGAAATATTTAATTTTATATATACAATCACTATAAAATTTAAACGACAAATCCATAATATAGAACTAACATAATTACTTGTGCTATGCACAGGTATAAATAAATAATCAAAAATTAATTTTTCAAATTAAATAATAATCTAAAAAATTTATCTACAATATTTAGCAAAAATGATTTAGTGTTAATTAAATTTTATTCATTTTTATAACGGTTACATATAAGAGAATTTTTTTTTTATTCTTATGTCATTAATTGTGTGCTCTAAATTCTTAATAATAAATATACGTCATAATTTAAGTGGTAAAAATTAAAAATGAATCACGAAAATTATATTTATAATAAAATACAATATATTTTGTCTTATGAGTTTCCTAAATTTAATTTATCATATGATAGTGGTAAATTACATTTCTCAATATAGTAATTTTTTCATATTTTGTGAAGTCTAAAAATTATAATTTGTCTTATATTATAAAATTTACGTAAAAATGAATTAGGATTCACTTGTGATATCAAATTTGGACTTAATATTAGATTTACTCCAACTTGTCTTTCACCTAATCATTAAAAATTGTCTTGTTCTGTTTCCAACTTATATGAATCATTTGACCTATCTATTTATTAAATTATTGAATAAATATTTGTAAATACTTTTTATAATAAAAACAAGAAATATCGACTTATTTTATGGATATTTATTAAAAAGTTTGAACTGTAATTAAATTTTTTTTTATATATTTATGTTTAAAACAATTAAATGAATAGTTATATATATATATATATATTTTTATCTATAAAAAAATTATTTAAGATAAAGCCACCCTAAATTGTAGGTCATATTCTAGTCTTAATAAATTTAAATTATATCACAGTTTATCAGTTTGTGACTGATATGAGCTAATTTGGGAGTTCTAATATTGGATGAAACACTAAAAAGTAGCAAAGAAAATTTAGTTCAAGTCGACTTTTTTTGCGAATAATTTTTGATTTAAGCCTAATCCTTAGAAAATTGTTGTGTTCATGTCCAATTCATGAGTTAGTAGACCTATCAATTTATTTAATTTTTAGATAGTAAATATATATATATATATATTTTAAAAAAATTATAACAAAAATAGGAAATATGTACATATTTGTTTGGTACATTTATTAACAATTTTAAAATTAATTAAGAAATTATGTACTCATTTTTAAAAGAATAAATTACATTGGTAATCCCTATATTTTAACTCTTGTGTTATTTTTGCCCTTACAATTTTAATTTGCTCAATTTTGATCGTAAATTTATAATTTTGTCTCAATTTGGTCCAATTGTTATAATTGCTATTTTTTTTTAATTGAAAATAAAAACATGAGTAGCATTTGTTAAACTTTTATAGACAAAATTATAAATGTGTTCAACTCAATAAGTTAATCTCAACCAACTCAATAAGTTAATTTCAACCAACTCAATAACTATGTTCTTTCAAAAATCTTAACCGACATTATCCATTGGACCAAATTAATACAAAATCTAAAATTAAGGGTAAAAATCACACTAATTGAAATTACAGAAACCAAATTGACACAATAGACAAAATGCAGGGACTATCGATATAATTTACCCTTCTTAAAATATGTCTAATATTGATTGTATCAATATTAAGATATATTTATATCTGAAAAACTATTTAAGACCAGATCAGGCTAGAACCTGAATAAAAAATTAATGACTTATTAAAAATATTTAATAATTATAAATTCAAATTTGATCAATTTTTCATTTAAATTTTTTCATAGAATTAGGTTGTTTGATAATTTTAATTTATAGTTCCAATTTTTCCTTGTATTTTTTTTAAAAATATTTTAAAATTATATATAATTATAATTTGTTTTGAAATTTCCTTTTCAATCTCAAATTAGCTATAACTTGAATTTGGTTAAAATTTATTTTTGACTCCTCATCTACAAAAACTAACAATAAACATAAATTAATTTTTTGGACATTGTAAAAAGGTAAATAAAGAAATATATTATCAATAATAATAATAACAAACATATTCTTGTTTATCATGTGACGTCTCACCACTGCATTGATAATAGACATTAATAATAAAATTCATTACGATAATACAACAATAATATTTCAAATAATAAGTAACATGTGATCACAATAATTTTTGATAGTTATACAAAAGTATCCAAAATTATATATAAAAAACAATATATGATCAATGTTCAATTTTTATATGGTAAAATTCACACTTAATATCAACCACACATTAGTTTTCTAAATCAATTCATCACCCAAACTATCTACTATTCTTTTAATATTTACCTTTTCAAAATCCACTCAAACAATGTTTTGGCTGAGCTCATCATCACACTTGTTGTTGCTATTATGCAACTCCGGTCTAGTTTTTTATCTTTGTAAATATAAAAAGACAATGTTGTGAAAATAAAAAGGTATCGTTAGAGTTTTAAAGAGTTAAAAATGAAAAATAAAAAAATGTCTGATTTTAGGTTTTCTTATTCCATATATGGGTGTTAATTTTTTTTTTAAATCTATAAATTATGGAACAGTGTTCATTATTTAAAATTTTATTTATTGATGGGCAAGTCAATTAAATGTTTTTAATTTTTTACAAATAAAAAATTTGAAAATTTTGTTTAAGAAATTTCAAAAATGACCAAATCATAAAGAAAAATATAAGACGCATTATTCTATATAAAAAAAAATCATAACTATATTATCAATCGAAAATGTTTGAGTGCTCGAAATGTGTTATCTACTATTTTTTTAATATTCACATTTTCAAAATCCACCCAAACAATGCTTTAGCCAAAGTCATCATCACCCTTGTTGTTGCTATGCTCACCACCTCCACTAACAATTATGTAACTCCGGTCTAATTTTTTATCTTTGTAAATCTAAAAAGACAATGTTGTGGAAATAAAAAGATACGGTTAGAGTTTTAAAGAGTTAAAAATGAAAAATAAAAAAATGTGTGATTTTAGGTTTTCTTATTCCATATATGGGTGTTACATTTATTTTTTTAAAATCCATAAATTATGGAATAGTGTTCATTATTTAAAATTTTATTTATTGATGGCAAGTCAATTAAATGTTTTTAATTTTTACAAATAAAAATTTGAAAATTTTGTTTAAGAAATTTAAAAAATGGCCAAATCATAAAGAACAATATAAGATGTCTTATTCTATAAAATAAAAAAAAACAAAAAAAAACTCATAACTATATTATCAATTCACATATATCAAAAGAAATAATAACAATAATATAAAAAATACACAAACATCCACAAAAAAAAAAAAAACTTCAAATCAACTCCCAAAACAAATATAGTTAACAGATATATATATTTATTATCAATTTAGTTGGAAAAAAATGCATTAGAAAAAACAAAGTCATATAAAGAGAGAAAAAAAATACTCACACGAAATATAAATTTAAAAAAAAATCATAAACAAACAAATTTGAAATAAGTTTGGGGAGGAGTTGGCCGGACTGGAAAAAAGATCAAATATTGAGTATTTTAAAGAGAGAATTCTATTGAATAATTAATTTGATTGGGTTTTAAAAATTTTACATTTATATTATTTTAGGAAAAGGTGAGAGTGGGATGAAGGTGGTTTACTATATTATTTTGAATTTTGAAATTCGAAATCATAGATAATTAGTGTCTTTATTTTTTTTATCTGAATTGTTTTGATCAGTATTATTTTTGAATTTTAAATTCAAAATTGTAGATAATTAGAACTTTTTTTGTTTTTGGATTTTTGATTCAAGGAACTAACCAATAGATTTTTTTTATTTCTTTAAAAATTAACAAATTAACAAAATTAGTTTAGGAGTTGAAGCTTCCACAATCATTATTCTTAAAAAAGACTATTTTTCTTATATATATTTATATAGGTTGGTATTGGGTATAGAATAATGTACGAAAAAATAAGAAAGAAAGAAAAAAAAAAGAAAAAGAAAAAAAGAAGAGGCCATTTAGCATTAGAAAAAAAAAAAATCCTATTACCTTTGAAAGAATTAAAACGTGAAACACAAAATTAGTATTGCGTTTGTGAATTATTTCAATTTATCATGCAAAATATGTGGAAAATAAATATTTGTCAAATAGTGTCCATATAAAATAAGTGAAGTTAATATTGAATTAAGTTTGATCTGTGTAGAACTCTCTATATATATATATAATTAAGAAAATACATGCTGACGTGACTCTCTTAAAAAATGCAAGTCCTTATAATGTGCCACCTAAACATTACTTTTAATGATATGGGCAAATTACAAAAAAAACCCAGGGTTTAGCATGTTTTTCACATTAAACCCTAACATTTTAATTTTAATAATTTAAACCCTGAATTTTTAACTATGTCTCAATGTTGACCCTCCGTCTATTTTCGTTTGTTTCTGTTAACTTTTTACACTTATTTAATACATGTATCACTTTTTGATTCGTCCATAATTATTATAATTATTTTATTTCTAAATTAGTTTTTTTTCCATCAGCTCTCTCTATCTCTCTCTCTCTTTCTCTGTTCTCTCTCTCTCTAGTCTCTTTCCACCTTATACTCTCTCTCTTTCTTTCTGTAAATCCATTTCTAACCTATACATACACACACGTTACGCGCACACACACATACACACACACACACACATATATATATATATTTACTCCTCGTTTTGTTCATTTTTGTCCAACAATGCCTTTACGCCTACTACCACTACCATTCTTAGATTTTCCGGCACCGCAACCGTCAAAACCACCTACCGACCTCCCTTTACACTACATCCCCATTTCAATCTCATCCCACCCATCCTCGCCGGAGCCCTCACCATTGCTTGTCTCTTCTTCCTCGCCATTCGCTACTTGAAACATTCTCGGAAACGTATAGCTCTGCTAGATAAAAAAGAGAGACCCAACAGTGAATGGATAGCCACGCCGAGCTCGGTAGAAGATGGTGGTGGTGGAACAATGAAGGGTATTGCTCAAATCTATCGCCCTCCACCCTTAGATTTGTCACCGCCCTCACCGTTTCACTTGAATTCGTTACTCCCACATCTCCATTTCTTTAGATCAACCACCCTTCTTCACTATCTCTTTCAGATCCATCATCACATCTACTATTTCCTCCTTTAGATTTGTTCAATCCTGTCACCATAATACAACATGTTGTGAAAGTGTAATCTTCACCCATAAAATAATTAGAAACACAGAGAGAGAGAGAGAGAGAGAGGTGATAGAAGAAAAAAAAGTAATTTAGAAATAAAATAATTATAATAATTATGGACAAATCAAAAAGTGACACGTGTATCAAATAAGTGTAAAAAGTTAACAAAAACAAACGGAAACAGACGGAGGGTCAACATTAGGACATGGTTAAAAATTCAGGGTTTAAATTGTTAAAATTAAAATGTTGGGGTTTAATGTGAAAAACACGCTAAACCTTGGGTTTTTTTTTTTTTTTTTGTAATTTGCCCTTAAATATTTTTATAATATTTGAGGACTGACTTGGGCGTCAGAGTGTCCTTGGCTATGGCTGTTAATTATTTATTTTGATAATATTGGCATTATATTAAAGTGTTATTTGAATACCTATATATATTAATTTAAGTTAAATTATTTGGGTATTTTGATAATTTTAGTTCTATCATATTATAAAAATGTAATTATCATATAATAATTATGTATGATATATATTAAATTATAATATAGTAAAATAAATACTCATTTTGATATTAAAAATAAGAGAATTTTTTTTTTAGAATCCCTGGTATCAGGATTTTGTAGCATAAAAGATATTCAATATTTTTATAATATCTAAAATCCCTCAACATTGATTTAGAGAAAATTCGATCTAGAGAATTTATCTAGATTTTCCAGAGAATTTCTCTAGATTATAGTCTAGAGATTTTTTTGGATATCTAGACAGTTTCTCTGGTTTTCACAAGCATTTCTCTGAGTTCAAACCAGAAAATTTCTTTACCTTCCCAATCACGATGTGCAATACACAAATCAATCACCCAAATAAGCAACAACAACAACCAATATACATATATCTAGAGAAATTCTCTGAATTCCAGTTTAGAGATTTTCTTTGGATTTCAAGAAACAGTAATGAAGAGTTCAAGGAAAAGAGCATTTGGTTTCACTGTGATTTACATTTGTCAATGGGAAGGCCAGAGAAATTCTCTGGATTCCAATCTAGAGATTTTCTCTAGATTTCAAGAAATAGTAATGAAGAGTTCAAGAAACAACAGAAAATTTCTCTGCCTTCCCAATCACGATGTGCAATACACAAATCGATCACCCAAATAAACAACAACAACAACAATCAATATATATATATATGTATCCAGAGAATTTATCTTCAAAGAAAATCTGGGAAAGCCATAAAAATTCTCTAGATTCTAGTCTAGAGATTTTCTTTGGATTTTCTCTGGATTTCAAGAAACAGTAATGAAGAGTTCAATGAATAGAGTATTTGGTTTCACTGTGATTTATATTTGTCCATGGGAAGTCCAGAGAAATTCTCCAGATTTTAGTCTAGAGATTTTCTCTGGATTTCAAGAGAATTTCTTTGGATTTTCTCTAGATTTTCTTTGGATTTCAAGAAACAGAGCATTTGGTTTCACTATGATTTGCATTTGTCCGCGGAAAGGCCAGTGAAATTCTCTAGATTCCAGTCTAGAGATTTTCTCTAGATTTCGAGAAACAGTAATGAAAAGTTCAAGGAACAGAGCATCTAGTTTCACTGTGATTTGCATTTGTCCATATACATAATACATATACAACTTCTCAAACCCTAAAACTTTAAATCCAAAATTCAAGAGCTCAACATCCCCTAATCCTTTAAAACCCATCAGCACTATACAAATTTGTCAAACAAACCATAATCACATTGTTCACGAGACAGAGTTTCAAGTACACACATAAACATAAGGATATTCAAGAAATATATATTTGCATCAACTATATTGTTGAAAATGAAGAAAACAAAACAGAGGAAAAACACAGAGAGAGAAAGATAGAATATATATTAGAAAACAAAACCCTAACCTTTAATGAACTCGTATTACATGTGTATGGTTTGTATGTATTTTTTTATTATATATATATACACGCAGATACACAGAGAAAGATCAAAGATTCTAGATGAAACAAACCCTAATCAAACCTACCATGAAAGAGTTCTTGGACTTGTGTTTAATAATCACAAAACAAAACAGAGGTTTGTAAATCTATCAATGTGTGTGTATATATATATATAGAGAGAGAGAGAGAGAGAGGGAGGGGGAGAGATGATGTAGTAGATGCGACCGCGAGAGGAGTGAGAGAAGATGAAGGCGGCGGGAGGAGATGCGGTGATAGAGAAAAACTGTCGACGGCGGCGATGAAGATGGAGTTTGTTGGGGAGAGAAGAGCAGAGAGAGGGAGAGAAAGAGATTGGTTTGATTTGAGAGAATCACATTTCTCTGTAATATTTGAGTGTCAGGGTTGAAGGACCTTAAATATCATAAAATAATATTATGGATTGCTTCCATTACTAAAAATGGGATACGGACCTTAGAGTTATTTTCTCTAATAGTAATAGTTAAATTATAAGAAGAATTAGTAACATAAAATTAAAAATAATTCTAACTATTTAATATTCTTTCATATTCTTTTGGAAAATAAAAATATGTAGAAATAGAAACTATATAAATTGTTTTGAAAAATTTAAATATAAATATGTTATAGGGCAAACTTCATTTTACCTCCTGTAGTTGGGGCCGGGTGTGGATTACCCCCCTGACATTCGAAAATCACCACATAACTCCCATGTGATTTGTGAACTAAAACGCACATTAATTTTTGTTAACAAAATGTGTAAATTTACCTTTATGCCTCCGTCTTCTTCATCTGGTCTCTTTTAGACTTGCAAATATACATACACACACACATCTATATATATACACACACAGACAATCTTCTTCTTTTCAACGAAAAAGAACTGTCGGCGTGCATCCACTAGCAATGGCGTCGGGAAGAACCCTCCACCTATCAAATTCGAAACCACAGGCCAAAAATTGAATAATCTTCATTCAATTAAGCCCCTGAAATCAACTCAAACATAGCCAACATGACAAATCCAAAATAAATAAAAAAATAGTTGACAGCAACCATTTCAAAAACCAAAAGATAATTGCTTTGTGCAACTCTAAGAACACAAAAACAGGATACATGCAAAAGATAATAATAATAATAATAATAATAATAATAATAATAAAATAAACATGGAATTCGTAAGTCCATCACACTAAAAATTTTAGTCCAACACACTATTAAAAATTTCAAAATCCAAAATCTAACAAACTAATTTTTTTTTTTCGTATAAAGCAGTTTCAAAGTAAAATTTTTTCTAAAATAATAATTCTGACATTTGGAGAGATCTTCGAATGCAATATGATTTAGAGAGAGAAGATTAAAAATCGTCCCTCTTCAATTCAAAGAAGCTGCAGCGGAATGTATGCCTTTGCCGACATTGTTTCCGCTCTGTTCTTTCCTTCTTTGTCAATGGAGATTTGGGGATTTATGGTTCGAGTGAAATGAGAAGAGTAGTTAGATATAATTGGCGACGCCGTCGTTCATTAATCTTGTCAGTGCTGTTGTTACTCCGTTCTTCTCTCTAGTCGTCAATGGAGATTTGGGAGTGAGTGATCTCTGAGCCTAAATTTTTTGTTTTAATTTGATCATGGTGGAAGCTGCAAGTAGTAGACGTTGATGAGTCAGAAAAAAGAAAAGAAGAAGAGAAAAGGAGGAGAAGAAAAAAAATGCAAGGCTACTGACCCCGTTTGGTGTAGCTGTTAAAACAGCTTATACATTATAGCTTAACAGATTATAGATTATGACTTTAATCAGAAGTTGTTAATCTGTTTGCTGTAACTGTTAGATTATAGATTTAAGTTGCTGAGTAGTGTTTGTTAAATAAGCTGTGAAATATCTTTTTCAATTAATTTTTATTTTTTGTTTGTCTACATTTCTCATAAAAAATAATAATAATAATCTATAGTCCATTTGAGTCTTTTTCTATTTTTAAAAAAAATAAAAAATAAAAAAATTTAAGAGTATAATCATAAATTAACATGTCCATAGCAGAAGTTGATAATCAGAAGCAAGGGGTGAGCAGCTTCTCAGAATCATCTTTTTTGAGTTAAAATAAGCTGTTAGAATCAGAAGCTGTTTGAAATAAGTTTAACCAAACAGTCCAAAATAACTTTTTCAAAGCTAAAAGTCATAAGTTGGCTCTGAAAAGCTGAAACAAACACCCCCACTAATGGCTGGGATGAAAGGAGTAAGAGAGAAATAATTGAATGACATTGTTTATAAATTTGAAGATGTGCCAGAGGCATTTTTGTCCTAAAAATAATGTTACTCTCCTTACAAGTGCATGACTCTCACAATGGGTTATTTTGAATGGAAAAGCTAATTGGGCATTTTAGTCCACAAATCATATGAGAGTTATGTGGTGATTTCCGAATGTCAAGGGATAATCTGCACCTAGCCCAAATCAGAGAGGGGTAAAGTGAAGTTTGTCCTATGATGTAATTAGATTAATCATATAATGATTTTATGTCATATATATTAAATTATAAGATTAAAAAATAAACACTCTTAATTAAATTAAAATATCAAATATATAAAATAATCCAAACCCAAAAATAAAAAATAAATGAAAACATCCAAATGATAGATACATCTCAGTATGTGAAGTGATTAATCATTTGTAATATGATATTAAAACATAGAAGAACTTACTCTTCAACAATTGAAAAAGTAACTCAAGTATTAAATCCAAACTTCGGAGGTTTTTCAAGAGTATTATTGTTGTGTAGGGTTTTCAGTTGTGATTATATAAAATAATGTAGAAAAAAATTGGCATAGTCAAAATATAATCCATATAGAATTTGTAAGTAGATTTCATGTAAAACTCAAATTGAATTTGTGAGAGTATCATTGTTGTACAGATTTTTCTTCATGTGAGTTGTGATTATATAAAATAATATAGAAAATATTTTTTACAATCAAAATATAATTCATATAGAATTTATAGTTAGATTTCATGTAAAACTCAAATTGGATTTGTGAAAAAGTATTGTATATATGTAAGTAGTGTTTTTCTCTTACTTAGGTCGCACATTCTAAAGGCTGACTTTTTTTCTTTTTCTTTTTTTATTTTTTTCTAAAAAATTTGCATCAGTATCCGTATTCCATTTACATATAAAGTTCTATACAAACTCAATTTCAATTATAACAATCAATTTTATATGGACTAGAAATACTTATTTTTCATATATATAATTATAATTTAATTATTGCGATATTTGAAAAAATTTATCTCAGTATATAAATAAATAAATAAATAAGATAGAATGTGCTTAATTATGTGCATCACACAGATTAAATTAATTTTCTTTTATATTTTATATTTTTTTGTCATGTCTTAATATTAATTTATATTTAATTATATATCTATATAATAATGGAGAAATGTTTTTGAATTTATGTAAGAGACAATTGTCCTACTAGGACATTTCAATAGTTAGAATTCATTTTGCTTAAGGATGGACGGTAGAGTGAGACTTTCTCTTCCACTCTTCTTTAACTTCCCGTCCACTTAACCCTAAAACTTTGCACCCAAGACTATAAGGCTTGCAAACATTCCTTTTCAAATTTGCACCACTTTTCTTCTCTCTCTCTCTCTCTTTCTCTCTCTCTCTCTTCAAACTTCTCAGAGATCTCTCTCTCCCTCGGCAACATCTCTACCACTGACAGCAACTTTCCACAGCCGCGCCGCTTCCACTGCTACATCGCCTCTGATCTCCACTGACATCAACTCTTCATCTCTTCTCCCTCTCGGATCTTCTCTTAACCTGCCATGGCGCCTCCGTCCACCGTCAAGAGTGTTTGGGTTTGTGTTTTCTAAATCTTAATCCATGTATTAAATGGAATCACACTAAACCCAGAAAAAGTTGAAGTAGGGCATACAAAAACACTATATACATCAATTTGGGTTTGTTTTTCTAAGATTTGTTTTTTCTAAATATTAAAACGGACATGTTTGTGTTGGGTTTGTGTTTGTAAACCTTAATTTGATATGTGTTTGTTTTTGTTGTTTTTTTGTTTTTGTTTTGTGGTGTTCTGTCTGTTTTTTTATTTTTTATTTTTCTTATGCAGCTTTCAGTTTTGGATCTGAAATAAGTTTTGATTTCTGACATGATTTTGATTTATGAAATGGGTTTAATGAGTGTTGATTTTCAAAAACATGGTTTTCTATGATTTTGAAAATCAACCAGAAATTGGTTTCATATGATTCTGAAAGTGGGGGAGATGGAGAGAGAAAGAGAGAGAGAGAGAGAGAGAGTGTTTTCAAAAATAATTTGGAAACATATTTAAATTCTGAATATTTTTCTAAATAAATCATATTTATGAAGAAAGAAACACCAACTTCTTTTTTAAGTGTAACACATTAACCCCAATCATGCATTCATGAGGGGTGTCTCTTAGTCTTAGATATGAATATCTCAAGGAGATGAAAAGAGCTTGAATTTATTGACTTTGTTCTTGGCTTTAAATAAGGTCCTTTGAAACTTCCTCTACTGATATCTACTATTTGCATTTTGTCTATTTCAGCTTTAGCACCAAAGAAAACAAAATGACTACTCCAACTTTCAAAAGCTGTAATGTAACAATCACTGATTTGATATAGAAAACAACAACCCTCCCTAGCTGTTTCCAACCCCACTTCTTTATCCCTTCTTTTCATTGCAATTAGAATTGAAACTTTGTCATTTTATTTTATTTAATGCCATTCTATATATACCTCTGTTTCACATGGCTCCATATATCCCCTTGCACCCAACAATATCACTTCTTTTTTAATTGAAATCAGGAACTTGGAGTTAATCAATTTAATTTGTTTATATTAATGATGCCACAAGTCTTTAGGGGGAAAGGTTAGTAATTGTAGGAACTATAGAAAGGTACACTTGGTTATTTCGTTTCTAAATAGAAAATTATTAGATACTCTAGGAGTACCATGTAATATAGTTTCTTTTTTGCTTTTTACTACACCTTTCTTGTAAGTTGAGGCTTTTATTTATTTATTATATCTAATTTCCTCTTAATAAAAATCTTTTCCTATAATTTACAGGTGGATAAGACTTAAACCCAGGTAAAACTCTATGCTTATTCATTTTCTCAAAATTTTCCCTTCGCATGCTATTTTTGATTTGATTATAGGTTATAGTCAAACTCTTATGTTTTTGTGTGTTGCGATTATATAGCATATTTTGTAATTTTGCCAGTAGAATGTTTGATAAAATACTTAAAATAGAGTCTCTTCTTTATTTCCTTCACTGTAGTTACCAAGTGGAAGCATAAGCTTGACTGCCTTCAGAGTTTTTGTGCTTTGAATTTGGTATGGTAATTGTACGAGGGGAAAAATATCCGATACCGCCTATACTCCTCGTGTCCAAACTCCGCTTCGATCCGATTAACCTGTGAATACAACGGCAGTGAGCTACCCGGCGGTGTGTTTTCGGAAAACCCCTCCGACGGTCAAGTTAGCACACACTCAGAGAGAGAGAGAGAGAGAGAGAGAGAGAGAGGAGCAGACTGAGTGTTCGAGTTTCTCTCACCAATTGATGATCCATCCCTCGCATGGGGGGGTGCAGTCTTACTTATATACTTTCTGCTTGCACGTCTACATCCATTTGCCTTCTGACGTGTGGGCTAGCTCTCCTACGTGTCAGTGCAAATTCAACAAAACACTACCTAATCAAACCGCCAAACGGCATTGGCGCGAACGGATAGCCCGGCGGCGCTACCTCGGCCCCCTGCGACCGTATCACTTTCCGAGACATACAGTGCTATTAGCCGAGCTCTATTGCGATTGACCTTAATAGCCCTCTGCTGTGACTGAGATACTGCTCGGTTGGGCCGGTCTGTGGAGGATCCACTCGCCGAGCTAAATGAGCGAACAACAGCAATCGGGCTAGTAGAGAATCATCTCGGCTAAATCTGGTCTAAACTTCAACCGAGCAAACTCCACCTGGAACGGCCCAGTCCAGCTCGCCGCAAACACGCTCAGACCACTTTCAGCCCGGCCAATACCGCGGCCCAAGGCTAGATTATAAAATCTCCCTCTCAATTGCCCCTTAATTCCGTCCGCGCTAGCGTGACTGGGATTACATGCTCCGGCCGCGTTCGTTCCTCTGCCCGACCGTACGCTGCAAGACATTAACCGCATTAAGCCCCATGCTCGGTCTCTTGACTTGCTCGGTTGGCGCCTCAACTTACCAACCCGTCTTTTCAATACTGACGCCGCCGTCATTATGGACATGCATCATTCACTCATTGGCCTCGAACAGCCAACCCCGTCGCCTTTTCATATTCAAATTTTGGCGCTTCTTTTTCTCTTCTTATAGCTATCGTCCCTCATCTTATTTCCCTTATTGTTCTATTCGTCTTCACCTGCAAAACCACCCTACGATCGAGAGCTCTCGCTCGCACTCATCCTATTGAGATCAGAGCATCCACGCAAGCACATTCCACACCCTCGCCGTCGCTGAGGGCCACCGTCCCACTACTTCAAGCCTGTAAGTCTTTGACTCTCCTCTGCTCTTCCTCTGTTACCCATGTTCTTACTGTACAACTGGGCTTGTGATTGTCATAGTTGGGTCTAGGGCATGGCAGCAGTAGGTTTTAGGACTTCGAATAAAGTAAACTTAGGATGTAGCCCCCAAAAACCACATTTGCCCATTCTTCCTCAACTGTTCATCATCTTCTGTGATGAACATGCGAGGATCTGGGACAGACCAGGCTCCAGGTCCTCATTTGATCCCAAAAAATACCAAAATTGGGCAAGGTGTAAGTTTGTGAGATTTAGGTTGGAGCCGAGCTAATAGAATGCTAGACCGCTCGACCGGGCTAATATCTGGTCCGCTCGAGCGACCGGGCTTCTGGGCATGCAAATGTGACCGAGGTGCTACTGCATTTCCTGTGACCGAGCTAAAACCGAGCTCGTTTGCGCGATTGCGCTGCCACTTACACTTGACTTTTATTGCAAAGTCCTATGGGACCAGACACCAACACCAGGTGTAGACGTCCTCGAACTTCCCGGGAAGGATATCCTGTTTTGTTCGTTGGGCTCACTACAGTTCGGACTCAAAAGTCACGGTCCTGTATCTAATCTCGCAGAGTGCAATGCAAGACCGACGAATCATCAAAGAGTCCAAATCTGGCAAATCGTTTTGCAAAACAGATTTTTAGAAAGAAGTGCCAAACATGGACTGCTTTGCTAGATACAGAGTCGCCACCTAAATATTTTATTTTGGGGGAATTTAGGAAACCCTGACTCGTGCCGAAGGCCACGTGTCAGTCATCACCAAAGTTGCCTCGGCTCGACAACTTGGGTATGATTGGAGAAGGTCAGCTATGAGCACCCCCTCTCGCCAGATCCAATGATTGGCCTCTACTAATCATGATATCTTGTTTTGAAAACATTACGTGTTCCTATTCCGGTTATTAGCCTAGATTTACTCTGCTATGCGCACAGCAAACAAGTATAGACTGGGTCACCTGAATTGGAACGAAACATTTCATGTTTGTTTGTTTGAAAATGGTTTGATGGTGCTACCCACAAGTAGGCTAAGACATGAATTTTGCCACCCTCAAGTGGGCTTAAAACTTGCATTCAATGCATTGTTCCAATGATGAATTGTTCCAATTCAAACAATCCAACCTCATCCACAGGCATTCATGCAGTTAATCACTTAAGCAAATAGCCTCATGGAAAGCATGCTATCATGGCAACACTCACACTCATGCAAGATGCTAAAGCATAAACACTTACAGTGTACTCCGAGCCAAAACAAAGAACTAGTTAGAAATCATGCATGATCCTAGTTCATGTTAAGATGGCTAATGCAACACATGCAAAAATGCAACTAAAATAGGCTCGGCTATTCTAGAATGTCATGTGAAATGTAACTTGTAACATGTATTCAACTTGGAATTGAAATACAATGCAGTTAGTATGATGCGCCGAGCCCGGTGCATGCAAGACAGATGAATGAATGCAAACATGCTATCATAAGTATGTTAATTGAAACATGCCCTAAACTAACCATCATAAGTTGGTAAATAAAAGGGAGAAAGACGTGGGGTTGGAAGACATACATCATACACACACACACTTATTACAACAATTGACCCTCTCTCGGATGGTCTGAAAGAATATTACACAACCAAAATAAATAACGAATTATTTCACAATACTAATTACTTAACAAATGAATTAGGTAAGCAAAGTAAACTAGCATGCTATGCTACGTGCAATGGACTGCCTCAGCTCTGTTCCGAATGATGAAGGATGCATGCATACTCGGGTCGCCTTGTCGGGAAATTCCATCGCGACGCCTTGCCTCACCTTTGTTTGCAATTGATCTCAGAAACTTGCACAAAGCTCCAGAAGGTTGAAACTCCACCTTGGGAAGGCTACCGACCAGTTATTAGCATGGGAGACCACCTGCCGACCACCCTTTGTGGTGGAGACCAAAGAGGGTGGTCGGCCTGCCAGAAAATCTGGTCGGCCGACCAGTTTCCACCTTTGGTTTCTGGTTTTTCTGCAACAAAGGCAAGAGAGAGAAAAGGCAATGTATTTTCAACAAATGTGTGCATGACCACTCTCCCCGTCCTCGCACAAGCTCAAGGGAGTGTAGTCCTCGATCCTCGTGCCACCAATCACGCATCTCGATACATAATGGCCCAGAAGTCGAATTGCACAACTCGATGTGAAATGAATGCACACATAAGCAAGTAAAGCCAACAACTCTATCATGGACAGTCAAGAGTGTCGGCGACCGAGAATCGAGGCACATTTCGTCACTTGGAGTATGAAACGTCCCTCGTTTCCCGTGTTCGGACTAAACCCTACTCCAAACACAAAGCAATGAGATGGCATACACAATGCGACTAACATGCAACCTAGCATATGCAATGCTATGGGCTAAAATGGCATACGCAATGCACGTGACATAACATGGCATACACAATGCACTTACGAAGACTATCATGCGCACATGAACTAAATGACATATACAAAAGCAAGATGGACTTATACCAATATGAGTGGACCTCAGCCACACTACATGCAAACATGCACGGATGCAAATGACCGATCCTAAGGCACAACATGTAACTCTAACAAAGCAAGGCAAAAGATGAAATATGGCATAGAATGGCACATGATCCAGCTTTGAAATATGATACACAATGGTCCCGAATCATGCAAACACTTCACACGATGCATGCTAAATGGCCCGAATATCGAAACTAGAGAAGTGGGTTACACTAGAGGTACACAAAGCAATGCACAAATGGAAAAACCAACCCCAAATAGACCCTAGGAAGGTCCAAGATAGTGGGAAATTGGTCTAAAATGATGGCTCAGAATGCATTCAAATGAAGCCCATGCAATGGCCGGTAAATGAGGCATACAAGCCCGGCTCTCTAATGCACTTAAAGAGTGGAAATCATGGGAATATGGCATGCATAAAAGCTCTGAAATATGATGTGCAATGGCCCCAAAACATGAAAACACCTCAGTATATGCATGCGATGGACCTCAAAACTCAAAGTTAAGCATGGATATTAAGCTGCAGGCATGCAAAACAAACATCATTCGACCATGAGACCCAAAAACAGAGCTAAGGCAGTCCAAAACATGCACAAAATCAGTTTAAGGCAAGGCCCAAATATGCTAGGAAAGTCGGCCAAAATATCATGCAAAACAAGCTAGTGAACCATGATTTGCACCACAACTATATGAAGCACATGAGAGGTCACCAAACCAACCAAAAACAGAAGTATGTCATGCCAAAATATGACAAAAAATCCACTGAAACTCAGTCAATGCATGCAAGAATGATATGTCCCTTTGAAAGGCCAATAAGAGGGTTATTCTACACATGTATAATGGACATACAAAATGGAAAAACCACCTCTGGACAGAGGTTATGAGGGCCCTAAAACTCACTGAAAAGGGCCTGAAATGAGGCTAGGAACTATGCAAATGAAGGCTCCTTTGAAAGTCCATGAAGAGGATTACTCTACACATGCAAGATTGACACCTAACATGGAAAAAACAACTTTGGACAGAGTTCATGCAGGTCATAAAACTCACAAATAATGGCCTGAAACATGCTCAAGAAGTGTGCAAATATGGGCTCCTTTGTAAGGCCAACAATGCTAGTAAACAAAACAAGGGGTGAGAGGGTCACCCCTCTCTGATTTTGGGGCTCAAAACAGCATGCTAGCCACTGAAAATCCATTGGATTTCAGTGGCTAAAAGGCCAAACAAAGCACAATACAGAGGACTTAATGCATGGCTCAAAACAAGATGAAAACAAGCATGCAAGGGGGTAGATGACCCCCAACAGAAAAATGACCTTAAATACACTTCAAGAGTAGCTCAAAATAAGACTTTTTTCAGTTTATGACAAAGCCCAAATATGCTTGCAAATATAGCTAAGATATGAAGCAAAACAATGCTAAAAAGGGAAAAAAATGAGAGTTACCCTTGTAGTAAAAAAAGCCAGCAGCTTCTGGAACAAAATAATAAGCCTTCAACCTCTGAAAACTAGCTCCAAGGTGCTTAGAGTGATGGTGGAAGTGTTAGGATAGGAGGTGTAGTGCAATGGTGCAAGAACAATGGAGCTTTGGAGCTTGGATGTAGAGAGATAGAGAGAGGTGTATGTATATGCCTTAGCCAAAATTTTTCAACCTTGGCTCATGAGGGAGAGGCTCCCTCTTATAGAAGAGGAGGTCCATAGCTTCTCTAAGAAGCTTGGAGCAAAGAGGCCAAGCTTTTAAAGGAAGTTAAACCAAAAGGGTCAAGCTTCTTGAGGAAGCTAGACCAAAGGGGTCAAGCTTCCTCAAGAAGCTCAACAAAAGGTCAAGCTTCTCTTAGAAGCTAAGAAAAAGGGACCAAGCTTCTTTAAGAAGCCAAAACAAGAGGGTCAATCCTTGTAGGATGGGGCAAATGCCTCCCAGCTGGCACAGCTGGATAGCACTCAAAGAGACAAAAAAGTAGAAGGCTGGCCGACCAGTTCAAGTGGTCGGCCGACCACTTGCCCTGGTCGGCCGACCAGGGGTCAAAAGGTTCAAGTTGAAAAGGTGGTCGACCAACCCCTATTGGTGGTCTCCCAAGTGAATGCAACTCAATGGTGGTATGGGAGACCAGAAATTGTGGCCCAAAAGTGAGGGAGACCACTTACCTGTTAAGAAAATCGGCCGATCGGGGAAAAGTGGTCTCCAAGGAGGAAAGGTGGTCTCCCACCCTAGTACCACCTTCCAAACAATGAAAATAGGGTCCTTGCCAAAAATGAACCCACACCGATGCGAAACGAAGGTTTGGGGGCCAAAACGCGCAGCCGGGGCCCCTGAAAACTGACTATTAAGCATCGAAAGTGGCGTGCGACCACGAAGGTGGTCTCCCGGGCCACAGTGTCCCTCTAAGGAGAGGAAACAAGGTGTGTGCCAAAAATCAGAGCAAACGGAGGTAGTTAAGAGGTCCCGAACCGAGGTACACGGCCGACAGCTCCAATAACAGGAAACTGGTCTCCAAACGGGAAAAATGACCTACGACCACGAAACGTAGCCTACGGCCACTGAGAGATGGTCTACGAGACCTCTCCCTCCTTTCAGGAAGAGAAAACAAAGAAAACAGGGCCTGGTTCGCAAACCGAGGCAAGGCACGAAAAGGTTCCGAAGCCCGGAGGCAAGGCTCTCAGCCGAGACTTTGCAACCTCAGAACGAGCACAATATGCACCATCATCGAGTGCTCAGTCGATGACGTCCGAGTCTTAAGGTCGGTCAAAAATGGGGTGTCTACACTATCCCACTAGCTAGTGGATGAAGCTAGTGGAATAGGTAGGTGGTAACCAATCAAAGTCCTCTCATTTTGTGTATAAATGAGGTGAGGGTGTGGAGCTTGAGAGTGAGAGAGAACAAACCAAGAGAGTGAGAGATGTAAGGCAGAGAGACCGTCTCTCTCGGTGTGAGCAAGGGAGACGGATGAGTGGCTAAGTGAGGATAGTGAGAGCTCCTCCTCTATTGAAATCTTTCTGTAATCTCTCCATTGTTATAGTGATAACCAGTTACTCTCCCATGGACGTAGGCATTGAGGCTGAACCACATTAAATATGATGTCTCCTTGAGTGTGGGTGTGTTTTTCTGCTTGGTATAATTTCTGGAAGATCTTGGGCGGGATCCCCGATCCTAACAAGTGGTATCAGAGCCTCGTCAGTTATTTTCGGAACAAAAACAGAGTGTTTTCTGAAACTGTCCAGAAATCAAATTGCTCGAAATCAAGTTTTGAGCATACCAGGAGCAAGGACTCGACGAGACGAGTCTAGAACGGCAAAGTAGAACCCCAGAGGAGGCAGGACGGGTCCTTATGTACCATATTCAAGCAGCGCGTAAGTCTCAGTCGCAGCACGCGCCGTTACCTGCACCGACGCGTCATCCTAGTCTCCTACACGCGCCACACGCACAGCGCAAGGAAGAAGGAGAGTGTGGCGAACGTGCGAGTGACGTCATCGCCACGTCAACACGCCAAGTCATCGATACGTGGTACTATATCAGTCAAGGACTAGAACGTGGTTGCCACGTATCAGTCCAATCAGCGCTATGCGACAGTCCAATCAGCGCCACATGGCAGCCCACTCAGCCCACGTCATCTGCCACGTCAGCACACAGAGAAGTGATCAAGTGCTACACGGCTAAGGTACATTCATAAAAGTAGGGATCCAGTGCAACACGGCTAAGGTGCAGCCGCGGATCTAAGGCGTCCAAACTGTTTTGGCTTTATCTGAGTCATTCGGAGTTCGTTTCTAATGATCTAATAGCTCTTTCCAATTATTTGGAGTATTCTGGACACATCCGTACGGTCAGATTTTTGAATCGGAGTTTTCTATAAAAAGAAGATCAAAGTGGCCGATGGTATCAAGTGCAGTGGATAGAATATTCTGTTGGAACACGGAATATTCCTTGAACTTCTGAAAATTGCAATTTGGTCCAGAATTTTCAGAAAATTGTGGTGTGGCCCAACTTTCGGGGATGTTTTTTCAATGAGGTCCCTGGAAGTGCAGCGAAGGTTGGTTCTAGCTAAACAAACCTTCCGGACGCAACCGCAAGGTCAGAATAGTGAAATTTTGAACGGTTTTTGAAGATTGTCAAAACATGGGAGTTTGTCGTCTTCAATAGTCGAAAGAAGGTTGTCGGATATTGTGGAACGCTACGGATTCACTGAAAAGGTTAGAATGGGCAAATTCTTACCAAATTAGACAACTAGATACATATCAAGATAGATCATTGGAGACCAAAAGAGATCAGGCTTGTCAAATGGTGAATCGAGGGAGATCAAGATTGGTTAGGGACGATCAGAGGATTGCAGAGATGATTATCTCCGAAGTGCATCTGCACGAAGGTGGTCTCCCGGGCCACAGTGTCCCTCTAGGGAGAGGAAACAAGGTGTGTGCCAAAAACCAGA
>NW_021024701.1:3394032-3437753 GCF_004153795.1 Camellia sinensis
GCAACCTGGGATAAATTCCAAACACGCTGAAATTGCGTAAGGAACGGGACACTCAAACCACGCTGAAATCGTGAGAGGAGGTCCAACAATCCGCCCAGCGTGTCTACAATGCAACCTGGGATAAATTCCAAACACGCTGAAATCGTGTGAGGAAAGGGACACTCAAACCACGCTGAAATCGTGAGAGGAGGTCCGACAACCGCCCAGGTGTGTACACAACGCAACCTGAGATAAATTCCAAACACGCTGAAATCGCGTATGGAACGGGACACTCAAACCACGCTGAAATCGGGAGAGGAGGTCCAACAACAAACCGCCCAGGTGCGTACATGACGCAACCTGAGATAAATTCCAAACACGCTGAAATCGCGTAAGGAACGAGACACTCAAACCATGCTTAAATCGTGAGAAGAGGTCCAAAACAAAGTATCAGGTGCGTGCTCGGCGTAACTGGAGAAAGTCCCGGAGGACAACAATCCTAAACGCAGCTCGGCGTAAAAGCATAAATGGTACAAGATAACACAAGATGCAAATAAACGCAATAAGTGCGATGATACAGTACATGTTACAAGCAATGTAGAGCATGATGTTTAGGGAATGCAATAAACAGACAAAGCGGCACTTTCGAAAGCACCTCATGGAGTGATTACTCTGATGGGGATCTCCCCTCCATTGTGTTCTTCGAACACTTACCTTCAACTCACAGTACAAAGGTCCTGAAATGCTGACAAAGGGTAACTTTTGCATGCAGAAACCACAAATGCTGTTTTCCTTCCTGATCATATCCACGACTTTTCCTCATTGCAAACATAGCCAAGATAACTTTGACGGGGAGTGGTACTTAGGGAGAACACTTCTGATCGCCATTTTGGCCTGAAACAGTGAAACAGTCAACACAGTATTCTGTTCACTTTGAACACACAGCTCGGATCAGCACACTGCTCATTCTAGACACGCAGCTCATAGCACACTATTCGGTTTATTCGGTACATAGCTCACAACACAACACTTTGTTTGTTTGGCACGCGGCTCACAACGCAATATTCTGTTCATTCGGCATGCAGCTCAAAACACAACACTTTGTTTATCTGGGCACACAGCTCTTTTGGGCACGCAGCTCATTTTGGGTACACAGCTCATTTTTCGAGCACACAACTCATTTTTCGGGCACACGGCTCATTTCGGGCACACAGCTCATTTCGGGCACACGGCTAATTTTTCGAGCACACAGCTCATTTCGGGCACATGGCTCGTTTGGGGCACACGGCTTATTTTTCTAGCACACAGCTCATTTGGGGGCACACGGCTCATTTTTTGAGCATAGTTCATTTCGGGCGCACAACACATTTTTCAGGCACACGGCTCATTTCAGGGCACACAGCACATTTCGGGCACACAGCTCGTTTGGGGGCACACGGCTCATTTCAATTCTGAACTCACAGCTCATACACTTCATGTTGAACACGCAGCTCACACATTTCAATTCTAAACACACAGCTCATATGTTTGAACACGCAGCTCACACATTTCAATTCTGAACACACAGCTCATATGTTGAACATGCAGCTCACACTTTTCAATTTTGAACACACAACTCATATACTTCATGTTGAACACGCAGCTCACACATTTCAATTCCGAACCCATAGCTCATATGTTGAACACGCCGCTCACACTTTTCAATTCTGAACACACAGCGCATATACTTCATGTTGAACGCGCAGCTCACATATTTCAATTCTGAACCCACAGCTCATATGTTGAACACACAATTCATAACACAAAACTGCTTGATCTGAACACGCAGCTCATAACACAGTATTCGGTTTATTCGGCACACAGCTCACAACACAACACGTTGTTTGTTTGGCACGCGGCTCACAACACAATATTCTGTTTATTCGGCACGCAGCTCGAAACACAACACTCTGTTTATCTGGGCACACAGCTCTTTTTGGGAACACAGCTCATTTCGGGCACGCAGCTCATTTTGGGCACACAACACATTTCGGGCACACAGCACATCTCGGTGGCACACAGCTCATTTTTCGGGGACACGGCTCATTTTAGGGCACACAACACATTTCAGGCACACAGCTCATTCTTAATTCTGAACACACAGCTTATTCTTAATTCTGAACACGCAGCTCATTTTAGGGCACATAACACATTTCGGGCACACAGCTCATTTTGGGTACACGGCTCATTTTTCGAGCACACAACTCATTTTTGGGCACATGGCTCATTTTTCGGGCACACAACTCATTTTTGGGCACACAACTCATTTTTCGGGCACACGGCAGTTCTCGGGCACACAGCTCGTTTGGGGGCACACAGCTCGTTTGTGGGCACACGGCTCATTTTTTGGGCACACGAAGGATCTCGGGCACATAGCTCGTTTGGGGGCACACAACTCATTTTTGGGCACACGGCTCATTTTTCGAGCATACAACTCATTTCAGGGCACACAGCTCATTTTAGGACACACAGCTTATTTTTGGGCACATAGCTCATTTCAGGGCACACAACACATTTTTCGAGCACACAGCTCATTTGAGGCACACAGTTCATCTTTCTGGCACACGGCTCGTTCTTTGTTTTGAACACGCAGCTCATCATTTTTTCATTCTGAACACACATCTCATTCACTTCACTTTGAACACGTAGCTCACACATTTCAATTCTGAACACGCAGCTCATAAATTTTCATTTCTGAACACACAACTCATTCACTTCATTTTGAACACGCAGCTCACACATTTCAATTCTGAACACGCAGCTCAGCATTTTCATTTGCACACAGCTCATAACACAACACCGCTCGATCTGAACACACGGCTCATAACACAGTATTCTTTTAATTTTGAACACACAGCTCATTCTGAACATACAACATGCGATGACGGAACTTGCAGAGTTGAAACAAACTCAGATGCCCGACATTTCCTTTTTTTTTTCTTTTGCTTCAACGTCTGGAACCTATATAGCTTCAGATAGGTCCTAGTTTTATTGTTCCCATATGACGCGGGTTGAACCTTGCGGTTTTTGAAAGAACAAAATCTTGTTTCGCACAAATGTGGAGAACGGCACGGCACTCTAAGCACAAAACGATACATTTTTTTTTTTAAAAAATTGTAATGAGAAAAGGGTTCTCAACCGGGTATTGAGCCAACGACTGAACACAGTGCACCACAACTCAATAAAGAAAAGAAAAGGGCAAACAACCTAAACACGTCGAGACACACTCGAAACGACTCAAAAACGAGAGTCGAGACAAACAAAACAAAAGACACAACACTCAGACGTGTTACAATGGAGAGAGACCTCTAAGTGCACGAGGAGCCAGTTTCTTCGGGTATTATTCTCCACTCTTTCTTATTTGTGATTCTCACATCACTCGGCCCTCAAGCTCGGTTTTTCTCTCAAAACCTTTTCCTCGCTTTTCCTCTCAGCGCACATCTCTCTATTCTTTAATCTCTCATTTTTTATCCCTCCCCTAAGTGGTTGATGGATAAACAGGAAGTTGTGGGCTCTTGTCCAACATTATCAGCTCGCGGCTACTTCTTCCGGTGACGTCTAGTCAATGCCCTGGATGAGGGAGTGGAATGCATTGATCCATTCCAGTTCGTGCTTCGCACTTGGCTCGATACCTCACTACTTAGAGGATGTGAGAGCTTTTTGCCCTTTTGCGGTTAGCTTCCATTGTGCCCTTCTTGGCGGATAGGGTGCCCTTTCTAGCAAGTATGTTGACAAAGGAGAAAAGACAGAAAACCTGACTCAACTGTGCCCCTAGTTTATCATTTTGACCATTTTTTTGTTTTTGGCTTTCTACTAAAACAATTTTGACCAACATGAGAGTTAGATTAACATGTTTGTTCAATTTTGTGATTTGAAATCATGCAAATTAGGTTATGAGCACTGAAAATTTTCCTTTTTGGGTCCAAGAAATGGTCCAGTTTTGGAAAAGTGGAATAATTTTTGAGAGAATTAGTCAACCTCAGTAAAAATTCTCAAAACTGTTTTTAGAAACGGCCACTGCTCAACGAGCACGGAATCTACTCTCGAGATGCACAACCTCAGATCCGAAGGAGAATTGCCCCTTGTCTGAACGGCACTGCATGGCAATGGAAAGTTGCCCCCTGTTTGAATGGCACCGCAGCGCGCTGTATGGCAACGGAAAGTTGCCCCTTGTTTGAATAGCACCGCAGCGCGCTGTATGGCAACGGAAAGGTGACGATCACAACCGAGCTCTCGGATACAGAGAAGACAAAGATGACCAGAACCATCACATGGACACAGTTGAATTTGAAGTGTTTTACGACTGGACTTCAGAACGAAGTTGCTTACGTATCCCAAACATGCGAATCAAGCCTTATGTAGTTCAGGATAAAGGTACACTCGGGTATTAACCTCTCCTTTTGCGCTCTATCTTTTGCCAAGGCCGCCCTTTCGGGTTTTCAACCTTGCGAGCTGTGTTCATCTTTTTTTTAATTCTTTTCATTTCTTTTCTTCTTTTTTCTTTTTCATTTTTTGCATGTCTTTTTTTTTTGTTCTTTTTTTTTCTTTCTTTTTTTTTTTTTTTCTTTTATTCTTTTTCTTGCTCTAACTTTTGCCTGGGTCGCCCTTCCGGGTTTTTGTTTTAATTCTTTTCATTTCTTTTCTTCTTTTTTCTTTTTCATTTTTTGCATGTCTTCTTTTTTTTTGTTCTTTTTTTTTCTTTCTTTTCTTTTTTTTTCTTTTATTCTTTTTCTTGCTCTAACTTTTGCCTGGGTCGCCCTTCCGGGTTTTCGGCCCAGCGAGCCTCTCAAAGGTAAAAGTGTAGCTTTGTCCATGCCAAATGGTTTTGAGATTCTGAAGTCATCTGAATCCAGGAGAATGGCTGCTGTTCAGTGATGATACAGGAGTCCATCTAATGGGGGGCTGAATTTGCCCTTAGTGTTGTGGATAGGAACTTGGTTGTCCTTCAGTAATACTTTCTTCTTTCCCCTTTCTGGGATTTGGCATTCTTGCCAGTCTTCCCTGGTTTGCCGAAAAAGACTCATCTTTGACTCTTCGAGCGAATCTGACATTTTTTGCCCCTAGTCCGAGAGGTGCTTCTCATCCAGCTTTGCAAGCTTTCTTTTGACGACGTCCGACCTTCTTGATCTGACTTTCTTGCCCCTAGTTCAAGGGTTGCTTCTGATCTGGCCACACAGGCCTCACATTGTGGTTGACCGTTGAACATTCTGAATCCAAGTTCAAGGTTTGAAAGTAAGGGGTCGAGTCTTGAGGTTGAGAGCGATCTTAGGCTGCATAATCTCGAGAGCGATTCTACACAGGTCTTCGCAGGACTGCGCAAAACATGTTTTGAAATTTTTTTTAAGAAAGCGACAAATCGCTCACGCTGAAGACAGTGTAGAACCAATCTGGATCAAGCCAGGGTCCTTCTTAGTACTCACATTAACAAACATGATTTCATTCATTAAGGGCTTAGCATGCCTCTCTTTCTCTCAATTGATCAAAATTTTTTGCAAATTCCGAGGAATTCCTTCATCTTTGTTTTCATCACAACTTTGAAAAACTCAGGTCAATGCAATGACTTAAAGGCACAAAAGAGCAGGTGAAATGCACTGCCGTTTCATTCAACTTCTGGCACAACTGGCACAAAGTAGAAGTTAACACAAGAGTGTGAAAATCACTGCTGTTTCATTCAGATTTGTTGGCATAGCTGGCTCCAAGATAGAAACAGACTCAAAAGAAAGCAAAAAGACAAACACAAAACAAGATAGTGATGTCCGAGGTAACACCCTCGGAATCACCTGACTCCAACGTAACAGGACTGACTCGATACAACAAGACAGACCCGACTAACTCAGTACAAAAAGATTGACTATATACAAAACAACAAAACTGACCCAATACCCAAGTTAGAAAGGACAAAAACTAGTATTTGCATATTGCTCAAAACAGTGCGTGCCATTCCCACGTTTGGAGTAAATCGAGCACCACCCGCAGTTGGTTCATCCCCCGATCACATGGTCACATTATCCCCCAAGTTCACCGATCCAATGCCGATAGACTTTGCTGAGCTTGGCGCGGCAATGACCCTGTTGTCAAACAAATCCTGTACTTTGTGGCGAAGTCGGAAGCTGTTGTCGGTGGTGTGACCGGTCTGTTGATGGTACGCATAGTACTGGGTAGTATCTTACTTAGCTGGAAGGGGATTCAGGAGGGGGCGAGGCTCAAGAGGTTTGAGGTGGCCTTTCTCAATAAGGATTTGAAGAGTTTTAGACAAAGGCATATAGAGGGCATGGAAGACCCTGGGACCTCGGGGTAGATACTTCGAGGTTTGTGGATTTTTTCCGGACGCACTGGCAAAAGGGTCGGCAGGTGCTAACTTGGTTTTCTGATCTTTTCCGGGTGCAAGGTTATGGTTAGAAGGAACGGTTCTGGTACGATGGTCCTTATCCCGATCTTTCCCTTGGCTTGAATTGCTCTTACTCTGAGTGGGGAAAGTGTCATCCATAGTTTTTACAGCAACAACGAACATCTGCTGTTTATTCAGTCCTCTGGCTTTCAAAGCCTCAACAGCCTGCTAGAGTTGTTCATAGGGATCAGTGTCCACCTTCACCTTATTCTTTCCACTAGCTTTAGCTTGGTGGACGGTTTGGGTTGCTACTTCAGTGCGAAGCCCCGTTGTCGTCGACATGTCATTGCCAGAGTTTGAGACATCTTCAGGTTGGCTGAGCTCAATTACAATTCGCCCCAGTAGCGGGGGCTCCTGCGGCATGAAATTCTCGGTATACGATGCAGTTGGTGGCGGGGCCGACATTCCATAGGGTAGATCAGCCACAGATCTTTGAAGGTCGCCAATCATTCCCATCAGCTCAAAGGTGGTGGGCTTATGAGCTTGAAATAATTGGGGTTCCTAGATCGAACGCACGGCAGGTGACCTGGGTGGACGTTGCATTTTAACATCAGCCTCACCCTACATGGTGATTCCCTGGCCCTGGCGCAATGTTGCTGTCATAACCACAATTTCTTCTAGACTTTGCGTCATCACAAATCTGCGGAACTGAACAGAGGTGATGTGACTGGTGACTGGTGACTGACGGACCAGATGGACTGGACTGGTGACTAATGGATCTGATGGACCGGTGAGCCTCGACTGGCCTTTTTCTACCCTGCCTCAGCGAAGGAGAACACTGGTTGCTCTGAACTGAATCTCCGATCCCCCTCTAAAGAGAAAATAGGCAGCATCTCAGCCCAATTTTACCAAAACAGATGTAAGCATAGCTGAAAAACTGTGTTCGACCACTGATCACTATTCTCAAATCACTGCCTCAAAACTGAATCTGATACCCGCAGATATAACTGATTCGCAAAACACTAATGCCCTCAGGTCTGATGCCCAAACTTGTAAACTTGATACATGCATTCCTGTAGAGACGCACTCTAAAAGCACATAGCAAACAAATGAGAGCCAAAACAACCCTATGGAGGGGTAGGGTTTTCCTGTCCTATTTTGTCAAGATCTAGGGTTTCACTACACACGCAATGGTTTCAAACAACCTATGATCGGGTAAGCAACTTGTCCTAGTTTGGAATGGTTACTATGGATTCCGAATATGCGTTAGGTCGAATGGTCAAAGGGGGTACCCCGGTAAAACCGGGGTTGTGTTTCCATCGTGGCAGAGCCCGCAACCGGTCAGCCTTATGGCACGCTTCTTGAAGTGAGCCTCCGACAAACCGTTCAGGAATAGCATACGGAAAACACGGTGTCCTAGGCGCACCAATGCAAATGCAATGCAAAGAAACACATAAGTGTAGTCAAAACAAGATATCATGAGTTCGAGTCAAGTTCTCTAAATCCCTAGCAGAGTCACTAGAAACTGTAGACGTCCCCGAATGTCCTGGGAGGGAAGTCCCGTTTTGTTCGTTGGGCTCACTACAGTTCGAACTCAAAAGTCACGGTCCTGTATCTAATCTCACAGAGTGCAATGCAAGACCGACGAATCATCAAAGAGTCCAAATCTGGCAAATCGTTTTGAAAAACAGATTTTTAGAAAGAAGTGCCAAATATGGACTACTTTGCCAGATACAGAGTCGCCACCTAAATATTTTATTTTGGGGGAATTTAGGAAACCATGACTCGTGCTGAAGGCCACGTGTCTGTCATCACCAAAGTTGCCTCGGCTAGGGAACTTGGGTATGATTGGGGAAGGTCACTTCGTGAGCACCCTCGCTCGCCCGATCAAAGATCGGCCTCTACTAACCATGATATCGAGTTTTAAAAAAATTATGTATTCTTATTCCGGTTATTAGCCTAGATTTACTACGTGATGCGCACAACATACAAGTGTAGACTGGATCGCCTGAATTAGAACAACATATCTCATGTTTGTTTATTTTGAAAATGGTTTGATAGTGCTACCCGCAAGTAGGCTAAGACGTGGATTTGCCACCCTCGGGTGGACTTAGAAAACATGATGGTTTGCCACGCTCAAGTGGGCTTAAAACTCACAGTCAATGCATTATTCCAATTCAAATAATCCAACCTTCACCCACATGCATTCAGACAGGTATATCACGTAAGTACATAGCCTTATGGTAAGCATGCTATCATGGCAGTCACTCATACACATGCGAGGATGCTAAAGTATAAACACTTACCGAGTACTCCAAACCAAAACAGAAGCTATGTTAGAAATCCATGCATGATCCTAACTATGCTGAAATGCCTAATGCAACACATGTAGGAATGCAACTACAATAGGCTCGGCTATTCTAAAGATGGCATGTGAAATACTACAACTAACAAGTATTCAACTCGGAATTGAAATACAATGCAGTAAGTATGATGCGCCGAGAACGGTGCATGCAAGACAGATGAATGAATGAAAACATGCTATCATAAGTATGCTAATTGAAACATGCCCTAAACTAACCATCATAAGTTGGTAAATAAAAGGGAGAAAGACGTGGGGTTGGAAGACATACATCACACACACGCACACTTATTACAACAATTGGCCCTCTCTCGGAGGGTCTAAAAGAATATTACACAACCAAAATAAATAACAAATTATTACACAATACTAATTACTTAACAAATGAATTAGGAAAGCAAAGTAAACTAGCATGCTACGCTACGTGCAATGGACTGCCTCAGCTCTGTTCCGAATGATGAAGGATGCATGCATACTCAGGTCGCCTTGTCGAGAAATTCCATCGCGACGCCTTGCCTCGCCTTTGTTTGCAATTGATCTCAGAAACTTGCACAAAGCTCCAGAAGGCTGAAACTCCAACTTGGGAAGGCCACCGACCTATTATTAGCATGGGAGACCACCTGCTGATCACCCTTTGTGGTGGAAACCAAAGAGGGTGGTCGGCCTGCCAGAAAATCTGGTCGGCCGACCAGTTTCCACCTCTGGTTTCTGGTTTTTCTGCAACAAAGGCAAGAGAGAGAAAAGACAATGTATTTTTAACAAATGTGTGCATGACCACTCTCCCCGTCCTTGCACAAGCTCAAGGGAGTGTAGTCCTCGATCCTCGTGTCACCAATCACGCATCTCGATGCATGATGGCCTAGAAGTCGAATTGCACGACTCGATGTGAAATGAATGCACATATAAGCAAGTAAAGCCAACAACTCTATCATGGACAGTCAAGAATGTCGGTGACCGAGAATCGAGGCACGTTTCGTCACTTGGAGTATGAAACGTCCCTCATTTCCCATGTTCGGACTAAACCCTACTCCAACCACAAAGCAATGAGATGGCATATACATTGTGACTAACATGCAACCTAGCATACGCAATGCTATGGGCTAAAATGGCATACACAATGCACGTGACATAACATGGCATACACAATGCACTTACGAAGACTATCATGCGCACATGAACTAAATGGCATATACAAATGCAAGATGGACTTACACCAATATGAGTGGACCTCAGCCACACTCACATCAGTGGCCATATGATGGAAATGAGACAACTGAAATACATGCAAACATGCACGGATGCAAAGGACCGATCCTAAGGCACAACATGCAACTCTAACAAAGCATGGAAAAGGATGAAATATGGCATAGAATGGCACATGATCCAGCTTTGAAATATGATACACAATGGTCCCGAATCATGCAAACACTTCACACGATGCATGCTAAATGGCCCGAATACCGAAACTAGTGAAGTGCGTTACACTAGAGGTACACAAAGCAATGCACAAATGACAAAACCAACCCCAAACAGACCCTAGACAGTGGGAAATGGTCTAAAATGATGGCTCGGAATGCATTCAAATGAAGCCCATGCAATGGTCGGTAAATGAGGCATACAAGCCCGACTCTCTAATGCACTTAAAGATGGAAATCATGGGAATATGGCATGCATACAAGCTCTGAAATATGATGTGCAATGGCCCCAAAACATGAAAACACCTCAGTATATGCATGCAATAGGCCTCAAAACTCAAAGCTAGGCATGGATATTGTACTACAAGCATGCAAAACAAGCGTCATTCGACCATGAGACCTAAAAACAGAGCTAAGGCAGTCCAAAATATACACAAAATCAGTTTAAGGCAACGCCAAAATATGCTAGGAAAGGCGGCCAAAACATCATGCAAAACAAGCTAGTGAACCATGATTTGCACTATAACTGTATGAAGCACATGAGAGGTCACCAAACCAACCAAAAAAAGAAGTATGCCATGCCAAAATATAACCAAAACCCACTGAAACTCAGTCAATGCATGCAAGAATGATATGTCCCTTTGAAAGGCCAATAAGAGGGTTATTCTACACATGTATAATGGACATACAAAATGGAAAAACCACCTTTGGACAGAGGTTATGAGGGCCCTAAAACTCACTGAAAAGGGCCTGAAATGAGGCTAGGAAGCATGCAAATGAAGGCTCCTTTGAAATTCCATGAAGAGGATTACTCTACACATGCAAGATAGACACCTATAATGGCAAAAACAACTCTGGACAGAGTTCATGCAGGTCATAAAACTCACAAATAATGGCCTGAAACATGCTTAAGAAGTGTGCAAATATGGGCTCTTTTGTAAGGCCAACAATACTAGTAAACAAAACAAGGGGTGAGAGGGTCACCCCTCTCTGATTTTGGGGCTCAAAACAGCATGCTAGCCACTGAAAATCCACTGGATTTCAGTGGCTAAATGGCCAAACAAAGCACAATACAAAGGCCTTAATGCATGGCTCAAAACAAGATGAAAACAAGCATGCAAGGGGGTAGATGACCCCCAACATAAAAATTACCTTAAACAAACTTCAAGAGGAGCTCAAAATAAGACTTTCTTCAGTTTATGACAAAGCCCAAATATGCTTGCAAATATAGCTAAGATATGAAGCAAAATAATGCTAAAAAGGAGGAAAAATGAGAGTTACCCTTGTAGTCAAAAGAGCCAGCAGCTTCTGGGCCAAAATAGTAAGCCTTCAACCTCTGAAAACCAGCTCCAAGGTGCTTAGAGTGATGGTGGAGGTGTTAGGATAGGAGGTGTAGTGCAATGGTGCAAGAACAATGGAGCTTTGGAGCTTGGATGTAGAGAGATAGAGAGAGGTGTATGTATATGCCTTAGACAAAATTTTTCAACCTTGGCTCATGAGGGAGAGGCTCCCTTTTATATAAGAGGAGGTCCATAGCTTCTCTAAGAAGCTTGGAACAAAGAGGCCAAGCTTCTAAAGGAAGCTAAACCAAAAGGGTCAAGCTTCTTGAGAAAGCTAGACCAAAGGGGTCAAGCTTCCTCAAGAAGCTCAACAAAAGGTCAAGCTTCTCTTAGAAGCTAAGCAAAAGGGACCAAGCTTCTTTAAGAATCCAAAACAAGAGGGTCAATCCTCGTAGGATGGGGCAAATGCCTCCCAGCTGGCACAGCTAGATAGCACTCAAAGAGACAAAAAAGCAGAAGGCTGGCCGACCAGTTCAAGTGGTCGGCCGACCACTTGCCCTGGTCGGCCGACCAGGGGTGAAAAGGTTCAATTTGAAAAGGTGGTCGGCCAACCCATATTGGTGGTCTCCCAGGTGAATGCAACTTAATGGTGGTATGGGAGACCAGAAATTGTGGCCCAAAAGTGAGGGAGACCACTTACCTGTCAAGAAAATCGACCGACCAGGGAAAAGTGGTCTCTAAGGAGAGAAGGTGGTCTCCCACCCTAGTACCACCTTTGAAACAATGAAAATAGGGTCCATGCCAAAAATGAACCCACACCGATGCGAAACGAAGGTTCGGGGGCCAAAACGCGCAGTCGGGAGCCCCGAAAACTGACTATTAAGCATCGAAAGTGGCGTGCGACAACAAAGGTGGTCTCCCAGGCCACAATGTCCCTCTAAGGAGATAAAACAAGGTGTGTGCCAAAAACTGGAGCAAACGGAGGTAGTTAAGCGGTCCCGAACCGAGGCACACGGCCGACGGCTCCGAAAACCGAAAACTAGTCTCCAAACGGGAAAAATGGCCTACGACCACGAAACGTAGCCTACAGCCATTGAGAGATGGTCTACAAGACCTCTCCCTCCCTTCAGGAAGAGAAAATAGAGAAAACAGGACCTGGTTCGCAAACCAAGGCAAGGCACGAAAAGGTTCCGAAGCCTGAAGGCAAGTCTCTCAGCCGAGACTTTGCAACCTCAGAACGAGCACAATATGCACCATCACCGAGTGCTCAGTCGATGACGTCCGAGTCTTAAGGTCGGTCAAAAATGGGGTGTCTACACCAGGGCTCTCAAAGGCCGAGCAGCCATCGCATGAAACTCCACCAAACCATCACCGCCGTGCTGAAATAGGCCGGCTTCACATGGGGCGTTACTGCTTCCTGGTTTACACGCCGGGCGCACTAGCCGCGTTCTGGGAGGTGTATGGCGTCCCTGAAGACATTCACCTTGAGCTCGGTGTAGAAGACACCACTTCTTGGGGTAGACTAGATCAATGCCCCTTCACCGTACTGTCCATAATCGAGGGAGGTCTATGCTTCCCGATTCAGCCTCTAATGTGTGAATTCTTGAGGCAGATTGGGTTAGCATCGACACAAGTTTCGACAAACACCTTCAGAATAATAAACGGGGTAGCCGAGCTAAACAACTGGCTTGGCCTGAACCTAGGCTTGGCCGAGATACTGCGCCAATACACCCTCAGGCACAGAACTTATAGGTTCAACTATTATCTGAAAATTAGACCGGGTAAGAAAAAACTAATAACTGGCACCCCTGATAAAGATTTGCATGACGACGACTTCTCCTGGGTATCTGGGAATTACGAGACGGCTGATGTGCCCGGTTGGTACATCAGTAAGAACTTCGGTTCAATATGTAAGCCGCGCTCTCTAACCGCTCAAATTACTATTTTTTATTGTTTTGTACCAATTGCTCTTTTCCTTGCAGCTATCGAAGCCTTGCAAGCGAACTACTTCAACCCAGACGAGGTTACCATCAGAGCCGTGCTGCGGCATCGTCACCGAGATTGCCACGACCTTCTCGGTTACGTACCGAGCTATCGATACTCGGCTCCCCGCAGAAGTAGAGTCACAGACTTTCTGCGAGCTCCATCTCCACCGCCTGATTTAACACTACCGGATGTGCCACTAATCCGGCTAACAGAGGAAGAAGAAATGGCCAAACGGAGCCGAATCAAGAATCTCATCACCGCCACATCAACCGAGCTACCGAGCATCCCACCCTGATCCTCCACTGCCGGTCAAACATCTGGGACCGTGATTGCCATGGCGTCTGCCACTATGGCACCAGCTAGCAAAGAAAGTCACCGAGCGGGAAAAAGGCCTCGCTCTGCTGACCCAACAGCCGAGCTTGTGGCCGAGTTGAGCACCGAGCAACCGGCGCAGGGATCCGAGCCAACTCCTCTATGGCAGCCACAATTAAAGCACCGGGGTAAGAAGTTCTCTGCCAATGCCTCGGTCAAAGGCGATAAAGAACATCTGCTGGCTTTTGACCTGACAAAAGCATTACTTCTGCAGAGCGACGTGACCGGCTCTGACCACGTGCCCGATACCCAGCTCGTCAAGTCCTCGGTTAAATCTATGACCCTGGTAAGAGCTCTATACGTTTATTCAAATCCGTTCAAGTTTTTTCTTATTCGAACTTTGTCTTCTTACAGGCCATCTAGAAGCAACATCTCGTGATGGACTAGATTCACAAGCTCCGGCAAAAGGTGACTAATGCCTTTAATCAGGCCAAGAATCTGGAGACCAAGCTGGGGAGGTCTAAAGCTTCACCTGAAATGGCCAATGTTGACAACGTAAGACTTCTTGGCCAGCTCGGCAGGGCCGAGCAAGAGAGAGACGAGTTGAAAGCTCAGCTCGTAACTGAAAAAGAAGCGAAGAAGGCTGCCGCGGACGAGGCCAACAATCTCGATTTCCAAGAGGCCGATGATAACTACAGCAAGCAAGTTGAAGCGACCAAGGACATTTATTTCAAGTTCGGTTGGAAGGCCACTTGCGAAAAACTCGGCCAAGGAGTGGAGACCGAGGTGTTTGCTTCTCCTTCCCCGGCCTTCCTGCCGGTCTACTTGATTCCTTACGCCAACGAAGTCTTCAACGCTTTGCAAGAGGAGGCGAAAAAAGAATTCGAGGACGAGGGTAGCCAGCAGGAGCTCGACAAAATGGAGAAGGCTGCTGTTGTTGACCTAGAGGTCGCGACAGAAGGAGCTGGGGATGAGTTTGCGGACCTCTCCTTGTTAGCGTAGTTTAGACTTGTTCCTTTTGATTTCTGTTTGAGTTTTTGTAATCGGGCTACAAGCCCCACTTCATGTACCAAATTTTCCAATAAATGAAAAGTTCTCGTTTTGCTTGCAATGTTTGCCGTAGTTTTCCATTTAACCATGCTATTCTTGCTCGGTGTATTACAATTTGATTAAACTGAGAAAATTATCTCGGTCTTAAAGATACGAAAATTATCTAGAATTGAACAGTTCAGCCTCTTCTAGCTGGGGTAAAACAGCTTGGCTAAACCCCCAGGGTTGAGCAAATCATCAACCCTTTAGTTGGCGTAAATCATCTCGATTAAAACATCAGAGTTGAGCAAATCATCAACTCTCTTAGTCGGGTAAATCATCTCGGTTAAACCTGCAGGGTTGAGCAAATTGTCAACCTTTTTATCCGGGGTAAGTCATCTCGGCTAAAACAATCATCAACCTTTCTAGCCGGGCTAATTTATCTAGGCTAAAACCTCGGAGTTGAGCAAATCGCCAACCCTACTAGCCGGGGTAAGTCATCTCGGCTAAAACGTCAGAGTTGAGCAAATCATTAACTCTTTTAGCTGGGAAAAATCATCTCGGCTAAAACCTCAGAATTGAGTAAACCATAAACTCTTTTAGCCGCGGTAAATCATCTCTGCTAAAACATCAGAGTTGAGCAAATCATCAACTCTATCAGCCGGGGTAAATCATCTCGGTTAAAACCTCAGAATTGAGCAAACCATCAACTCTTTTAGTCGGGGTAAATCCTCTCGGCCTTTGGAAGGGTATGCCCCTCATTCAATACATTACTTCAAACACAACAAACTTCCTAAGCAGAAATAATTCATTTCTATTACATTGGCAAATGGAGTATTACATTCAGAAGCAAAGGGGAACAAGTCCTTTCACAAAAATTACATATAAAAGACAAATACTAAAAATAGTACAGTTTGATGTTAGTCGCATTCCATGGCCGAGGTATGCTTTTGCCATCCAAGTCCTCTAAGTGGTACGCCTCCTTGCCCGTCAGACCGATTATTTTGTAAGGCCCTTTGCAATTTGCCCCTAGTTTGCCTTCGCCCGGCACCAGTGTGTTGCCCATTACCTTTCTTAAAACCCGGTCTCCGATTTTAAACGGTCTGGGGTGCACTGTTTTGTTGTACTTCTTGGACAATTCTTGTTGGCATGCGGTCACGTGGATTAACGTCTTTTCTCGGCATTCGTCAGCTAGGTCCAATTCCAGGGCGATGGCTTCAGAGTTCACCTCGGGCTCAAAATTTTCACTGTGGATGGTGGGCATGTCAATCTCCAATGGAATGACCGCTTCCATGCTGTATGCCAGGGCAAAAGGGGTCTCCCCGGTCGAGCGTCGCGGGGTCATCCGATATGCCCAGAGGACACTAGGGAGCTCCTCGGCCCATTTTCCTTTGGCTTTCTCTAGCCTTTTCTTCAACCAATCGAGAATGGTCTTGTTTGATGCTTTGGCTTTGCCGTTGGACTGCAGGTAGGCCGGGGTGGAATTATAGAATTCTATTTTCAATTCCTTACAAAATCCTCTGAACAAGCGCCCGTCAAATTGGGTGCCATTATTAGAAATCAGACCCTTGGGGACGACAAACTACGTTATCACATTCTGCCAAACAAATCGTTTGACATCCTTCTCTTTGATGGTCGCTAAGGGCTCAACTTCAACCCATTTGGTGAAGCAATCTGTCGCCGCAATGAAGAACTTCCAGTTGCCTGGCGCTGTTGGGAGCGGTTCCACTATGTCCAGCCCCTATATTGCGAAAGACCAAGGACTTGTGAGGGGAAGAAGTTCTCTGGCCGGCTGGTGAATTTGGTGGGCGAACTTCTGACACTTTTCACATTTTCTAACATATTTCTGCGCATTTGCTTGCATGCACGACCACTAGTATCCTTGCGAAATAGCACGGTAGGCCAAAGATCTCCCCCCGATGTGACTTCCACACATACCTTCGTGGATCTCATAAAGGAAAGCTTCCACGCTGTTTAGATGAGCACACTTGAGGTACGAATCGATGAATGACTTCTTATACAAAGCGCCAGATGGAGAGAGCCAAAACTGCTCTATATTCACCCGGATTTTATGTGCCTTCTTTTTGTCGGCCGGAAGGATCCGTTCCTTTAGGAAAAAGATGATAGGGTCCATCCAAGAGGGACCAAGCTCGGTGTAGAATACTTCCGTCTATGCTGAGTCCTCAATACTAGGTCGTGGAAGAAACTCGATAAGGAGAGGATTGGGAGTTGAACTGTTGAACATGGAAGCTAGACCGGCCAACTTGTCTGCTCGGCCGTTTTCTTCATGGCCAAGTTGTTGGACCATTATCGCTTGGAATGCCTTGATGTGTTCTCTCACTAGAGTCTGGTACTTTGCCATTCTGTCATCTTTGGCCTCGTACACTCCTGACACTTGGTTGACAATGAGTTGGGAGTCGCTGTAGACCATTAGCTCGGATGCGCGCAACTGGAGCACACTTTTAAGTCCGGCCAGCAGTGCTTCGTACTCAGCCTCGTTGTTTGACGCTGGGAATCTGAGTGCGATAGAGTGTTCGATGGTTAGACCGTCTGGCGAGATCAAAACTATGCCTAGTCCGGCGCCATGCCGATTTAAGGCGCCATCAATAAAAAGTTTCTACATTTCACCAATGTAAAGTTTCTAACATTCTAAGGGATCCTAGGAGGCTTGAAGGTTGATGGGATCAAGATCTCTCAGCTGCCCGGCTATGTCTGCTACAAGGTCGCCGCTGATTATCTCAACAGACAAGTTTTCATCCCCCCTCGGCAATGTTGTGTCGGACCCAACAGGTTGACCTGTTATTCCCAAGTCCATCGTTGCATCACCGGTCTGATGTATGCTTTGGACCGAAAGTTTTGTGGATGGGCGCGCAAGTTCCGCGTCGCCGACATTACTCCGTTGTGCAATTTCCATTACGCTTACACTCGTCACCCCAGCTACTGCGGTAAGATCCATCGGGCATACCAGGTGAATTCCAGGCGAGAATTCAGCAACAAAGTCGGCCAATGCTTGGGCTTTGATGGCGGTGCGGGGTTGGAACTTGACGTCGAATTGACCCAGTTTGACTGCCCACTTTAGAATTTGGCCGGATAAGTCCGCCCGCTCGAATAAGGCTTTCAGAGGGAATTCGATTAACACCACGATTGTGTGAGCATGAAAGTAGTGCGCCAATTTCTTGGAAGCCATCATTAGTGCCAAAGCAAGTTTTTCCAGCGGCAAGTACCTCGACTCTGCCGGTAGCAGGGTTTTGCTTATGTAAAAGATAGGGAGATGTTGGATGCCTTCTGCCTGGACAAGCACCGCACTAATTGCATGTTGAGAGACAGCAAGATAAAGGTAGAGCTCTTCGCCGGGCTTGGGTGTTACCAAGAGTGGGGCGGAAGACAAATATGCCTTGAGCTCACCCAAGGCCTTGTCACATTCTTCATCCCATGAAAATTTGGACTTCAAAGCTCGAAAGAAAGGTCGACAATGATTTGATGATTGGCTTATGAATTGATTAAGCGCGGCTGCCATACCGGAAAGATGTTGCACGTCTTTTCCTGAGTTGGGCCATTTCAATTCTTGTATGGCTTTGATTTGTGAGGGGTGTGCTTCGATGCCTCGGTTGGTGACTAAGAAGCCAAGGAATTTCCCTGACTCCATACCGAAGGCACACTTCGACGCATTCAGGCGAAGCTTGTGTTGCTTAAGAATGGCGAACATCTCGGCTAGGTCGGACAAGTGGTTGACCTGCTGCTTGCTCTTGACCACCATGCTGTCGTTATAAGCCTCCATCGTGCGGTCTAGCAGAGGGGCGAACATCTTGTTCACCATTCTCTGGAAAGTTGCTCGGCGTTCTTCAAACCAAAAGGCATGACTCTATAGTAGAGCAATCCCCTCGGAGTTGTGAAAGAGGTTATCTCGTGGTCGGGTGCATGCATGGCAATTTGGTGATAGCCGCGATAGGCATCTAAGAAACTGAGCTGGTTATGTCCGGCAGAGGAAAGCTGTCTTTTGGGCAAGCTCGGTTGACCGTCTTGTAATTAATGCAAACTTTCCACTTCTCATTATTCTTGGGCACTACGACCGTGCTTGAAACCCACCGAGGGTAGTGCACTTCCTGGATTGCCCTAGCTTCCAGTAGGTTCTTGACTTCCTTTGCGACTACCTCGGCGTGGTGAAGGGCGAATCTTCTCGTTCTTTGAATGACAGGACGCGCATCCAGAAAGACATTGAGTTGGTAGAAAATAAAGCTTGGATCTATGCCAGGCATATCGTATGGCGTCCATGCAAAGACTTCGATATTCACCACCAAGAACTCCACCATCTCGATTTTTTTTTGGGCGGTCAGGCTAGATCCCAGCAAAAAGAACTTGTCAGGACTTTCTGTGTCGATCCGCACCTCCACCAACTCTTCAATAGCCTTTTCCTCGGCCCTAGTGCCCACGTCATCAAGGACACTTTGGTCTTCCGGACCTTCGATCATTTGCATGAAGCCTTTGGCAGCTTGGTTCCCATTTATTACCACGAAACACTGCTTCGACATGACTTGATCGCCCCAAATCTCCTCAATTTCCCCCGTAGCTGAGGGGAACCTCATGGCCTGGTGGTAGGTTGACGCTACCACCTGCATGGCGTGAAGCCATCCCCTACCGAGGATCAGATTGTATGTGGACGACACCTTCAATATCTAGAACTCCACCTGCTTGACCACAGATCTGGCTTTGACTGGTAAGATTATTTTTCCCATCGGCCACTCCGGTTGTGAGTTGAAACCAACTAGTGGTGAAGTTGCCGGAGCCAAGTCTGTATCCCGGAGTTTGAGCTGCTTGAAGGCGTCATAGTACATGATCTCGACCAAGCCACCTTGGTCAATCAAGATGCACTTAACATCGAAGTCCTTGATGCGAAGGATGACCACTAGGGCATCGTTGTGCGGTGTTTGAATGCGCTCAAGGTCCCTGCTTGAGAAGCTAATCACATTTTTCTCCTCGGTCTTGCCCCTTTTGATCGCGGGTTGGATTGACAAAACCTCCCTCATATGTTCTGCTTTTTTGATCATCCCTCGGAACTCGCATACTCGCGCCGGCTCCATTATACCGTGGATCACATTGACTACGCCTTGGGGGGGCGCCTCTAGGTCATCCAAACCGCTCGGCTCAGCGGGGGTATGGTACACGGCCCTTACTCCCCCATCGTTGTAACGGTCTAAGTGACCGGCTACGACTAACTCCTCTAAGTGTTGCTTCAAGGACAAACAGTCCTCCATCTGGTGCCCCCGCTCCCTATGAAATGTGCAGTGGTACTGCAGATTGAAACCCTTTTGTGTATCGCCTAACTTAGCGAGAATCCGGACGTAAACCTCGTTGCGGATTTCACTAAGTATGCGATAGATTGGAATATTGAAAACCGTGGTGATGCCCGCTCGGGCGTTCAATTCTATGTTCGCATCTGCTGCGTCATTGAGGGGATATTCTGCTCAGTCATTGTGGCGACCTTTACCCCGATTTCTACGATCCGGACCACGGTCTAACTCTCTTGCGTGGTTACTTGGACGGTTTGTCTCCTGTTCGACCGCGTGTACTTTCCCAGCCAACCTTTTGTCCGTTACCACCGGATTTGCCTTCACGGTGGACGCCGCCGCATCATCCTCTACTCAGATGTGCTCATTAATGCGTTGCATCAGTTGCCCCATGGAAGTTGGTTGATTCATCGTGAGCGAGTCCCTCAGCCTATGTCCGACTGGGAGTCCGCGCTTATATTGGGTGATTGGTAGGTTGGTCGGGCAATCTAGGATCTCGTTGAAGA
This sequence comes from Camellia sinensis, assembly GCF_004153795.1. Lineage (NCBI taxonomy): Eukaryota > Viridiplantae > Streptophyta > Magnoliopsida > Ericales > Theaceae > Camellia > Camellia sinensis. The sequence continues at coordinate 3,414,554 of NW_021024701.1, forward strand.
TTTCCCAATACCTGGCGTTGTATGCTTTGAAGGAGTCGCTTGACTTCATTTTGACGCTCAGGAGGTGGTCCACTTCCTTTAGTGTTTTGGTGTTGGTTTTGAATCGAGTCACGAACGCTTCTGCGAATTGCTGCCACCTTTCGATGCTTTCCTCCGAAAGCCTCTCAAACCATTTCAAGCCCAACGTGCCCAGACTCGATGGGAAAATAAGGCACATGAGAGCATCATTATACCGGTGTCCAGCCATGACCTGCCGGAAGTGGCTTACATGCATGTACGGATTGCTTTTCCCGTCATAAAGCGTAAACTTGGGCTGGTGAAAGCCTGCTAGGAGTGGTGTGGTCTCTATCTCAAGGGAGAAGGGAGTGGTGCTCAGCTTCACCAAATCTTTGTCCAAGGGGACAGGCACGGCTGAACGGGGTGGTGGCATTATGACTTCCTCACTGGCGTGGCCTCCGTAGGATAACCGCTGGAGCGCCGGCAATGAACCTCCCGTCGGCTAGCTCGTTCCTTCAGGATGTCCCTCAAATCTTCCGAACGAGCAGAGTAGGAATATCTCGACGTCGTCGGCAGACGTGAGGGATGGTAGTTACTATCTTGCGCGCTAGACTTCTCCGCAGGCGGCTCTGAATCTCCAACCCCATAGCTTCTGGTGATGGAGAGGGAGGGCATGTGACGCTGGCTTTGACTACTTGAGCGGTGGGTTTGGGTGCGCTCACTATGGTCACCTACTCCAGCAACACCCTTTCCTTTTACTTGCCATTTAAGAGCTTCCATCTTTGCTGCCATTCTTTGGATGACGGCGTCTTGGTCCCTCAATTTGTGCTCCAGACATTGAGCGTGCCACTCTCTTCGCCGCCGGTGTCCGTCTGGACTCCGCGAGTGACCAAAGCTCCTGACACGCTTATCTCGTGCATCTCTAAGAAGTCCTCCTAGGGAAGTCTCTAGGCCCGCCATGTTCGGAATGGCGAAAAGTCCGTCTCTCCGACGGACTGACTTTGGGGTAATACCATCGATGGCAGACAACGGGACTTTGCCATTGTTTGCCATGGAAGGTGATCCGATGAGCTTGAAGGGCAAGGTTATGTCTGCTTTGCTTCCTACAGATGGCGCCAATTGTACGGGGGGAAAAATATCCGATACTGGCCGTACTCCTCGCGTCCAAGCTCCGCTTCGATCCGATTAACCTGCGAACATAACGGCGGTAAGCTACCCGGCGGTGTGTTGCCAAAAAACCCCTCCGACGGTCAAATTAGCACACACTCAGAGAGAGAGAGAGAGAGGAGCAGACTGAGTACTAGAGTTTATCTCACCAATTGATGATCCATCCCCCGCATGGGGGGGCGCAGTATTACTTATATACTTTCTGCGCGCACGTCTACATCCATTTGCCTTCTGACGCATGGGCTAGCTCTCTTACATGTCAGTGTAAATTTAGCAAAACACTACCTAATCAAACAGCCAAATGGCGTTGGTGTGAACTACCTAATCAAACAGCCCGGCGGCACTACCTTGGCCCCCTGCGACCGTATCACTCTCCGAGACATACAGTGCTATTAGCCGAGCTCTATTGCGACCGAGCTTAACAGCCCTCCGCTGTGACCGAGAAACTGCTCGGTTGGGCCGGTCTGCGAAGGATCCACTTGCTGAGCTAAATGAGCGAACAACAGCAACCGGGCTGGCAGAGAATCATCTCGGCCAAATCTGGTCTAAACTTCAACCGAGCAAACTCCACTTGGAACAGCCCAGCCCAGCTCGGCCCAAACACCCTCGGACCACTTTTAGCCTGGCCAATACCGCGGCCCAAGGCCAGATTATAAAATCTCTCTCTCAGTAATTCTCTCTACTTTATATCAAATAATACTTTCGTGAGATACAGTTTGGATTTGCAATATTTATGGCTAATGATGCCATGGCTTGACCCATTTTTGTAATAAGATGGTAAAAGAACATGTTTTGGATGACTTTGACCATTTTAATTTGATCTTAATTTTGTTTTCTCCAATTGAACCCGTTGCTCCATAAATGTTTTGGTTAGCATATTGGTTTTCCATTGTATATGGAATTTTAATGAGAATGTTGTGAGTGTGGGAAAAGGCCATTGGAGCTATTCCTTTTCCAAATTCGCATTTCATTTTTTATAATCTATTTTCAACAGTGGGGTATCTTTATAAAAATTTCGTCCTTAAAGAAAAGGATGGTCGGGATAGCTAATAATGTTCTGTTACATATTTTTTGTACTCTTCCGATTGAAAATTAGTTCGTAATGTGTGCCTCTACAGCTTGCTTCTACTCTATGATAAGTTTTTGATCAGTCATGCTAATTTGGGTCTGATGAAAATGAGCAACCTTGGTTGTGGCGATGAAGTTGATGTCATGATTAGGTTGTGACCTACTTATCAATTACGACAGTTAGCAAAATTGGTGAGTACTCTATTGAATTTGGTAATTCTGTTAAACCTAGTAAAGGTTGACAAGTGCTATCGCTTGACAAATCCCAATAATCAGTGTTATCAGTTTTTTTTTGTTGGGATTGCCTTCAAGCACGAGTTATACGCTAGGAGAGCTTAGGCATCATTAGCTTTACAGTTATTTTTGCCCTTTTACTGATGAAGAAACTTATCTTCATTTGTCATTTTCAAGTGTATGAAACTATGCACTTCATTTTCAAGTGTAAATTTAAAACTTTGTGAAAGTAATTTGTGAATATACTAATACACTTTCTAAATATTTGTTTTGATAGCTAAAAGAAGTTTCTTTACCCATAAAGCGTCTTTTCACTGTGTAGTAGTGTAAGCACATGCATTGCATATCAATAAATTTATATTGGTGCAAATCTGGGAGTTTGAGGGAAAAATTTATACTATTTTTGGTTTTATCATTGCCAAATTTTGAAAATGATTGGTTAGGGCAAAAATAAATTTTATTATATCAATTTGGTCTTATAGTTTATTTAGTTTCAATCTAAATTTTGTTTTTGTTGTGGCAGGGGGTTGGCTGCTGCCCATGAGCTAACCAAATGGATCCAAAGGGGTTGGTTTGATATTTTGCTTATGGTCATGTCTTGGAAGCAAAATGAATATGAATGGGTGTAGGTGAAGATTGAAGAAGGTGATGGAGGGTTATTCTAAATAGCATCCAAAGTGGTAAACTCACATGAATTTTATAAAATTTTATATTCCATAGTTATCTTAATAGTTTAAATGGATTTTAATATGTACTATTTGGGCATTGTTTTTATATATTTTTGAAGGATGACACTTTTGCCAAGTAAATTTTAAATTTTCTACTTTAATGTGTACTGTGACAATATGTTATGTTTCTAAATACTCCTATTTAGACTTTATGTTCCAGATAACTTTTTGAAATGTGTCATGTTCCTAAAGTAATTTTGCTGTTTTAATATTCTTCCTTATTCATGCTAAATACTCTACCACTGTTGGTTGGATATGAATCTATAGGAATTGGATGAGATGAAGAAGCTTTTGAAAGAGTCTGGGGTTGTTCATTAATAGAAGGAAACAAACCAATGGCACCCTTGAACTCTCCAATCAAGGTAATCTTTTCAAACTTCCATGTCATATGATTTATCTTTTATTTTTTATAGAGAAAAGATTCATCCATTTAAGCTGTTTAGATGAGAGTGCTTTTAGGCATGAGTGATATGCTAGCAATTCATATTAAACTTTTTTTTTCTCTAAATAACATTCCTTTAATCCGTTTGATTTGATTTGATCTTTTTATTTATTTCATATATTGCTACTAAAATGACTATTGGACCACTTTAAAGTCGTTTTACTTTAGTTATTTTTTAATGCAGCAATTTCAATTTTAAAGTTGTCGTTGTTGATGTAATTAATGACTTTCGTTGCCAAATTTTGAAAATGATTGACATTGTATAGAGTTAAAGATTATTTAGAGGAAGATTGACGTTGTGTAAACTTATATAGATTTGGTTTGGTTTGGTTTGGTTTGAGAGGTAGACATTTGGAGGTGTCTGCTATTTGAATTTTGATCAAGAACACCATTTTCGTATTGGCATGGAGTGCTCCAACGGGAGAACACCATTTTGTTATTCCTCTTATTTTGAAGTTGTATCTATAATAAAGGGGATCCTCTTGCTCAAATGCATGCTATCTATTCATTTTGTGTGTCATGGGTAAACATAATTTTAGGTATATTTGATTGTCAATGTTCCTAGCTTAATAGAGAATGATAAATGAAAATTATTCAAAAAAACATTATTTACACCGTGCCTTCAGGCATGGGCATAAATTAGTTTATTAAGATTGCAGAGCACTTGCTGGTATGTATTATTTGGTGTCCAGTAATTTTTTTGTTATTGAATGTTAGCAAGTGTATACAATAGCTTTGATATGTATATTTTGCTTAGTGTTAATAATTTTTTTTGCCATACTCTTACATTTTGAACATTTTAAATCTTATATGTTTGTTTCTTAATTTGCATTAAGGTTAGGGGAGTTGTTATTTTATTTGAGTTCTGTAGAACGTGTGATACAAGTAAAATTATTACAAGTTTTTTAAGAAAAATAGTATTTCTTTATATATTTTCAATATTTTTATCAAAAAATACTACAGACTCCATAAATTTTAGGGGGATTTGGTCATAGCCCTCTCACTATCTAATTTCTCTTTCAAAAGGACAAGAATTATATAAGTACTTTCAAAACCCCCAGATATTTTAAAACTTGTTTCTTTTACTATATTACCCTCATATCTATCAGCTCTCCTATTAAGACATTTTCACTATGTGTTTCAGAGTAAAATTTTACTCTGTATGAAAGTAAAATTTTACTCTGAATGAGAGTAAAATTTTACACTCTGAAACTAAAAGTAAAATTTTACTCTGTATGAAAGTAAAATTTTACTCTGAATGAGAGTAAAATTTTACACTTTGAAACTTAAAGTAAAATTTTACTCTGTATGAGAGTAAAATTTTACACTCTGAAACTAAAAGTAAAATTTTACTCTGTATGAAAGTAAAATTTTACTCTGAATGAGAGTAAAATTTTACACTCTGAAACTTAAAGTAAAATTTTACTTTGTATGAAAGTAAAATTTTACTCTGTATAAAAGTAAAATTTTACTATGAATGAGAGTAAAATTCTACACTCTGAAACTAAAAGTAAAATTTTACTCTGTATAAAAGTAAAATTTTACTTTGAAAAATAAGTAAACTGTACGACTCTGAAGCTAAAAGTAAAATTTTACTCTGTATAAAAGTAAAATTTTACTCTGGTTCTGTCAAATAAAAAAAACAGAGCAATAGAACCAGAGTAAAATTTTACTCTGGTTCTATCAAATGAAATTTGATGTTTACTCTGAAAAATCGATGGAACTTTGAGCTTTGAATCAGGCCTATAATCCTTGAATCAATCGATGTTTACTTTGAAAAACATTGAATCATGCCTATAAATCCTTGAATCAGGCCTATAATCTAAAAATTTTAGAGAAATCTCAATTTTTCATACCTCGGTTCTTCAGATTTTTCAGATTTTATAGATTTTTCAGATTTTTAAAACTTTGAGCTTTCAAAAATCTATATATTCGAATTCAAATCTCAAAACACACAAACACACACATATATATATATTCGAATTCAAATCTCAAAACACATATATTCGAATTCAAATCTCAAAACACACAAACACACACACACATATATATATATATATATATATCTATATATCTCGGGAGATTAGAGATCGGAATCATTCACGGTGCACAGATTTGAGTTGAAACCCTATATCGAAAGAGGGAAGAGAAGCTTGCGGAGGCTCTGGAGGATGATGAAGTCATGGAGATGTAACGGTCGAGGACAGAGTCGATGGAGGGGTTGCCGAAGGCGAAGGTGTTGCCGGCGTTGGAGAAGGTGATGACGGCAGCTTCGGTGCCGCACAAGTTGCAGAGCTCGCCGGTCTCCTTGAAGAGGCCATCTGTGGAAAGGAAGAGAGTGGGGAAGAGAGTGGGTATAATAGTCATATAAAATATTTAAATAATAAATTTGTCCTTTATGCAAGACTTTATAATTATGAGGGGGTTTAGAAAGTATAATTTTTTTCTTAGTCCAAGTTTCGCATTAAGGAAGGTAAAGGGGGTTTATAGCCAAATTTCCCTAAATTTTAACATGATATGTATAAACTATAATTATATTTTGATTACAATATTATTTACGCCGTGCCTTTAGGTACGGGCATACGCTAGTACATAAATAATTCAATTAAAATTATTATATGTTTATTTATGCTATATTTTATATCAGGATAAAATTAATATTATTCTTTTGTAATGCATACATTGCAGCATATTTTTAAAAATAATTTATATATAGACATATATAAATAATTTAATTTAATTTTTTAAAATATTATTTAAAAAGAAAAAAATTAACTCATGCATCGCGTGCATCGCACGCGTCAACTACTAGTTTCAGGCCTATAATCCTTGAATCAATCGATGTTTACTTTGAAAAACATTGAATCATGCCTATAAATCCTTGAATCAGGCCTAAATCTAAAAATTTTAGAGAAATCAAAATTTTTCATACCTCGGTTCTTCAGATTTTTCAGATTTTATAGATTTTTCAGATTTTTAAAACTTTGAGCTTTCAAAAATCTATATATTCGAATTCAAATCTCAAAACAACAAACACACACATATATATATATTCGAATTCAATTCTCAAAACACATATATTCGAATTCAAATCTCAAAACACACAAACACACACACATATATATATATATCTATATATCTCGGGAGATTAGAGATCGGAATCGTTCATGGTGCACAGATTTGAGTTGAAACCCTATATCGAAAAAGGGAAGAGAAGCTTGCGGAGGCTCTGGAGGATGATGAAGTCATGGAGATGTAACGGTCAAGGATAGAGTCGATGGAGGGGTTGCCGAAGGCGAAGGTGTTGCCGGCGTTGGAGAAGGTGATGACGGCGGCTTCGGTGCCGCACAAGTTGCAGAGCTCGCCGGTCTTCTTGAAGAGGCCATCTGTGGAAAGGAAGAGAGTGGGGAAGAGAGTGGGTATAATAGTCATATAAAATATTTAAATAATAAATTTGTCCTTTATGCAAGACTTTATAATTATGAGGGGGTTTAGAAAGTATAATTTTTTTCTTAGTCCTTTTAACAATGAAAGGAAGGTAAAGGGGGTTTATAGTCAAATTTCCCTAAATTTTAACATGATATGTATAAACTATAATTATATTTTGATTACAATATTATTTACGCCGTGCCTTTAGGTACGGGCATACGCTAGTACATAAATAATTCAATTAAAATTATTATATGTTTATTTATGCTATATTTTATATCAGGATAAAATTAATATTATTCTTTTGTAATGCATACATTGCAGCATATTTTTAAAAATAATTTATATATAGACATATATAAATAATTTAATTTAATTTTTTAAAATATTATTTAAAAAGAAAAAAATTAACTCATGCATCGCGTGCATCGCACGCGTCAACTACTAGTTTCTTAAATAGAGTCCATATAAAATTGGTGGGTTTTTGGATTATCTGAATTTACGATGGAAAATATATAAAAAAGAAATAGTTCTCAAATAGAGTCTATATAAAATAGGTAAAGTTAGTATAATTTAAATTGAGTTTTTTTGGTTTGCGTAAAGCTCTATATTTAGATAAAAATATATGCTAATATGGCTTTTTTAAAAGAAGCAAGCCCTTGAAATGTGCCATATAAGAAAGAAAAAAAATACTACTTATATCTGTGATGTTCGTGAGTAATAATAGTTATAGGATATATGAGGGGAAAAAAAAAATGTAAAATGAGTGTAATATTCTCATAGTTTAATCTTAGGTAAAAAAATGTATTAGTGTGAAACAATTAAAGTCATCTAGCTATAGTACGATATAATCATATCAAGGTTAAAAGACAATCAAAATGGTTTGGAAAATTATATTTTGTTCCTAGAGGCAAATATAGGTAGTGCTCAGGTTGAATTATATTTGTTAAAATAATGCGACTTACCACTTTTATGTCTCTTTTTGAGAGAAAACATGACAAGTGTTGTGATATAATGGTCGTAAAACAATGCTCCAAGACAATCTATGACATGATACCGTTACATTAAATTTTTTTTTTCGAGAAACAGAACCAACAAATCGATCCTGAGATTGTACAGCATCAGATCCCTCTTGACCCCAAGGTCCAACCAGTGAAACAAAAACTGCGCAGAATCTGTCCGTATTAGGCACTGAAAAAATTGAAACAAAACTTCAACCAACTAGTCCCAGTTAAAGCCCCTGACAGATAGAACAGAATGTATTGCTATTGCCATTGTCATTTTGAACAACCTTTGTCTATCAATACAGTTTGTATCTGTAAACTCATATAAGCTGATGCAGCAGCAAACACAAACAAGTGAATACAAAAGAGTTGAAGAAATGCTTCAAAACAAAACAAAACAAATATTTCTAAAAATGAGAATTCAGATGCCCAAATTACAAAATTTGTCCAAAATCCAACATAGATGATAGCAAATTAGTGACTGTCACTCTATGGACCGTTTCCAATCAGATTATCAAATTTGAAGAAATTTCAAACTAATCCACCCAAATTACATTTTTAACATTGGACATTAATACAACCTCACTTTGGATTTCTGTCGATCCAATTGCTCCAGAAGCTCCTCTGTCACATGTTGTACATCAAGAACAATCTTTGGAGAGAAACCCAATCAAGGAAAATATTGCTCCAACTACTAGTGACTTGTTTGGGGAGAAAGAATGGAGAAATTGGAGCTTAGCTCGTGCTTGTGGATGTGGTGTTAGTAGTACTAGTGGTGCGTAGTAGTTGAGGAGTTTCCACATGCTTTCTTGAACGATGACGGCCTCTGTGGATGTGCCTTTGGCAGTACTTGTGATTTGGAACTACATCTTTGCTACACCTCCATTTCTTCCCATCTGTTCTTCTGCACCTCCCTGGTTCTGGTTCCATGCTGTTTTTGTAGTCATAATACAGGGGACTATGGCCCATGACTACTTCAATTCACCCACCACACCAACAAAAAATAAAGAAAGAAAGAAAAAAAAAAAATTCAAGTCTTTCAAATTAAATTAATCAGTAAAAATGAAAAACGGAAGTGTCATCTATATAGATTTTTATCACTATTTTGTGTCACCCTTTATGGAAGGATTTGTGATTGGTTTTTTATTACTCTCTCTGTCCCAAAATAATGGTCATTTTTGGGGAATTTAACTTTTTTTGGTAGCACAATTATTGCATTTGAAAAAAGTTAATTTACTAAAATTACCCTTTTGATAGTACAATTTTTTGAGAATATCAATGTCATAATTGTACTTTTTATATTGTTTATTAATTTAAAAGAAGGGCAAAATAGGAATTTTATATTATTTTTGTACTTGATTTTTTAAGAGGGTCTAATATTTTGGAACAATGAAAAATGGAATAAGGGACTAATATTTTGGGACGGAGGGAGTACAAAAATTATGTAAGGTAAAAATCAAAGAGAAGACATAATCTTGTCACATAAATCACTGTATGGAACTTAATTAAGAGTGTGTTTGATAACTTTGTTAAATGCTTCACTAGGTGGCATTTTAGTAAGTTAAGGTTATTTTGTCCTCAAATCTTTTATTTTCTTGTCATAATGTACTCAACGATTAGATCAGATGAGAATATCAAAATATATGTGCACTGACGTGAAGGTACAAAAGATTTGGAAACAGAACATCCTCGTCTCATTTTATTATATATTCTATTTAATGCATAAATTTGAAAACTTATATTGAAGTATTGACTTTTAGAATTAAAATTGAAGTAGACTCTGAACTTCAACTCAAAAAGACATGATTTATCATTGAGTATCATCGTGCTTGGTAAAAAGCAAAATTTCAACAATCCTTAATTTTCAGTGCTATATGTCTAATGCACATGTTTCAGTTCCATCCAGCAATCACTTAGTCAGATTTTTGCAAAAATAGAGCCACTTTGGAAATTCATCAATGTAATAAAAAAGGGATTTTGGCACTCACAATTAGCGAAATATTGCTGTTGCAGACAAGCACCATTCACACTACTCAAATAGCCAGCAAAACTCTTCCATATGGGAAGAACCAGATGAGGAGGCACAGCAAGTCCAGCTTCAATATAGTTGTAGATTAGAGCTTGTTGCTCTAACTCTTGCATCTGGAGGAAGGTAAAACCAGATGATTTTGAGCAGCCATGTCGGTTACTTGACCGATGATGACCAAGCTCGAGGCTGAGCCCGAGTCCAGTTGGGGGTGACACTTCTCTACAACTTGTCCGGCTAGTGGCTAAACAGTTTGTAAGAATGGCCAATATGTGATTAATGGGAACTACGCAATGAACAATTCAAGACTGTGTATGAAGGCACGAGATTTTCTGTCTCTAAATTTATATATTCTTTGTTACTAATGCACTCTCAATTATTAGATTATGTCCTGAAATTTATTTGTTTCTAAATTTCATATAATAATTGGGAGTGCATTCGAGCATAGTGACAGAAAATTTGAGAATAGAAGATTCTTGAGAGAGAGAGAGAGAGAGTACCATTGTCTGCAAGGCGAGCAATCTTGGGAGGTGGGTTTTGTGGTTCCATCTTCTTGCTTGCATAAGGGTTGTCAAAGCAGAAAAAAGGAAAAGAGCCAGTAGGTTATAACTCTCTGCATATTTGGGCTAAATGGCCTATGGATTGCCCCAGAATTATAGTGCTTTAAAACCCAAGAATTGTTTTTAGTATTTTACATTACATTACAAATAAGACACCACAAAGAACATGGAGAGAGAGAGAGTCTTCTGACATCTGCAGCTGCATATTTATGAGGATGGGTCCTCTGTCACGGACCAAACAATAATGTCATCACTTGACGTTGGACTCATTGTCTATTTGTGTCTCTTATTACAGTCCAAATTGAAGTCTGATCATAGGCATGCTCTGTTATGTTTTCATACAGAACAAATACGTAATTGTTTGAATCTAACTTTGTTGGTTTCTACTTTAGATGCCAAATCAAAAACTCATGCGATTATAGTCCAAAGCATAGTGTGTAGAACTGAAAAACAATACCGATGAACCAAAAAAAAAAAAAGGGAGGGGCAAGTTGCACAAAAAAAAAAAATCCTTGAGTTTAGCGTGTTTTCCAATTTAAACCCCAGAGTTTTAATTTTAACAATAAAAATTTTGATGTTATTTCTGTGTCACAATTAACGCCTCCTATCCATCTCCGTGTGATCTCCGTCTCTGACATCAGCCTTGTGTCACGCTGACATCATCCATGCCTAAGCCTTTGCCCCAAAAAAATAATCTCAAATTGTCATGTGAATAATTAAACCTTGGACCAACCATCTTAACCACTCTGCCACATCTATTCTTGTGATAAATGGTTCTCAAACAAATTATTTAAACCATTTTAACTTAGCCCAAAATCAACATTCCGAACATAGCTTAACCTTTTCTCCGTTTGCTGGGTTGAACTTTCCTCAACTTTCCAGCAAAACTTCAAGTTGCCCGTGGAGGTGCGTGAGACCTCCTCTTTTTGGATTGATTTTTCTTGATCTAGATTTCTCTCGTCAAGACGTACCTCCTGGTATGCTCATAACTTTTTACAATATTATAGTTAATTTTATTTTTATTTTTTATCATTATATATATTTATTTTATTTTGTTTACTTTTTACATATGTAACGTAAATGTAATTTCTAAATAAATCTAATATAATCTATGGCAGAGTTTCATACGTATATATTAGTTCGTAAAAATATTTTTAAAATTTTAAAACTACTTTACTAATTTATATCCGTTCAATCTACATACATTTAAAACGTTTTATATTTAACTAATTGAGTTTTTTATTTCTTCACATTTTACTTACTGTTTACGTATATTTTATCGATCGCCCATATATATTTAAAATATAACAAATTATTTGGCTACCATAAAATTTACATTGGTCTATCGAATTTAAATTTAGCTAATTTTACCCACTAAATAGAAAATTTATTTTTAATTTATTCGCTGGAAAGTCGTTGAAAAGTTTAGTTCGGCAGACGGGAAAGGTTGAAGAAGACCAAATTAAAATGCTTTAAATATATTGTTTGAGAATTATTTACCATAAGAATTGGTATGGTAGAGTGTTTAAGGTACTTGTTAAGCACTTGGTCCAAATTCAAATTTCCAAAGCAGCAATTTTAGATTTTTTTGGGCAGAGGCTGACTTCAGCAGACGAAGGGGATGAAATTTCAGGAATTATTTATTATTTATAATTTGTCCAAAAAAAAAAAAACAAAAAAACTAGGACTCAAAAGTAACTCACATGTTTGAATCTAACAAATACATGATTATTGGAATCTAACTTTGTTTCTGTGTGAGTGATTTGCCGATCATACTGCTCAACTCAGTACTTAGTTGGAGAACACTGTCAGAATAGATGACACCTGGCTAACCTGTAACAGAAAGAGAAGATTCCGACGGTGGTTCGTCCACTCGGGGCACTCCGACGATCAAGTCAGTATATCTCTCAAAGATAATCAATAATGTTAAACTCAATGCTCAAAGCATAAAATTGTGTACCTTAGACCTACGGGGTGCCTCTCTTTTATAGTTACCTCAATCCTAATCTTCATAGAAGCCTGACTTCTATGGATTCCTGTTCAGTACTTACTTTGGACTCCTTCAGAGATAAAGATAAACTCCCTAAGAGCTTTATCCTTATCATGGCTAAGTCTCCTTTTTATTCTAGGACTTTTGTCCCTTATCTTTTATCCGATTATCTCGGATTCCGATATCTTCGGAGATAACTTCGGCTTAACCGAGATAACCTCGGTGTCATGACCCTGACACGTGGCACCTCGGCTGACATGTCGGTGTCACCTTGCCACGTGTCGGTACTCAAAAATATATCCCCACAACTGCCTCCTAGGTTCTATTACCTCGGTATTCTGAGGTGATGGAACCTATATCGCCCCGTTTTTCCAGTATGTCGGTTTTCAGTATCTCAACCGAGATCATTATTTTTGGCCAACATGTCTTTGTTGAAGAACAAGAACTTCAAGAACCCTTTCACGCGTATGAGCTGTCATACACCATAATTCAACCGTTTTTAACCACGCGTTTCCTTCTTACTGGTTCGTACCTGTGACGCGCCCGTAAGCCGTCCCTTTTTCACGTGCGCCGTCTGATGCATACGTTCTTCTAGGTGTGTATTTATTACTTTTTGCCGCCGTTTTCATTTTTGACAAAACATCTCTTCGATTTTTCCCTTTCACCTTATTCTCGTTTTTGAAAAACTTTTTCTCTCTCTAGCTTTTCTCATTTCTTCCATTGTTCCAGACCTCAAGCTCTGCAAAGGCCCTCATTCTTCCTCTCGGTGAAGCTTCCACCGTCTTGTTACTTCTGTAACCATCGTCTGACTTCGGCGATTCCTACACTGGCTTTATTTTTTCTGGTAAACAGCTGTTCCTTCTTATTACAGTTCGTGATTTGTTTTCTGGAACTTGTTGTTATTACTGCTTCATTCGAATGTTCAATTTGTGAATCTGAATGCGTTTATTCCATGGTTTGGCCCTTGCCCATATCTTGAACACACGCACTGTTTCACCATTTCCCTGTATTTTTGTCACTGATCTTGGCCCTATATTTCTTGTATTCTTTATGCTCTTGATAAACCATCTCTGTTCTTGATTCTGAAACTCCGTTCTTGCTTTCTATTTTTTGTGTCTTTTCCAGATCTGTGCCTTTGATCTTCATCTCCATAGTTTTAGGTTTGGGATTTGTTTGTAGAACCCATATTTTAGGGCAAAACTGAAACATCCCTTACAAATTTCTGCACTAGCTCAAACCTAGGTTTTTGCCGAGGTCCCAATAACCCTTTTTTTTTTTTTATACATCTTCTTTCTGAAATCCAATACTTTTAGTTATCCCGATATCATGGGTATGTGGAAACATTGGATAGACACCCCTTATAAGCTAGACTTTTTTAGGCAAGAGATTGAAATCCCAGCCGATGCCAATCTAAGGTTGGCTGGGGATGATGACTCCATCATGCCTACAGACAACTCCATGCCCTTCCCTGTGGTTGCCTTTATCGAGTGTGGACTCTGATTTCCATTCGTCAAATCCTTCACTTCTATAAGTTGAACCCAATGCAACTCGCCATCAATTCTTACTGAGTTATTACTGGTACCATAGCTTTAGTCAAACAAGAGAATATCAGGATTACACTTGCCGATTTCCAGTACTGTTATACCATGTGTCACTTTAGAAAAGACACGAACTATGTCTATTACCTCAAGCCGAGATCCACCGAATATAAAATCGTAGCCGACCTCCCAAACTCCAACAAGGGAGCTGAAGACGATTACTTCATCCTCTCAGGCAATTGGGAGTTTCAGCCAAACGACAACCTCCATCTTTATCCCTTAAGCCGAACTGTTTTGGGGGAAGGAGCTGGTAAGGGCCACCCTTCATAAGTTTCTTTTTATCTTCTTGCACAATTTGTTCAATATTTTTATTCTAATGTCTGTACCGTTTTTATCTTTGCAGTTCTTCCTCAGCCACCAAAGAATTTTCACCAATCCTTCTATCCCAGCAAGGATTTGAAAAAACTTCTGAACTTGCCAATTCACAAACGAAAGGCGCCTCTGCTTCTCAACTTTATTCCAACATAAAAAAAAGCCTTTCTCCACCATCTGCTACAACTCCACAGACTACGTCCACATCTCGGACAGATCAAGGGCCAACTTCCGATCTAGCTGATCAGCTATCAACCTCGGCTCCATACTTGATTCCAATATCACAACGCCGCCGTCGACGCCGAACAGTCTCTACTGTCGAGATGGGTCGCCCAAAACCAGTTGCAAAAGATCTTCTGGCCAGCATTTCATCATCTGTTGACGATCAACCAGCACAAACCCAACCTCCACCGAAGCCGAAAAGAATAAAAAAGGCTCAACCAAAGGCTAAGGTAACTCAAGTTGAGTCTGAAGACACCTTGCCTATTTCAAAGTTGGTTGGCAGTGACAAACCTCAACCCTCTGCTGGAAAGAGGCGCTCTGAAGCCCAACCATCAGAATCCCTAAAATCCAAAAAGCCAAAGTCATCCTCCGCTACAACTTCAGGATCTAAGAAGCCTGCTGCCCCCTGGGCCCTTGAAATTACTTTGGAGGATAAGCCAGTCATGGCAAATGATAGTGCCGAGGATATTAATGTCGGCGTTGCGCTCAGCACTGCTCTGCTGTTACCAGGCAATCTAGAGTGAAACACCGAGTTGAGCGAATACGAAAACTATGCGTTGATGCTTCAACGCTCTGTTCAAGAAAGTGTCTTTCATCTGGAACTTTTTTTTCTTTTCTTTTTCATACTTAGAAATTTTTGCAATAACTTTTACCCTGTGTTTTCTTCAGGTCATCCAGCATGTCCACTCTTTTTCTGTTCAGTCTTTCGAAAATCGACAGAAGCTGGTCGATATGAAGAGGGAGTTCTCTTCTCTTCAAAAAACCAACAAAGGCTTGCAGTAAAAAATGAAGAAGCTGGAAGACCAAGCTGAGGCTGCCATCAAAGCCCAAACTGATGCCGAAGAAAAGGCTGAATCTGCCGAGGCAATCAGGAAGGTCTCTGAGGCCCAAAGAAAAGAGGCCGAGGAGAAGATGACCCAATCAGAAAAAGAGCTTCAAAAAGCCTTGGCCATCAAAGAGGCTGAAATTAAGGATGCCGACGAAAAGGCATACGCTCAAGGCATGACCGATGTCACGGAGGCTTATGAACTTTAAGTGAAGCAGGCATGCAACAAGGGTTTCACCCTTGGTTGGATGTCTTTTCTAAAGAAGCTCAATGTCCCCGAGGACTTACCTTTCAGAAATGCCGACCTCATTCCTCTTCCATTCCCTCAATCTCTACTTCCAAGTCAAGACGTCGGCGAATCTGAGTCTGAGGATGGTGATGAGGATGAGGATGAGGCTTTGGTGAGAAAATCCAAGGATGCTGATGGGGCCAAGTCCCCTCTTCAGAATGAG
The DNA here is from genome assembly GCF_004153795.1 of Camellia sinensis. Classification (NCBI taxonomy): domain Eukaryota; kingdom Viridiplantae; phylum Streptophyta; class Magnoliopsida; order Ericales; family Theaceae; genus Camellia; species Camellia sinensis. The sequence goes on from NW_021024701.1 coordinate 3,430,609, forward strand.
CAAGTCCTGGACTTGACTCAAGATGAGGAGATGTTTCTTTCATGAAGACATCAGCCGATGTCACCATTGCCGAGAAGAGTGTTGAGGAAACTTTGAAAGAAATTGATGCCGAGCTTGTGGTAGAAAAGGCGGCCGAGGTGGCTTCTCAATAGCCTTCCGAGGTCCAAACCGAGCCTGTTGCCGATGCTGAAGAGTCTTAATTTCCATGTTTCTTCTTTTGTACTTTGTTTTTCTTTTTTTTTGAAACAATGTAAGCCCTCCGTATGGTTGATGTTTCTTTCTCTTTGTTGAATGCTAATGCAACTTTTGTAAGCCCTCCACTGTGTTCTTTTGACTGCTTTTGTGTGATTCTATACTTAGAATATTCTGTATGTCTTTAACATATTCTTCCTTCTCTGTGCAATCTTCTCGGGGTGACATACCTCGGATAGACAATCTTCTTGGTTTAACTTAACTTGTAAAGTTTTAACAAGTGTTGATCATTATATCGGTTTAACTCAACTTGTAAATTGTCCACGAATTTCAATAAGTGTTTAAACAATGATTTCGGTTTAACTTAATTTGTAAACTTTTAACAAGTGTTGATCATCATACCGGTTTAACTCAACTTGTAAATTGTCCGCGAATTTCAACAAGTGTTAAACAATGATTTCGGTTTAACTTAATTTGTAAACTTTTAACAAGTGTTGATCATCATACCGGTTTAACTCAACTTGTAAATTGTCCGCGAATTTCAACAAGTGTTAAACAATGATTTCGGTTTAACTTAACTTGTAAATTGTCCACAAATTTCAACAAGTGTTCCGGTTTAACTCAACTTGTAAATTGTCCGCGAATTTCAACAAGTGTTAAACAATGATTTCGGTTTAACTTAACTTGTAAACTTTTAACAAGTGTTGATCATCATACCGGTTTAACTCAACTTGTAAATTGTCCGCGAATTTCAACAAGTGTTAAACAATGATTTCGGTGTAACTTCAACTTGTAAATTGTTCACAAATTTCAACAAGTGTTAAACAATGATTTCGGTGTAACTTCAACTTGTAAATTGTTCACAAATTTCAACAAGTGTTAAACAATAATTTCGGTTTAACTTGTAAATTATCTACAAATTTCAACAAGTGTTAAACGATGATTTCGGCTTAACTTCAACTTGTAAATTGTTCACGTGGTATTTGCTTTAAAGATTTGGCGTCACTACTTGTATGGAGCTATTTGTCAGGTTTTTACAGATCATAAGAGCTTAAAGTATCTATTCACCCAGAAGGAATTGAATCTGAGACAGAGACGGTGGCTTGAATTGTTGAAGGACTATGATATGCAAATTCAATATCACCCCGGTAAAGCTAACAGTGTAGCCGACGCTTTGAGCAGGAAGTCAGATGGAAATTTGGCGTGTTTAACCGTGATGTCAGTGGAGCCGACTATTGTTGATGAAGTGAAAACAAAACAGATGGAGGATAACTTCCTCAAGAAAATAGCCGAGGAGATTGACGCAAGGCCGAGACCAGGGTATACCATCGAGAACCAAGTACTCAGGTTTGAAGGAAGGTTATGTGTGGCCGACATCCCAGAGCTGAAGAAAAAGATTTTGCAGGAAGCTCATGGTTCTAAGTTTGCTGTCCACCCAGGGAACACCAAAATGTATCAAGATGTGAAGCAGACCTTCTGGTGGCCAAATATGAAGAGAGAAATAGCCGTATTCGTGTCCCAGTGTTTACATTGTCAGCAAGTGAAAGCAGAACATCAAAGACCAGCAGGACTTCTTCAACCTTTGCCGATTCTTCAGTGGAAATGGGAGCACATCTCCATGGATTTTGTGATTGGTTTGCCGAAAACACCAAAGGGTATGGATTCAATTTGGGTTGTTGTGGATAGGTTAACTAAGTCGGCACACTTTCTACCCATTAAGACTACCTTCAACGCCAATCAACTTGCCTTGCTATATGTGAACGAGATTGTCAGACTTCATGGAGTGCCGATGTCAATTGTTTCAGACCGAGATCCTAAATTTGTTTCTAGATTTTGGCAGAGTCTACAGATGGCTTTTGGAGCCGAGCTGAGATTTAGTACAGCCTTTCATCCCCAGACAGATGGGCAGACTGAGAGGACAATTCAGACGCTTGAAGATATGCTTAGACTTTGTGTATTGGACTTCCAAGGAAGTTGGGGAACACATCTACCCTTAGTAGAATTCGCTTACAATAACAGTTATCAAGCTAGCATTGGCATGGCGCCGTATGAAGCCTTGTATGGAAGAAAATGTAGATCGTCGATATGTTGGACCGAAGTCGGAGACAGAACCTTGCTTGGTCCCGAATTGATTCAAGTGACAACGGAGAAGATTAAACTTATCCAACAGAGGATTAAAACTGCCCAGAGCCGACAAAAGAGCTACGCCGACCAGAGAAGGAATGAGATAGAGTTCGAAGTTGGGAATCATGTATTCCTGAAGGTCTCACCAATGAAAGGAGTTTCTAGATTTGGAAAGAAAGGTAAGTTAGCACCTCGCTATATTGGGCCATTTGAAATTCTTGAGAGAATTAACCCCGTCGCCTACAGACTTGCTTTGCCGCCAGATTTGAGCCAAGTCCACAATGTGTTTCATGGTTCGATGTTGAGAAAATACATCCGAGATCCACTACATGTAATTGATCATTCCGAGATCACAGTTAATGAAGATTTGGGCTACGAAGAGAAGCCAACGAGAATTATTGACCGACAAGTGAGGCAATTGAGGAACAGATCGATACCGATGGTAAAGGTCGAATGGAAGGAGCATTATGGCACAGAAGCCACGTGGGAAAAGGAAGAGGACATGAGAGTCCGTTATCCGGAGTTGTTCTGGGAACAAGGTAATCTAAGTTTGGGGACCAAACTTCTTTAAGGGGGGTAGGATGTAACAACCCTCACCTTACTCTTGCCATATTTGGAGGAATTAATTGGGAGAGAGAAAATATGTTATTAAAAGAGCAATGCTTGGTAGTTCGAAAAGGGGGTTGGCTAAAATGGCTCGAAATTCATCTTGCTGGTCGTCTGGGCAAACGTCCAGGTGATCATCCGGCCGGCCAGTCGTCCGGCGAGAAGATTGACAACCGCAGTCGACAAAGGTGACAACCGCGGTAGACAAGTTTTCACTCGGTCATCTGAGCGGACGTCCAGCCGGTCGTCAAGCCAGACATTTGGCAAACACGCATTCGGGCCATTCGAGCCCTTCCTTTTTGGGCTACCAAGCATTTTTGGTTATTAAAAGCAAGTGAGAGAAAGGAGAATTTCATACCATCCATGAATTTTCTATTAGTTGAGAGTTTTTTTTAGTAATGATTGAGACCCCATCTTCATCCCACAAGATCTTCACAATATTCTTATAAATCTGAACTACTCATGATGTAGATTTTACACATACAAGAGTGGATCCCACACACATATTGAGGGCCAAGATCACTTTAGGAGTGTGGGGTCATCTCCAAAGGAGTTCCAAACATTTTTCAATTTTTTTTTGATGTGGTCACTTGCTGACATAATCTAACAACTTGTGTTTTGTCCATCTCTCATGAAAGGTACCACATGGCTGCCAGCGTGCCACTCACACACCCAAAAAATTTCTCAAGAGGAAAGAGGGAGGGTGGGAATGGAGTATAGTCAAGACACGCAAAAACAAGAGATTTTTAGGTTCCTAAAAAAACCGTGTCAAAGAGAGGGGTACAAGAGATTTTGAGATTTTTAGGTTCCTAAAAAAACGGGTCAAAGAGAAGAAGACAAGAGATTTTTTGTAACAACCCTCACCTTACTCTTGTCATACTTGCATACATTCTTGCATGGTCTTGCTTTATTATGTTAATTGGAAGGATTTGTTTGCCTCGTTTTGTTAGTATTGCTTGCGTGATCTTGTCCCTTGGTTGGTGTTTGCGTAGCCGAGGTCATCTTGAGCTTAGTCCGCCTTTGACCCTTATACTTAGAACCATCTTGAGATCTTGTTCAATCCCCATCTTCACCTCGGGCATTCTTTGCCGAGATGTTTTGCACTTGAACCTTGTCCGCAGGCAGGTATGGCCTAGGCCGAGATGTGGCGCACCCCGGCCAAGGTGTGGCAAAGCTTAGTCAAGTGTCGTCCTCCCTAGCCGATGTTTTGTTATCTTGTTGCTGGATCCTTGTTTTGAGCCGATGTCATCTCTTTGCCGATGTGTCTTACCCGAGCTTGCTACATACGCTTTGTCAGAGACTTGTCTTGTCTATCAATCACCTTTTTGGAGCTGAACCAATCCGATAACGCCACGTGTCCGAGCTGATTGTTAAGGCAGCCGGCAGACCCGAAAACAAATCATTTCTTGTCTCAAATCTTGGTTTTAGAGAGAGAAGCTCTTGAGAAGAGTTCTTGAGTGAGAGTAGTCTTCCAAACTTGATCTTCGTGGCTTGAACCGTTGGATCCGAGTTTTGAGGTTAGAATCTTGATCTCCTTTGGTCGTTCTTGCTGAATATCTAGCTGCATTGCATGATCGGATTTGTTTTGCATGTCATGCATCGTTTTGAAGTTGGCTTTGGGAAGAGAAAATGGTTTTCCATGTGTTCTTGAAAAAGGCCTCATTTTGATCGAAAAGTTTGGAACGAAAACCATGTTTTGTGTTTGTTCTTGTATGACTTTCTTTAATGGGTACCCAGGTCCCTATATTTTGAACTCTTGGCATGAAAACTCAGATTTTTGTAACAAGTTGTGATATGATATTTGATGATGAATACGGTTCATCCCTTGTTTCGCCGATGTTATGATATTTGATGATGAATACTGTTCATCCCTTGTTTCGCCGATGTTATGATATTTGATGATGAATACTGTTCATCCCTTGTTTCGCCGATGTTATGATATTTGATGATGAATACTGTTCATCCCTTGTTTCGCCGATGTTATGATATTTGATGATGAATACTGTTCATCCCTTGTTTCGCCGATGTTATGATATTTGATGATGAATACTGTTCATCCCTTGTTTCGCCGATGTTATGATATTTGATGATGAATACTGTTCATCCCTTGTTTCGCCGATGTTATGATATTTGATGATGAATACTGTTCATCCCTTGTTTCGCCGATGTTATGATATTTGATGATGAATACTGTTCATCCCTTGTTTCGCCGATGTTATGATATTTGATGATGAATACTGTTCATCCCTTGTTTCGCCGATGTTATGATATTTGATGATGAATACTGTTCATCCCTTGTTTCGCCGATGTTATGATATTTGATGATGAATACTGTTCATCCCTTGTTTCGCCGATGTTATGATATTTGATGATGAATACTGTTCATCCCTTGTTTCGCCGATGTTATGATATTTGATGATGAATACTGTTCATCCCTTGTTTCGCCGATGTTATGATATTTGATGATGAATACTGTTCATCCCTTGTTTCGCCGATGTTATGATATTTGATGATGAATACTGTTCATCCCTTGTTTCGCCGATGTTATGATATTTGATGATGAATACTGTTCATCCCTTGTTTCGCCGATGTTATGATATTTGATGATGAATACTGTTCATCCCTTGTTTCGCCGATGTTATGATATTTGATGATGAATACTGTTCATCCCTTGTTTCGCCGATGTTATGATATTTGATGATGAATACTGTTCATCCCTTGTTTCGCCGATGTATGATACTTGAATGATGAATACGGTTCATCCCTTGTTTTGCCTATGTCAGTAAACATCTTTGGATACTTGTATTATTTGATCGATGAATATGGTTCATCCCTCGTCTTGCTAAGTTAATGTGTTTCGTTTGAAGGAGCTCGGCTATATTCATGCAAAACCTTTATTATTAGTACCATTCACTGAGTTTTGTACTCACCCCTCTATATATATGTAGGTGATGAGCAGGACGGCGGCGACGCCTCGATTGTTTTGGATGCTTGTTTTGGATTCATACTTATGTCGGCTTTGCTTTTGTATTTACGTCGGCGGTGCCCTGCTTTGCATGTCGGCAAATCTTGAAAATCATGCTTCTTGACTTGTATTAGCTGTATTTTGTATACGTCGGCTCGAGAAGCCTTTTGATCAAGATGTAACATGTAATTTTACTTGTTGTATTCAAGTTGTAAAGTTAATTGAAAATGTTTGGCATTGCTTTGATCTACGCACAGCTCTTATGGACCACTTGCATTTGTTTTATCGCTTCTGCATTTGTGAGCCCCCTATATCCATACTCTGATTGTGTTAGTTTTGAAAAGTTGGCCTTCGGTAATTACGGATTACTGGCCATCACGGCACCAAACTACTAGGGGCGGTTTGGGGTCGTGACATTTTTAGGTTCCTAAAAAAAACCGTGTCAAAGAGAAGAGGTGAGTTGAGCCAAGCTGATATTTGACTCAGTCGCTCCAGAATCACAATCTCTCTCCACTTTATTGCCTCTTTTTGAAGTTGATTATTTTAATTTTTAAATATTTTAATAAGTTAAAATATTGAGGAGTCTTTTGAAAAGTTGATAAAAAGTTAATTAACTTTTTATCTATTTTAAGTCACATTACCTCTCACATAACTTTTTACCATTACACCATTAAAAAACTAAAACTATAAAATGACACAACAATAGCAACAAATATAGCGATCCCGGGTTTACGCTTGTTGTACAGTGATCCGGACATGTGTCCGTGGATGTTGGTAGTTGTTTATTATCTTGTTTGCATCCTCTTTACTTTGTTTATTGAGTTATAGGATGTGTTGGGCAGGTTTGTTACAGGTTGGTTGAGTTAATCAATAATGCTAAACTCAATGCCTCAAAATAAAATTGTGTACCTTAGACCCACTCTTTTATAGTTACCTCAATCCTAATCTCCATAGAAGCCTGACTTCTATGGATTCCTGTTCAATACTTACTTTGGACTCCTTCAGAGATAAAGATAAACTCCTTAAGAGGTTTATCCTTATCTTGGCTAAGTCTTCTCTTTATTTTAGGACTCTTGTCCCTTATCTTTTATCCGATTATCTCGGATTCGATATCTTCGGAGATAACTTCGGCTTACCCGAGATAACCTTGGCGTCATGACCCTGACACGTGGCACGTCGGCTGACACGTCAGCGTTACCTTGCCACGTGTGTGTACTAAAAAATATATCCCCACAATTTCCTTTTACCCAAAATGGGA
>NW_021024701.1:3438066-3449489 GCF_004153795.1 Camellia sinensis
GTGGTTTGGGAGCCTAGTGTTGCTGCCCAGTTTTTGGAACGCTTCGCTCGAGCGAGGAGTTGGTCGCTCGTAGCGAAGAGTTGAGTTCGTGTTCTGGTGGGTCGAGACAGAGTGGCTTTCGCCTCGAGCGGTGATGGCTCTGGTTCTGGACCTGAGAGTTGTATTTTCTTTGGCTCCGAGCGAGCTTTTCTTGGCTCGAGCGGTCTGGTTTGTTCTTCGCTCGAGCGAGAAGGTCTGTCGCTGCGAGCGTGCTTCTGGTTGCAGACCTGAAGGGTTTGAGTTTGTTGGCTCCGAGCGAGGCAAATTCTTTCGCTTCGAGCGGCACTTTTGAGTTTTTGGCTCGGGCGGAACTTCTTGCTCGAGCGAGAGTTTCTGGTCTGGTCGCTCGAGCGACAAAAGGCTTCGCTCGAGCGAGCGTGTTTTATATCAGGGACAGTAGCGTTTTGAACATCACTTTTCACTTTCTTTTTCCTTCAACACCCTAGATCGGGACTCTCTCTCTCTAGACTTATATTCTCTCTAAGAATTGATCTCCTAGAGTGTTGAATCTAGCCTAGGGCTTTTGTTAAAGATAGAGGGCGTTTGAGAGCTTGATTTAATCTGAAAAGTTTGGATGGAAAAATGGTTTCTAAACTATGAAAAGTAAGAGTGAGCTAAATAGTTGTGCTTGGATTTATTTCTAAAAGCCCGGTTGGTCCGTCATTTAAAATTGAGCCTATCTCCGTAGGACTATGTTGTTGGTGAATGTTTCATCAGCAAACAGAACTTACATCCATCCCCTTCTGTACAACATTGATTTGACTCGGATGTGGTCTGACACTGTGAGCCACATTAAAGATGAATATTGCCTATATAATTAATCACCAAATCATGTAAAAATTTGTAGAAAAAAAAGTTGCGTGAGTGATTTTGTTAGTTTTTCAAAAGTAATTTTACTAATTTATTGATAACAAGGAGAGACGAGAAAAAGACTTAGACCTTCTGTAACTTAATGAGACCTTATGGGACAAGTCTCTCACACTTCTTCATACATGCAGTTTGGTGTGAAGGTGACAGAGAGATAAATGAAATAAATTAAAAATAGAGATTCGACCTTATACAACATATATTAACTCTGATATTGTGTTAGAATTTAAGATATATCAACCCAAAATCTAACTATAAATGGAGAGACTCTTATATTATATTAATCAAATTTAGTTGTCTTAGAGAAATAATGAGACATGTCTCTAGCAAAATACCACAGTTTGGTTATGCAAATAATGCCAAAAATGTTTAGTTCGCCTTTGGTCTTACCCTCAGCAAACACCTTGATTAACAACACTAGGTAATGCACGCCCTCTAGTTGTCTAAATTTTTGTTGGTGAATTAGTGAAAAGCATGGACTTATATAAGATTTGCTCTCAAACATTTAAAACATACTCAAAAAGTGAAATTGAAAAATACTCTTAATGTGGAGGGACCAGATCAAGTTATTGCATGTGACAAGAGTGTAGAAAGAGAGAAGGCTATAATCATAAATCATAATGAAAATTTTGTACCTACTTGTCTTTTTGACCCCAACACCTCAATGAACAACATATAATGGTCCCACACTTATTCAAAGGCATCCCCACCCCCACCAGTTGCCAAATCCAGCTATGTACCTTTGTGAATCTGTGATTTTTGTTCACGCTATATTGGTGCTAAAACTGGACTTAGATATCTCTGCACCATGTACCAATTAGATAGGGTTGCGGAGAAATAAGTTTGGGGAATTATAAATCAATTTAGAAGATTAAAAGTAATTACTGAGATGTGGGGTCCAACTCTCTTTGTGAATTTTTTGCACAAGTAGAGTTGCATCTTCTATGTTTGTGTAATTATTTTCAAGAAAAAATGTATTAGACTCAAACAAAATATTTAACAATTTGATCCATAATATGTGTCAATTTTTTATTTGTTATATATTCAATTGTGTAGGGCCTACCTCTCTTGTCATATCATTGTGAATAAATTTAAGAATTCATATTGTGAGTCTCTAGCTTTACTATATTTTTAGTCATTTGGGCTAAATTGCAATTCTCCCAATAAGTTTATAATTGCAATGAGCTTCTATGTTGGATCTTATGAGGCCCATTTTGACAATTTTAATAATTTATGGGCAAATTACCCACAAATTCTTTTTGGAAAGTGTGTATTCTATTTAATTCCAAAACTTTTTAGAAAGTCCTATATCCATTTATCTTCTTCTCTCTTCTCTACACCTTACTTCTTCTCTTTATCTCTCTTTCTCTGATATCAGTGGCGGCGACGATGACCATGACCATGGCCATGCCTACGCTTTCATTTGTTTCATTTTCTTTCTAATCTATCGTTATCGGTGACCGGCGACCACCATTGATTGGGGTTCACGAGCAACCACCCAGCACCAACTCCTTACTTCGTGCTCGCCGACGGTGAAAGAGATGAGTTTCGAGGAAGAAGATGAGGAGATCTACTCAAATTTGATGTAGATCTACTCAAATCTACATCAAATCTGAGTAGATCTAGATTCAGTTAGATCTAAACTAAAAAATAGTTGTAGGAGTACAAGTATTTCTCTATATTTGTCTCTTTTCTTCGATCTCTCAGTTTTAATATTTTGTCTGTATTACACATTTCTATTTTCTTGTTATAATGGAGAAAATTTTCAAATCCTGAACAAACTGTTTTCGAGTTTTAGTTATAAGAGGTGAAAACTGTAAAATTTTACAATTTCAGTTTTTTTTTTCGGTGTTGAAATGAATCATTGTTTAAAATTGTAAAATTTTACAGTTTCATAACTTTCTTTAAGACTGTAAAATTTTACAATTTCATAACATGTTTTTCAGTTTGATTAATAAGAATAAATACTTAATAGAATTATACTTTGAAATTGTAACATTTTACAGTTTCAAAACATACTTTTCAGTTTGATCAATATTGAAAACTATTTGCTTAAACCCTACAAAAATTGAAAATAACATATGCTTTTTATTTTTTTTATTTTTATTGTTGTTATTTGTTGTTCTTAGGATTTTTTTTTTCTTTCAGTTTATCAATATTTAGCACATTTTTCTATGCTTTTTCATTTTAATTTCTCAGTTTATTCTTCTTCTTTTTTTTAGCTATATTTTAGACATTCTAGTGAGTCTCCGGCATTATTGTTGACATCCAACAAACATTCTAGACATTCCAATGACTTCCAGTGACGTTCAAAACATTCCGACAATACTCTGGCAAATTTCCAGTGATATTCGGCGACTTTCCGGTGATGTTGAACATTTCGGTGAGTCTCCGATGACCGTTTGACAAAAATCTGGCGGTGATGGGATGTAGCAGCGTCTTCAAAAAAAAAAAAAAAAAAAGGATTTTTTGGTAACAATTAAAAATATATAGGACTAATTGGTGCAAATATTTTGTTTTGGGGACTAAATGAATTTTGAACTTTGTGTATGAGACTTATAAGTAAGTTCCCCATAATTTATTTTGTTCAACTGTGAGGGTAGATTATTTATGAAAAAGAATCATATAATAATTTTATCAAATTTATCGGTAAAAAAGTAGATGGTGTTTATTTAAAATTATTATTTTTATTTATTTTTTGCAGACAAAAATCATCAAAACATGTGGATAAAATGAATAACTCAAATCGGATCAATTTAATTTTTTCATACATGATCTACACACATAATATAATAAAATGAATAACTCAAATCGTTAAAATGAAACACGTGTCAACTGTAGAGAAGTCAACCTCTTTTTAATTAATGTGATCAACAACAGGATAACCATTTGACATATTTAGTCCCCATTTCAGAAGTTGGTTGGGACTAAGTACAAAAAGATAAAATAGACTAAATAAGTCAATAGGACAAAATGTTATATCCAAATCGTAATCATTTTACCTTTTTTCTCACAAAAAATTAAAAAAATTTTAAAAATGAAAAAGTTCTTCCCAAACAAAACTAATTTAGGTAGGCTAAATTAGTAAAAAAAACTAAAAAATTAAACTAAAAAAATTCTTCCTAAACAACCATAACAGTATGAATAATACTAGGGATCATGAAAAAAATATCATGAAATGCATCATGAAAATTTTTCATCATTTGATTAATGTGTGTTGTTTTATTGTATGTGTAATCTAAAGGTGAAAAATCTTTCATAACTATTTTTATGATATTTTTTTCATGATTCCTAACATTATTCTATACAGTAGGGAATTTTTGGGGGGCATTTTAATCACCAAACCTCAAAAGGGTTCACTCATGTATTCAGCTTTGGAAAGCAAATTTCAAACGGTCAAAATTTTGATTTGTCCAAAGTTAGGTATAATTCATTTAAACTTAAACAGTTAGAGAGAGGGATAAAAGAGTTAACTAGAAAAATGTAAGGTAGTTTTACATTAACTTGCAAGGCCTCTCATGAAAATTATTTTGCTCATTCACTTCATATTATACCTATTTTAATGGGAACTTACGTTTAAATCCTACTAGATGTACTTATTGTCCAATAGATGTAGGGGTGAGTATGGTCCGGATTGGAGTAAAACCAGGACTAATCCGTTATCTACGGATCCTGAAAAATTGGAACCAATCCAATCTGTTTAAATCGTGGAACCAATCCGAACAAATTCATTTAAACACGGATTGGATCGATTTAGGATTACGAATTTACATAATTAAATAACAAAAATATATATATATATATATAACACTATATGAAACGAATCCAATCTCATATAGCTTGGGTGGTGACTAAGCTAGTTACCGAAGCTCATTGATGGTTGCTTGTGACTGGTCAGATTTCACTTATTGTTGGTTGGTTGGTTGATTGGTCGACGATTGGTGGTGGGTGGAGTCATAGTTCACTGATGGTTGGTTGGTTAGCTGATTGGCTGACGATTGGCAGTGGGTGGTGGTGGATGGGGAGGAGAGAGTGAGAAATTATTTTGAAAAGGAGTAAAAACATTTCTTTTCAAAAAATTTAAATTAATTTCACTTTTTTTCAAAACAAAAATAATATACGTGACAAATTTTCATTTCTAGTTTTAAAAAAAATGAAAATAAAAAATAGGCATGTTTGGAAACATTATGTATATAATTTTTTTATTTATATTTATAAAATATTTAAAATTTGTAAATAAAAACTCGTATGGTGTCTATTTTTATTTAAAAATTTTGTAAATAATTTACAAAATTTAATAAATTCTTATAACTATGAAAAAGTTAGTTTCATTTGTTTAAAAACAAAGTTTTCATTGTTTCCTCCTTTACCCACCACCCACCGATCTTCAACACTATTGACTACCGTTTCTAACCAATATCGCCGACGACCTCTTCCGGCCACCATCTCTCACTATTAATAATCACTTTTGGCTGCCAACCACCAACTCTAAAGATTAACAACCGCCTTTGGTTGCTAACAACTAACTCTCATGTGCGATAATCCACGTTTGACCACCATCTTTTTGCCGGAAATAACCTTTGACCACACTAAAAAAAAAGTCACTTTTAGCTACTAAAATATTGGTAGCCAATTGCCTGTTTTTTGTTCGCCAATGACATTCTGCGACCAAAAATTTTGGTCGCTACATTTGTCGCCAAACCCCTGTTGGGAAAGGTCTTGGAGGGTTTTGCCAACCAAAAAACCTTTGGTCGGCAAAAAGCAAGTCTTTAGTGACCAAAATTTTGGTCGTCAATAGTCAATTATATTTCTTTAAAATCATACATTCACCGACCAATGTTTTAGTTGCCTATAGTGAAGGAAACGCCGACCAACACCTTTAGTTGCCAAAAGCTTCAAACATGAAAAAAAAAAAATATTGATTCGTTTTAGAACAATTTGATCTGCTCTTGCGAAAACTCAAACCGCCAACCTCCCGCACCATAAACCTTATGCACCACACTCTTCCCACTACACCTCTATAGCATCACATGATTATATATGCAACATATATTATTTATATAGTACATACATCCATATTAATATAAACGTATATGTATAAACATAATTATTTTATTAAATATAATTTATGTAAAATAAACTATTTACTAGCAAAATAAAAAAAGACCACTTTTGGCGACTAAAAATATTTTTTATTCGCCAATTCTATACTTTTGGCTACTAATTGTTTTTTAGTCACTAAAAAACTTAACTTTTGTCGACCAAAGTTGCATTTGGTCGACGAAGATGCATTTTCAGTTACGAAAATTTTGGTCGCCAAAAAATTTAATTCCCGCCTTTGGATTTTAATTCTCCCGCGCTAAAAATGACCACTTTTGGTGACTAAACTTATTTTTTAGTCGCCAATTGTGAACTCTTGGCTACTAAAATTTTTTTAGTCGGTAAAACCCATATACTTAGCGACCAAACTAATTTTTAGTCGCCAGTTGTAGACTTTTGGCTACTAAATTTTTTTAGTCGCCAAAAAGCTTTACTTTTGACTACTAATTTTTTTTTTTAACTATTATGAAAATATTGCATGTCTTTTATCTTATAAAATCTTAATATTAGGGACGTTAAAAAAAAATTCTCCTTGATTATCCAACTTGATTCGTGGAATAAATAATTTCCTATTTTTAACATTTATTTTGTAATAAATATAAAAATATATAATTTCAATTATAGATTTGTTTTGTATTATTAGTTGTATCATTAAAAAATATGCTAATTTTGTTAGAATCAGTATCCATTAAAATCTAATCGAGATAACAAAAATTATAACTAAACACTAACATTATACGAGTCCCGGACTCATATAGTGTTAGCGTTTAATCCTATAATTCACCCAACAAATCCTGGCCAAAGGGACAACAATTGGAAAGAGTACTAACCAGCAACAAATGCTGGATATGAGTTCGATCGATTGAGTCACTCTGATCAACTCCACTGATATTGAGAAGAGCACCGAACACATCATTGCTTGAGAGACAACCCTGTGTTTTTTTCAACTCCAATCGTTGATCAATCAAACGATCAAAGACTGCAATAAGCCTTCCAAAGTCAGAAGTAGTTTGGCGCCTAATACCTTGTGGATCAATCTTCTTCAACACAGGGAAGTAATCTGACCAGTTGGGCGTGCCAAAGTGCTCCATGGAACTCCACACTGCCTCCTTCCGCTCCCGTGCAATGTCCCTGTTCCAATCATCCGACAATTCCATGGAAAAAATTGTGTTCGACAGCAAATTAAACGTTGTTCTAAATGCTGCTTTGCAAATATCCACTGCCACACCTAGCTCGCAGCTTTCGCGAACCTCGGCGATCAGTCCTTGCATCACTTGATGCCGTAGGTGTTGGTTTGTGTCGAGTTGTTGAGCGGCGAAAACGTGGGAATTGTAGATTTTGCGGAGTTTTCGCCATTGAGTTGCAATAGGCATCCAAGTGGCAGAGAACTGGTTGTGGTTTTGGGCTTGGACGTTGTCCGGGATGGATCGGTTGGAGAAGCAGAGGTCTTTAGCCATGGTTGGTGAAGAAATGACAACTGTGTTTACTTGGCCTAGTTTTATGGTCATGATAGGACCATAGATTTTGGCAAGCTCGGCTAGGGACTTGTGAGGCTTGTCACTTAGTTTGAGTAAGTTTCCGATGAGTGGCAGAGGTGTCGGTCCCGGCGGAAGCTTGCCGGGACTGTTTTTGCTTGATTTTGCAAGTGATATTAGGGCCTGAACCAAAGTGCAGATGATCAGAACACAAAGTAGAAGACTCAACATATCCATCTATGTCTCTTTCAATTGTGTTAAAATACATTCGTAAAAGAAGCAATCAGATTTGCTTGTTTTTATGGAAAGCTTTATGGTGAAGCAATCAGATTTACATGCTTTTATGGAAAGCTTTTATGTTGTGATTTGGACTGAGATTTAAAAAGAAAAAAGAAAAAGATATGTGAAAAATGTGTGAAATATAGTTGTATTTATTTCATATTTTATTTATATTTTTCTTTTTCTTTTTCATTTCCAAACATAACCTTAAGGAATCTTGTAGAAAGAAAATAGGATATTGCAAATAAATGGGACAATCATAAAATAATTGCACAAAAGTATTTTTTTGTGCAATTCTGACACGTGAAGAGTTGCACCAAGCACATGATTAATAAATTTATAGCATCTACACATGAGAGTTGCACAATCATAAAAATGTTAATTTTTTTACCACTACTCTATTGAAATACAATTTTTCTAAAGAAAATAATATCTATCATCTTTTTTAAAATTATTTTGAAAATAAGATGTATTCTATACTTATATAGGGTTGAACATAAAAACCAGAAAAACTGCAAATCGATTTAATCCATATCTAAAAACACAGCTTGATTTGATTTTTTTCAATCTATGGTTCGATCTTGACTCTTAAAATAGGTGAACCATATTTCACGGTTCGGTCTATGATTTTATAGTTATGATTCCAGTTTACAACCAAACCGGACCGTTTAAATATATACATATATATAATTTGTTATTTAAGGTGGACACTCAATTATCTTATTAGTATTTCATATATTCATGAGTTGTTAACCATGTTGTTTACAAGTGTGCTCTTGAATAATAGTAGAACTAGTTCTAAATAATCATTTAAACTATTTTGTTTGTAGATTTACTTGATTTTTGAGCAAGTAGTGATTATGTTGTAAATTATGACAAACTTCATGAAAACTGTAGTTCCGAACTAAATTGAATCACGGTTTTATGATTGGGTTTGGGCTTGGTTTACTTCAAAATCGAACCAAATCATACTCACCCCTAATACTATAGATAGATTTAAAGTTTGTGAGATATGTGCTTATAAATGGGATTGGGTTGTCTTGACATTCCAGTTTGGCACAATGGGATCGACACAGATTTTGGTTTATGTTTTAGATTTCAGTGTGTATATCATCAATGAAAAATTATTCACTCAAAAAAATCCTCAATGAAAAATTTGTTCAAAAAATATATATATCATCAATGAACATGGATTAAATTCATTTTACCCGCTCGTAGTTTGGGGCTGGAGCATTTTATCCCCTATGATTCAAATTTAGCCTGAAAGTCCCTATATGATTTTGCACTAAAATGCCACTGTTAGTTTTTTCATTCAAACAAATGGAAGATGTAGTACACAACATTTTTTAGGATGAGTTTTGTTTTTTGAAAAAAAAAAACAAATTGAAATTAATACAACAAAAAAGATAATTTTACTCTCCGTTCTCCAAAACTAAAATTAAATTAATATGCTAATTAGAATAAAATACAATTAAGGATTCAAAACATAAACATAATATGGATTTAAAATATAGTTAAATAAAAATTAAAATTAAATAGTAATTAAGAATTGATCTACAATATAATTAAATTAAATTAAATTAGATTAGTATTTTATAGATTACAATAAATAATTAAGAATTTAAAATTAATTGTGAACTAAAATATAATTAAATTAAAATTAGATTAAAAAGTTAAGAATTACAATAAATAATTAAATATTTCGAATTAATTGTGATCTAAAATATAATTAAATTAAATTTAGAATAAAAAGATAAAGAATTACAATAAATAATTAAGAATTAATAATTAATTTTGATTTAATTGAATTAATGTTAAACAATATAAATTATGTGTATGAAGAGGAGAGAAAGAAAATAATAAAAAAAAAGTATAGGGTTTGAGGGTATTAAAGTCATTTCACATCTACAATTAATGGTATTAACGGTTGCACTTTAGTCCAAAACTACATGCAAACTTTCTAGCTATATTTGAACCATAGAAGAGCAAAGTGCTTTGTGCTCAAATTACAAAATGATAAAATGAATTTTGCCCATGAAAAAAAAATCATGTTAATCCAATAACTGAAATCACACGACTTTATTTTTTAATGTTCAAAAAAATGAATGGTCTAGTTTTATATTTATATCTGCCATCTATTTTTTTAAAATAAAAATAATAAAATAATGTAAATACATTTATCAGATCAATATTGTTGGACAATCTTCACTGTATTTAAAAGATTTAATTTTATTGTGTACACAACAACAATTAGAATTTAAATAAATAAAGAAAAGAAGAGAATTTGTTTGATTACAAAAATCAAACTCGAAATAATAAATAAATAAATAAATAATAGATTTTATTTTGTTACAAAAACAAAATTTAAATCTAATTTAATAAATAAAAAAACACTGAAAATAAATTAAATAACTTACTTGATTTAATTTCTTCGAATTATTTTCTGATCAAGTCCAGTGTTTGCCACTATGTCCTTAAGACAGATTCGTCCTCTCCACAGTGCTTTCAAAATTTGGACGTCTATCTCCCAAGATGAAATGATCTACCACAAACAATAACAGCACTACAAATTGTTTGCCTTACGAACACACTAAGTGTTTACACTCTTTTTTTTCAGAAATAAAATGCAACAAAATGAAGAATAGAATAAGCAAAAGTGAAATACGAAATTTCTGAATGAATAACATCAAATGAGGGTAGTCCTATTTATAGATGTAAATGTGGCTCTTGGTTTTAAATTGAACAGGTATGATACCTGTTGGTTTTGAATTCAAACAGATTTGAATCTGTTAAATAATTCAAACAAATAGCAAAAAACGGGAAGGGCCCTATTTGGGTGTGCACTAATTCCAAACTAGTTTATTTCTGTTTGAAAACGGGAAGGGCCCTGTTTGGATGTATAGAAAATCCAAATCAGTTTAATTTGAATTCTGGATTTTATTTTACCAAAATTTAAAATTAAATTCAAATGTTTTTGGCCCAAAAAGATTAGAAGCCCAACCCAACCACACACCCGCGCGTGTGTGGTGATTTTTGGGTCCAATGGGTCTAGCCCATAACCTCTACCTCTAAAACACTTGGGTACCCCTTGGGGCACACCCCAAGTATCTCACCCTAAGCCTTATAAACCCTTTCAAACCTTCCCACCAAATCAATGTGGGAAAAGCCAATTTACAACCTTAAGGAATTTCCACCAAAACTCCATTTCCATGGAGCACACTTTGGCTTCTATTTCCCATTCACTCGGTAATGGTTTTGAGCAACCAAATATACCATGTGAATCACAACGCGGCATAGAACGTGTTACCACTTTGACCCGAGTAAATCGACACCCGGTGGACCAGTCACTATGGCTTTACTATATGTAGCTAGGCCGAATGGTCAAAAGGGGTACCTCGGCAAGATTACCTAATATATCTCTCACGCTAATCACTGAGAAGTGAAAGGATGATCAAGCGGTACAACGATAATCCAGATCCAAGGGTTGTGTTTCCAACATGGCAGAGCCCACAACTGGCTAACCTTTCGGCAAGCCTTTTAGGCAGGCCTTCGGCAGGCCATCCAAGAATAGCAGATGGAAAACACAATGACTTAAGAGCACCAATGCAAATGCAATGTAAAGAACATATAAGTGTAGATAAAATTTCACATCATGAAGTTCAA
>NW_021024701.1:3451615-3472607 GCF_004153795.1 Camellia sinensis
TCTGCCCCCTAATGTGAACCTGAGTTCCATTTGGGTTCTCATTATGCATGTATTCTAGAGATAATGTCAAGTATTTTGAAAAGAGAACCAGCTGAATCTTTATTTATTTACTTTGGCAAATGGCAAAGGAACAAAGAAATTCTAATGATAGAAAAATTTCAAATTACAAGTGTTCCAAGGTTTTGACAACTCTTTGCCCTCATTATCTTCAAGCTGATATGCCCCATTACCCAGTACCGAGATGATTCTGTAGGGTCCTTCCCAATTTGGGCCAAGCTTGCCTTTTCTGGGATCCTTCTTATTGCCGACGACTTTTCTCAGGACTAGGTCGCTGACTTGAAACTCTCTTGGATTGACCTTCTTGTTATAAGCTTTTGCAAGTTCCTGCTGGTATGCTGCAAGTTAGATTGCAGCTTTCTCTCTTGTTTCTTCTAAAAGATCCAGATCTCGGGCTAAGAGTATATCATTAGTCCCATTTTCTACTCCCTGGGTTCTGATTCCTGGGATGCCGATCTCCAGCGGAATGATTGCTTCTGTGCCATAAGCCATGGCGAAGGGGGATTCTCCTGTTGATCTTCTCGGCGTAATCCGATATGCCCAGAGTACATTGGGCAATTCGTCTACCCACTTGCCTTTTGCTGCCTGTAGCCCCTTCTTTATTCCATCCAAAATTATTTTGTTGGATGCTTTTGCTTGTCCATTGCTTTGTGGAAAGCTTGGGGTTGAAAAGTAGTTTTTGATCTTGAACTTTGCACAGAAGTTTTTGATTAGCTTGCTGTCAGATTGAGTTCCATTGTCTGCAACAATTGCTCTCGGAATCCCAAATCTGGTGATGATGTTTCTCCATATGAAGTTCTTGACATCCACATCTCGGATCTTGGCAAGAGGTTTTGCTTCTATCCATTTTGTAAAGTAATCTGTTGCTGCCGGCAAGTACTTTCTCTGTCCAGTTGCTTGGGGTAATTGGCCAACGAGATCCATGCCCCATTAGGCAAATGGCCAAGGACTGGATACAAGGTTCAGGTCAGCAGCTGGCTGGTGTATCAAAGGTGCAAACCTTTGGCATTGTTCACACTTCTTCACGTAGGCTTCTGCGTCTTTCTGCATGTAAGGCCACTAATACTCCTGGGTAATGGCCCTGTGAGCTAGTGATCTGCCCCTAGTGTGGCTTCTACAAATTCCTTCATGGATTTCGTATAAAAAATCTCCAACCTGCCAAGGGTGTACGCACCTTAAAAGGGGTCCAGTGAAGGATCTTCTGTAGAGGTATCCTTCTGCTGTTAGGCTAAATCTTGCTGACTTCAATCTGATCTTGTGTGCCTCCTTGCGGTCGTCTGGAAGTTTTCCTTCTTTTAGGAACGCAACAATTGCGTCCATCCAGCTTGGTCCCATATCTACGCACATGTTTCATGCTCTGTGGTTGCTGGTTCAATGCTCGGGCTCGACAGGTAGTCAATCATTATTGTCCTTGCTTTTCCAGGTTGTACTGCACTAGCTAAGTTGGCCAACGCATCAGCGTGGCTGTTATCATCTCGGCTTACCTGAAGTAGTCGGTAGTTCTGAAACAAGGCTGACAGTTTGATAACTTCCTTTGCGTAGGCCGACATTCGTTCATCTCGGACTGCAAACTCGCATGTAGTCTGGTTAACTATTATTTGTGAATCACAAAAAACTATTACCTCATTTGCTTGCACTGTTGCTGCCAACTTTAGTCCTGCAATGAGTGCTTCATACTCTGCTTCATTGTTTGAGGCCTTGAACCCCAAACGAATTGACTGTTCTAGTACCTGCCCATCTGGGGATATCAATACTACTCCTGCCCCGGTCCTTGTCGATTTGAACTTCCATTAACGAACAGTCGAAAGGAGTCGCCGATGTAAATGCTGCAGGGTTTGAGTTTTTCTTCTTTCTTTTGTTCTTTTGCCTTTGCCTGGGCTTCTCCTTGCTTGGTTGGATATCTGTAATAGCCCACATTCATGTCATAGTCATGTTCATGTTCATTTACATAACTTTGTCTTGTTAAGTTTGCATTCATGAATCGTGTCTTGTTTTGCTTAACTGTTGCTTGCATGCTTTGTTCCTTCCTTGCTGTCTCAAGCCTAGGTCATGTTAAGCCTAGGTCATGCCAAGCTTAGGTCATGTTACGCCTAGATCATTCCAAGCCGAGGTCATCTTCAGTCTAGAATTATCTTGAAACCACTTTGTTCGACCTCCACCTTCGCCCTGACATATTGGCTGAGATGTCATTATCTAGGCCGAGGTGTTCATCACCAAGGCTGAGAAGTGTATTATCTAGGCCGAGATGTTACCTTTGCACCTAAGTGATCTTGTCCTGGAGTGGTATGACCTAGATCGAGGTGTGGCACATCTAGGCCAAGGTGTGGCACAGCTTAGTCAAGTGTTGTCCTTCCTAGCCAAGGTCATTGTCACCTTAGTTGTCGAAGCTTTGTCCTTAGCCGATGTCATCACTTGCCGGAGTGCCTTACCGGGTAGCTTGTTAGATACACTTTGTCTTACACATGTCTTGTCAATCTATCACCTTTTTGAGGAGAGCCAACCAGCTGTTGCCACGTGTCTGAGCTGAGTGTTAAGTCAGCCTGCAGAGGGAGAAACCTATCATTTGTTATATCCTTGTTTTTGAAGAGGAGAGAGAAGCTCTAGGAGAGAAGATGAGTTTTTGAGGGAGAGTGGATTTCCAAGCTTGATCCCTAGAGATCGAACCGTTAGATCCGTGTTCTAAGGTTAGATTCTTGATCTACCCATTTTGTTCTTTATGGTCATGTTATTGCATTGCATGATTGAATATGACTTGTAAGCCATGCATTGCTTTGAAGTTCGGTTTTAGAAAGAGAAAATAGTATTCATGTGTTCTTCAAGAAAAGTTATGTTTTGATCCAAAAGTTCATGCCAAGATCCATGTTTTTGTGTTTGTTTTCACATGATCTTCAAGTATGGGTACTCAGGTCCATGTTTTCGAACTCATATCATGAAATCCCAGATTTGTAATAAAGAAGTTATGATTTTAGCATTCATATTCTTCATGGTCTTCTTGTTCATGTTCTTCATGTTCTTCACGGGTGGAAACCCACATGTCATGGCCCGAACCCGCCCCTATCGGTTAAGGACATAACCGGCCAGTAATCCTGAGATTACCTACGGCCTCAAATAAAAACAGACATAACTCATCAGAGTAAAGGGGCCAAACAGAAGCAAAAATTTAAAACTTTGTCCATAGAGCCGTGCTTATATGCACATCAAACAAACTATATACATATATGTTAATAACCCACGACAAATACAGTACCATAAAATCCTTTACAGACAGGATCATCCAAACTGAGTCAACCCATATCAAAACTATATACAGATATCCATAAAGTCCTAGCCAACAAGACAAAATATAAATACATAGCAACATGGCAATGATGGGTCTCGTGCGTGAGACACAAGGCTGACTCTCCAAAACTCATGTTGTTCCTGGCAGACTTCACTAGGGCTGGGTTTGGACTTCTCTTGGCTCACCTACAAACGCATGAATGAGCATGAGCAATAGCCCAGTGAATAATATCAAATATGAAAATTACATAACAATGTAGAACAACATGTTCCAAACGGCCTTGGGCCCAATTCACATTTCTACTTAGCACATATATATATACCTATACAAAATTTAGATCAAGTGACCGTAGTTCCAACATACTGGCCTTTGGCCCATTCAGGTCTCCATTCTTGTCAAAACGGCCTTTGGCCCATTCAGGTCTCAAGACATGAGTTTCCTTTAACATTTCACATGGATTATACACATTTGTGCTCAAACATGCAATATTAAGGTGATTTCCTACATCCATGCACATATTAAGCTTCAATTCAACAAATACAACCCAATTTCATTTTAACCTTACTCTTGATCACCAAATTAGCTTGAACACACAAAATAACAAACTATACTTCAAGAATTACTCACCTAGAAGCTTTGATCTCCTAAGCTCTAGTCAATTCTTGAGCTAAATCTCCAAGATTCCCAAGCTTTAGGCCAAATTTGCACAATTCTCTCCTCTCTCACTCTAACAGCCGGCCTTGCCTCTCTCTAGAGAGTTGATCAGCCCAATGAAGTTAAAAGAAGGGAATTGAGTGTAACATGCCTCTACATAAATCCCCACTCACAATATAATAATAATAATAAGGTAATTTGGCATTATTCATCAGTTCAATCGATTTAATCTAACCCGAATCAATTTCTAATTAAATTTCACCGTAGGCTCTAAAAATTATGCCAATCACGATGGCGTAATCAATTTCGGGTTCTGTGACCGATAAGGCCCTCAATTTAATTTCCAAAACAGATTATTCAGACAGGTATTCCTGCGGTGAACAGATAAGACTTCAAAATCACAAACATTCACATAATGGCACATAAAATCATGCTAAACATATAATCATACTCGAATTAAGGACCAATTAGCATATTACGGGACAGGGGTATCACAATTTTCCCCCCTTTAGGAAGTTTGGTCCTCCAAACTTAATTTACCTTCGTCGGGAAACAAATGTGGATAGCGTAGACGCATTTCCTCATCTTTTTCCCATGTAGCATCTGTCCCATAGTGTTCCTTCCATTCCACTTTCACCATTGGAATGGATTTTTTTCTCAATTCTTTCACTTGTCGATCAACAATTCTTTCCGGCCATTTAGCATATTCCATATTTTCATCAATAGCAACCCGGTGATAATCAATCACATGCAACGGGTCTCGGAGGTAACCCCTTAACATTGACACATGAAACACATTATGGATTTGTTCAAATCCCAGTGCCAAGGCAACTCTATAAGCAACTGGACAGAGTCTCTCCAAAATCTGGAACGGCCCAACGTAACGGGGCGACAACTTGCCCTTTTTCCCAAATCTGACTTGGCCTTTCATCGGAGAAACACGGACGAACACATGGTCACCAACCTCATACTCAAGAGGTCTTCTCCGAACGTCTGCATAATTCTTTTGTCGGTCCTGAGCTGTTTTGAGCCTTTGACGAATAGTCTTGATTTTCTCAGAAGTGTCTTGTACAATTTCTGGCCCAAGCAAAGCTCTATCCCCGACCTCTGTCCAACAGATAGGTGATCTACACCTCCAACCATACAAAGCCTCGTATGGTGCCATACCGATGCTGGAGTGGAAGCTGTTATTATAAGAAAATTCCGCAAGTGGCAAATAATCTTTCCATCTCCCCTGAAAATCCAAAGCGCACATGCGAAGCATGTCTTCCAAAGTCTGTATCTTTCGTTCTGACTGCCCATCCGTCTGGGGGTGGAATGCAGTACTGAACCTTAGTTCTGTTCCCATGGCTTCCTGCAAACTTTTCCACAATCTAGATACAAATTTCGGATCTCTATCCGACACAATAGATACCGGAACTCCGTGTAAATGAACAACTTCATCAACATAAATAGTAGCCAATCTATAAGTAGTAAATGTAGTTTTGACAGGCAGAAAGTGTGCGGATTTAGTCAGTCTATCAACTATAACCCAAACAGAATCCATACCTCGAGAAGTCCGAGGTAGGCCAACAACGAAATCCATAGTCACATGTTCCCACTTCCATTCAGGAATAGGGAGAGGTTGAAGTAGACCGCCTGGTTTCTGATGTTCAGCCTTGACTTGCTGACACTGAAGGCACTTGGACACATATTCTGCAATCTCTTTCTTCATTTTAGACCACCAATAGGTTTGTTTCAAATCCCGATACATTTTATTGTTACCCGGATGCATGGCAAATACGGACCTGTGGCCTTCATCTAAAACCCTCTTCTTTAGTTCAATATTCGGTTTCGGAATTTCAACATTTCATTCTCAATACTGAACTCTACTTTCGGGCTTGCCTCGAATTCGTCAATCACTTTCTTGAGGTACTCATCCCCTTTCTGTTTCCGTTTGATTTCATCAATGATCGCCGGCTCGGCTGTAATAGCGGCTATCAAACCGCCTCGTTCACACATTACCACTTCAATTTCAGACTTCTCAAAATCTTGCAAGATCTCTTTCTATTCAGTAAGCAAACAGGCCATACTCCCCATTGATTTTCTGCTCAAGGTATCAGCAACTATATTAGCTTTCCCGGGGTGGTACTGAATTTCTAGGTCGTAATCTGTTATTAGTTCCAACCACCTTCTCTGACGCATATTCAACTCTTTCTACGTGAAGAAGTATTTCAGGCTCTTATGATCCGTGTAGACTTCACACTTTGCCCCATACAAGTAATGCCGCCAGATTTTCAAAGCAAAAACGACTGCGGCCAATTTAAGGTCATGTGTTGGGTAGTTCTTCTCGTGTGGCCTCAACTGTCGGGAGGCGTAAGCAATAACCTTTCCGTTCTGCATTAACACACAACCCAAACCCTTATAAGATGCATCACTAAAGATTACGAAATTTTTCGTACCTGAAGGTAGTGTTAAAATTGGTGCAGTAGTCAATCTTGTCTTCAATTCATGAAAGGCTGATTCTCTTTCTTCGTTCCACTCAAAAGGTTGCCCCTTACGTGTCAGTTGGGTAAGAGGCACTGCTAATTTCGAAAAGTCCTTCACAAACCTCCTGTAGTACCCAGCCAAGCCCATGAAGCTGCGAACTTCTGTCACATTGGTCGGTGTAGGCCAATTCACAATTGCCTCTATCTTCTGCGGGTCCACTGAAATTCCTTCCTTGTTGATCACGTACCCTAAGAAAACAACCTCATCCAACCAAAACTCACATTTCTTTAATTTAGCAAATAGTTTTCTTTCCCGAAGTATTTGTAAAACAGTCCTCAAATGATGTTCATGTTCAGGTCTATCTTTAGAGTATATCAAAATATCATCGATGAAGACTACAACAAACTCATCAAGGTGGGTTTTAAAAATTCTATTCATTAAGTCCATAAATGCTGCCGGAGCATTAGTCACTCCAAACGGCATAACAAGAAACTCAAAATGACCATACCTCGTTCTGAATGCGGTTTTCTCAACATCCTCTGCCTTAACTTTCAGCTGATGATACCCGGATCTCAAATCAATCTTAGAAAACACTTGTGATCCCTGCAACTGGTCAAATAAGTCTTCAATACGGGGTAAGGGATATTTGTTCTTTATCGTTACCTTGTTCAACTCCCGGTAATCAATGCACAGGTGCAAAGTACCATCCTTTTTCTCTACAAATAACACTGGTGCACCCCAAGGCGAAGTGCTAGGCCGGATAAACCCTTTATCAAGAAGGTCTTGCAACTGCTCCTTTAATTCTTTCATTTCGGCAGTAGCCATTCTGTAGGGAGTTTTAGAAATAGGCTGGGTGCCTGGCACAGTTTCAATGGTAAACTCGATCTCCCTTTCTACCAATTCCCCTGGTAATTCATTCGGAAACACATCCGGAAATTCTCTAACAATAGGAATATTATTCAATTCAACATTCTCAGATTGTTCAGACAACACATAGCACAAATAACCCTGGCACCCTTTCCTAATCATTTTACATGCTTTCATTGCGGATATCAAATAAGGTAGAGGCATTACCCCATTACCCACAAACACAATCTCTTTCTGTTCTGGTAGGTTAAATACAACCCTTTTTGTCACACAATCTATGGTGGCACAGTACTTGGTCAACCAATCCATGCCCAAAATTACATCGAAATGTCTAAAGTTCAAGGGCAACAAATCTATATATAGGGTAGCATCCTCGATATGCATGTCACAAAATCGATATATATAATCACATAACACAGATTCCCCCGATGGAGCAGACACACATAACAAATATGGCAATAGCTCTAGGGGTCTATTCAGTCTAGATGCAAACGTATATGTCACAAATGAGTGCGTTGATCCAGAATCAATTAATACAAAGGCATCCTGATTACATATTGAAATAGTACCTGAGACAACGGCATTGGCATTCCGTGTATCGCCCGGAACAAGTGCAAAGACTCTCCCCTGTCTCACTGTATCCCCAGTAGTAGCAGATTTCAAAGTGTTCCCCGGCTTTGGGATCGATGCAGTGGAACTAGCTGCTAGTTTCCCACTGTTCTGATTACATTCTCGGGCTATGTGCTCTTGCTTCCCACATTTAAAATAGGCTCCTGATGCACGGTAACAGACTTCACGGTGCCTTTTGCTACAAATATTGCACATGGGAGCTGTGTCTCGGGAAGAACTCGAAGTATTTGAGGAGCCCGTGTTCTGCTTTTTCAGAAATTTCTTCTTCGAAAAGAAGCCTTGTCTTTTGTTGCCTTTCCATTCTATTACTGGCTTAGCTTGTCTGGCTATGTTAGCCTCTGATATGATGGCTCTGTCAAGCACCCCAATGTAGGTTAGGACATTCACCCTTTCTAGGATGTCATTGCGGAGCCCACCTTCAAAATGTCTTGCCTTCTTATAGTCTGTGTCAATTACATGTGGTGCAAACCTGGCCAATTCAGTGAATTTGGCCTCGTACTCAGCTACAGTCATGCTGTCTTGCTTGAGTTCCATGAATTCTGCCACTTTCCTATCCCGGAGACACTGCGGGAAGTACTTGTCATAGAATATTTCTAGAAACTTTACCCAGTCAACATCCCTATGATTTTCTCGCATCAACATCCACCATCTTCTTGCCTCGTCTTCTAGCATAAAAGTGGCTAGAAGCACTTTCTGAGTCTCTGAACAGGGGAACACTTCGAATAATAATGCCGAGGACCCACGCTTTGGCTTTCAACGGATCTAATCCCCCGTGAAACTGTGGTGGTTTCATTTTCTTGAATTCCTTAGTGAGAGCTATAATCCGGTCATCATTCTAATGATCTGGCACAGGTGGCGCCGGAGGTGGAGGTGGTGGGTGTGGTTGCTGCCACTGTTGTTGCCACTCCTGTTGCTGTCTCAAAGCTTCTGCCATTTCCTGTATCAGTCTTTCCATCCTGTCCATTCTGGCAGTTTAGGATTCTTCTATTTCATCTCCTCTGGTTCTCACCATCTGATTAAACTTGCATTATATTTTATACAAAAGATACACACGTATGCACGTAACTAGGAGCATACATTTTCAGGTAGTTTGCAATGCAAGTAATTCACAACTCATAACCTATAATTATTCATATCAAAACATTTAAGCATATAATCAATGCTTCCAAATTCATATTTATCACATGAATGCATCATAGATCTTATCTAGACGCTTATTGCTCTTATTGGACAAGTGTGTGAGTTACTAACTCGTGCTCTGATACCACTCTGTCATGGCCCGAACCCGCCCCTATGGGTTAAGGACATAACCGGCCAGTAATCCTGAGATTACCTACGGCCTCAAACCAAAACAGACATAACTCATCAGAGTAAAGGGGCCAAACGGAAGCAAAAATTTAAAACTTTGTCCATAGAGCCGTGCTTATATGCACATCAAACAAACTATACACATATATGTTAATAACCCACGACAAATACAGTACCATAAAATCCTTTACAGACAGGATCATCCAAACTGAGTCAACCCATATCAAAACTATATACAGATATCCATAAAGTCCTAGCCAACAAGACAAAATATAAATACATAGCAAAATAGCAAGGATGGGTCTCGTGCGTGAGACACAAGGCTGACTCTCCAAAACTCATGTTGTTCCTGGCAGACTTCACTGGGGCTGGGTTTGGACTTCTCTTGGCTCACCTACAAACACATGAATGAGCGTGAGCAATAGCCCAGTGAATAATATCAAATACGAAAATTACATAACAATGTAGAACAATATGTTCCAAACGGCCTTGGGCCCAATTCACATTTCTACTTAGCATATATATATATACCTATACAAAATTTAGATCAAGTGACCGTAGTTCCAACATACTGGCCTTTGGCCCATTCAGGTCTCTATTCCTGTCAAAACAGCCTTCGGCCCACTCATTTATGTCAAAACGGCCTTCGGCCCATTCATTTTTATCAAAATGGCCTTTGGCCTATTCATTTACGTCAAAACGGCCTTTGGCCCATACATTCGTGTCAAAACAGCCTTCGGCCCGCTCATTCATGTCAAAACGACCTTCGGTTCATTCATTTACATCAAAACGACTTTCGGTCCATTCATTTCTTTCATGTCAGACTTTTCTCCACAATCCTAATTAACAATTCATAAAGTTTACAAGGGAATAAACAATTGGACATTGACAAGCTTTCAAATATTGATATTACTCACAGTGATCGGCTTGTGGGATTTGCCCTGGAGCTTGACCCTACACATTTCATGAAACAAAAGGGTCACTAACAAATTCAATCCGTTCCTTAATTCACATATTCCTCTTTAGGCTCTGTTCTTATCTCATTAACTTCATTTACAATGCTTAGCATAATGCCTAAGAGTCCTTACAAGTGAAGAGAAGAACGGAAAACGAATCAACACAGAATGCATGAACAGAATTTCAGAAAACAGGGTCCCGCTCGAGCGTGGACTTACCCGCTTGAGTGGACCCCTGAGGACTTGCAAAAGTACTGGATAATGGGAAATTTATGCTCGAGCGTTCATCCGACGCTCGAGCATAAGGCCTCTTTACATGGCTCCCGCTGCGAGCGTGAACTTACCCGCTCGAGCGATATCAAGGTCTGCAGAAAAATTTACTGGAAGCACGTATTTTCCGCTCGAGCGGCCATTACACTGCTCGAGCGGGACTTCAAAATTCTGGAAAACACAGAATGTGTTCTTGAAGCCCAATTGGGTTT
Source organism: Camellia sinensis (assembly GCF_004153795.1). Taxonomy (NCBI): domain Eukaryota; kingdom Viridiplantae; phylum Streptophyta; class Magnoliopsida; order Ericales; family Theaceae; genus Camellia; species Camellia sinensis. Next base: position 3,462,319 of record NW_021024701.1, read on the forward strand.
TCAAGCCCACATACTTGCTCGCAATGGCTCAAATCTCAATATAATCATATCAACATGGTACTAATGCAAGATTATAACATTATAGAGCTCAATTTCTTGATTTATCTACATGCATGTCCCAAATATGTCAAACTCAACACCAACATAACAAACTCATGCATTCAAACTCATATCTTCTCAAATTGTACATGCATGTGATGAATTAGCCACATTCTCTACTTACATAACACAAAGGGTGATCGAGACATGAGTTTCCTTTAACATTTCACATGGATTATACACATTTGTGCTCAAACATGCAATATCAAGGTGATTTCCTACATGCATGCACATATTAAGCTTCAATTCAACAAATACAACCCAATTTCATTTTAACCTTACTCTTGATCACCAAATTAGCTTGAACACACAAAATAACAAACTAGACTCCAAGAATCACTCACCTAGAAGCTTTGATCTCCTAAGCTCTAGTCAATTCTTGAGCTAAATCTCCAAGATTCCCAAGCTTTAGGCCAAATTTGCACAATTCTCTCCTCTCTCACTCTAACAGCCGACCTTGCCTCTCTCTAGAGAGTTGATCAGCCCAATGAAGTTAAAAGAAGGGAATTGAGTGTAACATGCCTCTACATAAATCCCCACTCACAATATAATAATAATAATAAGGTAATTTGGCATTATTCATCAGTTCAATCGATTTAATCTAACCCGAATCAATTTCTAATTAAATTTCACCGTAGGCTCTAAAAATTATGCCAATCACGATGGCATAATCAATTTCGGGTTCTGTGGCCGATAAGGCCCTCAATTTAATTTCCAAAATAGATTATTCAGATAGGTATTCCTGTGGTGAACAGATAAGACTTCAAAATCACAAACATTCACATAATGCCACATAAAATCATGTTAAACACATAATCATACTCGAATTAAGGACCAATTAGCATATTACGGGACAGGGGTATCACACCAGATCTCCAGACCTCACTCTCCCTAAGTGTAGTCGCCGAGATCACTCTTACCTAGACCTCACACTAAGGCCAAGCATCGTATCTCACCTTGGCCTACCTTGCATGATCACTTACACCTTTAGGTTGTCTTGTGCGCACCTCGGCATGCAGCCGCACGCCGAAGCCTAGGTAGCCACACCTCGGCCAGGAGGTGTGGGACCTCGGCAAAGACCTGGTTGGTACCCAACATGTCTTCCTGATATGTAAAACAGTGTTTTGACTTCCGGCATGTTTCCTGAGATCATTTGCATGTATGTAAGACTTGTTTTGAGAAGTACGTTCAATAGGCTTTGCCATGTGTTTGTAGGACTTGGACCTTTGCTTTGATCCCGATGTCCCAAGAACTATGTGAGTGGTATTTTTAATAAAGTTATGTTATACATTTTGATAAAGGCTTTGCTTTGCTTTGTTTTGAAAGTATTTGTTAAGCATGAATGATTATCCCTATTTCTACATATCAAGTAAGTTTTGTTTTGGGTGACATTCTTGAAAGTCTGTACGTGCTAGGGGACTATAAGCACTTGTAGCACATTCTTGAAAGTCCATACGTGCTAGGGGACTATAAGCACTTGTAGCACATTCTTGAAAGTCCGTACGTGCTAGGGGACTATAAGCACTTGTAGCACATTCTTGAAAGTCTGTGCGTGCCAGGGGACTATAAGCACTTGTGGCACAAGTCCGTACGTGCTAGGGGACTATAAGCATTCGTAGCACAACGTTGTTAATGTCACCCCATGTATTATGTAGATATTATTAAACATCCCAAGAAGATTTGAAAGACCAAGATTTTGATTGATGAACTTGATTCATTCCATGTTTTGAACAAGCTATGATATATGTATTGTTTTGACAAGGACCTTGGGAATCATTCATTTAACTTCTTTATTACTTATATCATTCACTGAGTATCCAAGCTCACCCTCCCTATGTATATATGTAGGTAACAAGCAAGAAGTCGGCTACGCCGAGATGTGTGTTTTGCATGTATGTTATGTCGGCAGTGAGGATGTCAGCAATCTTGAAGATTATGCTTCTTAGTTGTATTTCATGTATTTTGTATATATATCGGCTTGAGAAGCCTTTTAGTCAAGATGTAATATGTATTTTATTTTGCTTATATTCAAGTTGTAAAGCTATGCAAGGATATATGCTATTTCATTTGATCTACGTACTGCTCTTATGGACCACTTGTATTGTAAATTATTGTTTCCGCAATTGTTAGCCCCATATGTAATACTCTGATTGTGTGTGAATTTTTTGAAAGTTGGCCTTCGGTAATCTCGGATTACTAGCCATCACGGCACCATTCTACTAGGGACGGAATGGGGTCGTGACAATATCGCTCATCCTGGCTCAACGGAGCTCGATGTTCGTTGGATTCTGGTGTGAACTCGGCCACGAAGTCGGCCAGAACCTGGCCTTTGATTGCTGTCCTTGGCCTGTACTCCAAGTCATACTGGCCTAGGTGACTGCCCACCTGGCTATTCTTTCTGTCAGGTCTCCTTGTTGCAGTAAGGACTTCAAGGGGTGCTCTATTAGCACCACAATTTTATGTGCCTGGAAGTAATGGTTCAATTTCTTTGAAGCGATTACTAAAGCTAGTGCCAATTTTTCTAAGGGTAGATGCCTCGTTTCTGCATCGGCTAGGATTTTGCTTACATAGTAAACAACCCTTTGCTCTCATTTTTCTTCTCGGATTAGTACTGCACTTATTGCATGTTCTGAAACGGCTAAGTACAGAAACAGCTCCTCCCTTGGTTCTGGATTTGAAAGAACTGGAGCTGTGGTCAAGTACTTCTTCAGGTCGGCCAAAGCGGCTTCGCATTCTTCTGTCCACAAGAAGTCTGTGGCTTTCTTCACTAAGTTGAAGAAAGGTCTACACTTATCTGAGCTTCTACTGATGAATCTGTTTAGGGCTGCAGCCCTTCCAGTTAGCATCTGCACCTGTTTCACTGACGTTGGGCTCTTCAACTCTAGGATGGCTTTGATTTGATCTGGCTGGCCTCGATCCCCTTTCTAGTCACCAGGTATCCTAAAAACTTACCAGATCCAACTCTAAATGCACACTTCGATGCATTGAGTTGAAGCTGATATGTTTTAAGGATTTCAAAGATTGCTTTTACCCTCAGGCTCTTTGGTCTTAACGACCATGTCGTCGATGTAAACTTCCACTGTTCGGCCAATCAGGTGTTTGAACATTTTGGTTACCAGCCTTTGGTAAGTTGCTCCTGTGTTTTTCAACCTGAAAGGCATTACTCTGTAACAGTATAGTCCTTTTGGGGTGATGAACGCGGTCTTCTCTTCGTCTGGGGGGTACATGGCTATCTGGTGGTACCCCCTGTAGGCATCTAGAAAGCTCATTGTTCCATGCCCTGAAGTGGCATCTACTAGCTAGTCAATCTTGGGTAGAGGAAAGCTATCTTTGGGACAGGCTTTGTTGAGGTTGGTAAAGTCCATACAAACCCTCTATTTACCGTTCTTCTTCTTTACCACCACTGTATTCGATAGCCATGTTGGGTAGTGTACTTCTCTAATGGCCCTGGCCTCCAGAAGTCTGTCTACTTCTTCCTCTACTGCTTCGACGTGCATCAACGTCGGTCTTCTGGCTCGTTGAATTACAGGTTTGGCCGACCTGTCAACATTCAGTTTGTGGCAAGTGACCTCGGGGTCAATACCAGGCATTTCGTAAGGTGTCCAAGCGAACATCTCAATATTTGCTCTCAAAAAAGTTTCCAACTCTTTTTTCTCTTTTTCGGCTAAGCCCGAGCCGAGAAGGAAGAAGCGTTCTTCATCCCCATCCTGGACGAAGATTTTCTTCAGTGCCTCTTCATTCTTCTCGGCGGGCTCCTTGCCGACGCCTTTTAGGACTTCCACGTCCTCATCTTCAATTTCTGCCTTTTCTGGTTCTCGTATGTTGTAGGTAGATTTTATTGCTGCCATGGAGCAATTCTTCGCCTGTAGTTGATCGCCTCTGACTTCCTCTGTCCCATGCTCTATTGGGAATCGTAATAGTTGATGCAATGTTGGGGGAAATGCCCCTATTGCATGCAACCAAGGCCTTCCCAAAATGATGTTGTAAGGGGAGGGTGTGTCGATGATGGTGAATTCTGTGTTGATCTTCCTGGTGCCAGCCTGCACCTCCAAGCTTACTGTTCCCAATGGCCAGGTCGGCGTTCCATTGAACCCAACCATTGGGCCATTGGATTGTTCCATATCATCTGGGTGAAGGCCGTGCTCCTTGTAACATCGGATGTACATAATGTCACAGGAGCTGCCTTGGTCAATCAGGATGCGTTTCACTTGGCACTCCCCAACCTGGAGGGATACTACCAAGGCATCATTGTGAGGATGCTGGACCATCTCTAGGTCGGCTTCAGTAAAGGTTATCATTGGTTCCTGGTACTCTTCTGCCCGATGTCTTTTCTCCCCGACTTAGTAGACATGTTGCAGGTGCTTTACTTTCTGGGTCTCTCCTTGGATTTCGTTTTCGTTGACCTTCGAGTGGATTACGTTGATTACCCGAGGTCCTCTTACCTGCGGCTGTTGTGCTGGAGGGGTGGGGCTGCTAGTGCCTGAGGCAACCTTGCCCGTTCTTCCCTTGTCCTGGTCTCATCGACAAGGTCTTTTAGATGTCCTTGTCTCACCAGGTCTTCCAAATATATTTTCAAGGCTCTACAACCCTGGGTTGTATGACCATCTTCATTGTGGTAGGCACAATGCCTGCCAATGTTTCTTCCCATGAACTCTTCTTTAGTCCTCTCTGGCATTTTGAAATAGGGTTGGTTCTGAATTTGATCCAGGACTTTGGGAATTGAGATTCGGAACACAGTTGTTACTGCTTGTGTGACTCTCAGTTCTGCCTCTTGCCTGCTCGTTCCATTGTTACCTCGGCCTCGCTTCGGCGAGCCGTTTCCTTTCTTCTGTTTTATCTCCCTGGTTCCCGACGTGTCTTCTTCAGCTCTGGCATACTTCTAGATTCTTGCCATGAACTCCTCCGTACTTTTTGGCAATGTCTTTGCCAAAGACTTTCGTAGTGGACAGTTGTCTTTCAAGCCGTTCTTGAAAGATACGACTGACACCTCTTGATTACATTTGGGTATTCGATTGAACACCTCATAGTATCTTTTTACATAGGCCCTAAGGCCTTCATCCTTGCTAATCTTCAGAGCCATCAATGCGTCCATCCTTAATGGCTGCAGCTTGTTTGTCACAAACTTGGCCACAAACATCTCGACCAGGCCTTCCCAAGTCTTCACGCTTCCATTCGGTAGTTTGTGGAACCAATCTGATGCAATCTCCCCGAAGGATGAGGGGAACACTTTGCAGAGCAATGGCTCGTTCCCACTATACAATGCCATTGAGTTCAAATATAGTCCAACGTGGAAGTTGGGGTCTGACTTTCCATCGTATATTTGAAACCTCGGTATACTGTATCTCTTCGGCGCCTCAAACCTGTCTAATTCCACCGAGAATGGTGTCCTCGGCTTATCTGGGGAGGTTACCTCGACGTAGGCATTCTGTTGCTTCCTTTTGAGGTAATCTCTTAAGTCTTCTTTGCTCCGCCTAGGAGCTCGGCTATCTTTCGACTTCAGTCTTTTCGGTATACTACTTTCGGCCTCGTGGTGAGTCCTTTTTGATCCTTCTCCATGAGTTGTGTTGAAGCACAGTGCCTGCCCCTGAACATGCCGATGTCCTTTGGGGTCTGCTTTCTTTGTGCGATGCGTCCTCCGTGATCGTTCTCTTCTTGATTCTCTTCGTCCGTCCTCCCTAGAAGGTCGGTGAGAGTATCTCTCATCTCCGTTGTGCTGAGGGGCTACGGGGATTGTTTTCTGTCCTCCCTTCTGGGTATTGGCTGCTGGAATAGGCGTGTCGTGCAGCGGGTATGGTGGCTGCATGACGTTATTTTGCATCATGAAATTGACAACCGACTGCGAGTCTGCCAATTTGTTTGCCATCTCTTTTACCTCTTCGTCTCTCTGTAGGCACCTATCCTTCTAAACCTGGAGGTCGTCTTCGTTGTAGTACCTACTTTGATCAGGTTTCTTTGGTGTGTCGCTAGTTTGGCCGACGTCTTTCGCTCCGTGATTTTGTTCATGAGTTTCTGCGTTCGACCTTTCTCCTTCGCCATCAAGGTCAATAGGTCTCCCACTCCCAGTAGGAGTATCGTCCCCAATCTTTTCCTTCTGTCCGCTATTGGCCATCTATTCTACTTTCGTTCCAACAGACGGCGCCGAATTGTGTGAGTGATTTTCCGATCACACTGTCCAACTCAGTACTTAGCTGGAGAACACTGGCAGAATAGATGACACCTGGCTAACCTGTAACAGAAAGAGAAGATTCCGGCGATGGTTCGTCCACTCGGGGGCACTCCGACGATCAAGTCAGTATATCTCTAAAAGATAATCAATAATGCTAAACTCAATTCTCAAAGCATAAAATTGCGTACCTTATACCTACGGGGGTGCCTCTCTTTTATAGTTACCTCAATCCTAATCTCCATAGAAGCCTGACTTCTATGGATTCCTGTTCAGTACTTACTTTGGACTCCTTTAGAGATAAAGATAAACTCCCTAAGAGCTTTATCCTTATCTTGGCTAAGTCTCCTCTTTATTCTAGAACTCTTGTCCCTTATCTTTTATCCGATTATCTCGGATTCCGATATCTTCGGAGATAACTTCGGCTTACCCGAGATAACCTCGGCGTCATGACCCTGACACGTGGCACCTCGGCTGACACGTCGGCGTCACATTGCCACTTGTTGGTACTAAAAAATATATCCCCACAATTTCCTTTTACCAAAATGGGAAAAATGGTTTCTAAACTATGAAAAGTAAGAGTGAGCTAAATAGTTGTGCTTGGATTTATTTCTAAAGCCCGGTTGGTCCGTCATTTAAAATTGAGCCTATCTCCGTAGGACTATGTTGTTGGTGAATGTTTCATCAGCAAACAGAACTTACATCCATCCCCTTCTGTACAACATTGATTTGACTCGGATGTGGTTTGACACTGTGAGCCACATTAAAGATGAATATTGCCTATATAATTAATCACCAAATCATGTAAAAATTTGTAGAAAAAAAAGTTGCGTGAGTGATTTTGTTAGTTTTTCCAAAGTAATTTTACTAATTTATTGATAACAAGGAGAGACGAGAAAAAGACTTAGACCTTCTGTAACTTAATGAGACCTTATGGGACAAGTCTCTCACACTTCTTCATACATGCAGTTTGGTGTGAAGGTGACAAAGAGATAAATGAAATAAATTAAAAATAGAGATTCGACCTTATACAACAAATATTAACTCTGATATCATGTTAGAATTTAAGAGATATCAACCCAAAATCTAACTATAAATGGAGAGACTCTTATATTATATTAATCAAATTTAGTTGTCTTAGAGAAATAATGAGACATGTCTCTAACAAAATACCACAGTTTGGTTATGCAAATAATGCCAAAAATGTTTAGTTCACCTTTGGTCTTACCCTCAGCAAACACCTTGATTAACAACACTAGGTAATGCACGCCCTCTAGTTGTCTAAATTTTTGTTGGTGAATTAGTGAAAAGCATGGACTTATATAAGATTTGCTCCCAAACATTTAAAACATACTCAAAAAGTGAAATTGAAAAATACTCTTAATGTGGAGGGACCAGATCAAGTTATTGCATGTGACAAGAGTGTAGAAAGAGAGAAGGCTATAATCATAAATCATAATGAAAATTTTGTACCTACTTGTCTTTTTGACCCCAACACCTCAATGAACAACATATAATGGTCCCACACTTATTCAAAGGCATCCCCACCCCCACCAGTTGCCAAATCCAGCTATGTACCTTTGTGAATCTGTGATTTTTGTTCACGCTATATTGGTGCTAAAACTGGACTTAGATATCTCTGCACCATGTACCAATTAGATAGGGTTGCGGAGAAATAAGTTTGGGGAATTATAAATCAATTTAGAAGATTAAAAGTAATTACTGAGATGTGGGGTCCAACTCTCTTTGTGAATTTTTTCCACAAGTAGAGTTGCATCTTCTATGTTTGTGTAATTATTTTCAAGAAAAAATGTATTAGACTCAAACAAAATATTTAACAATTTGATCCATAATATGGCATGATACGTGTCAATTTTTTATTTGTCATATATTCAATTGTGTAGGGCCTACCTCTCTTGTTATATCATTGTGAATAAATTTAAGAATTCATATTGTGAGTCTCTAGCTTTACTGTATTTTTAGTCATTTGGGCTAAATTGCAATTCTCCCAATAAGTTTATAAATGCAATGAGCTTCTATGTCGGATCTTATGAGGCCCATTTTGACAATTTTAATAATTTATGGGCAAATTACCCACAAGTTCTTTTTGGAAAGTGTGTATTCTATTTAATTCCAAAACTTTTTAGAAAGTCCTATATCCATTTATCTTCTTCTCTCTTCTCTACACCTTACTTCTTCTCTTTATCTCTCTTTCTTTGATATCAGTGGCGGCGACGATGACCATGACCATGGCCATGCCCACGCTTTCATTCGTTTCTTTTTCTTTCTAATCTATCGTTATCGGTGACCGGCGACCACCATTGATTGGGGTTCATGAGCAACCACCCAGCACCAACTCCTTACTTCGTGCTCGCCGACGGCGAAAGAGATGAGTTTCAAGGAAGAAGATGAGGAGATCTACTCAAATCTGATGTAGATCTACTCAAATCTACATCAAATCTGAGTAGATCTAGATTCAGTTAGATCTAAACTAAAAAATAGCTGTAGGAGTACAAGTATTTCTCTATATTTGTCTCTTTCCTTCGATCTCTCAGATTTAATACTTTGTCTTTATTACACATTTCTATTTTCTTGTTATAATGGAGAAAATTTTCAAATCCTGAACAAATTGTTTTCGAGTTTTAGTTATAAGAGGTAAAAACTGTAAAATTTTACAATTTCAGTTTTTTTTTTTGTTGGTGTTGAAATGAATCGTTGTTTAAAATTAGAAAATTTTACAGTTTCATAACTTTCTTTAAGACTGTAAAATTTTACAATTTCATAACATGTTTTTTAGTTTGATTAATAAGAATAAATACTTAATAGAATTATACTTTGAAATTATAACATTTTACAGTTTCAAAACATACTTTTCAGTTTTATCAATATTGAAAACTATTTGCTTATACCCTACAAAAATTGAAAATAACATATGTTTTTTTATTATTTTATTATTTTTATTGTTGTTATTTTTTGTTCTTAGGAATTTTTTTTTTCTTTCAGTTTATCAATATTTAGCACATTTTTCTATGCTTTTTCATTTTAATTTCTCAGTTTATTCTTCTTCTTTTTTTAGCTATATTTTAGACATTCCAGTGAGTCTCCGGCATTATTGTTGACGTCCAACAAACATTCTAGACATTCCAATGACTTCCAGTGACATTCAAAACATTTCGGCAATACTCTGGCAAATTTCCAGTGATATTCGGCGACTTTCCGGTGATGTTGAACATTCCGGTGAGTCTCCGATGACTGTTTGACAAAAATCTGGCGGTGATGGGATGTAGCAGCGTCTTCAAAAAAAAAAAAAAAAAAAAAGTTTTTTGGTAACAATTAAAAATATATAGGACTAATTGGTGCAAATATTTTGTTTTGGGGACTAAATGAATTTTGAACTTTGTGTATGAGACTTATAAGTAAGTTCCCCATAATTTATTTTGTTCAACTGTGAGGGTAGATTATTTATGAAAAAGAATCATATAATGATTTTATCAAATTTATCGGTAAAAAAGTAGATGGTGTTTATTTAAAATTATTATTTTTATTTATTTTTTGCAGACAAAAATCATCAAAACATGTGGATAAAATGAATAACTCAAATCGGATCAATTTAATTTTTTCATACATGATCTACACACATAATAGAATAAAATGAGTAACTCAAATCGTTAAAATGAAACATGTGTCAACTGTAGAGAAGTCAACCTCTTTTTAATTAATGTGATCAACAACAGTATAACCATTTGACATAAGTCCCCATTTCAGAAGTTGGTTGGGACTAAAAAAAGTACAAAAAGATAAAATAGACTAAATAAGTCAATAGGACAAAATGTTATATCCAAATCATAATCATTTTACCTTTTTTCTCACAAAAAAGTAAAAAAATTTTAAAAATAAAAAAGTTCTTCCCAAACGAAACTAATTTAGTTAGGCTAAATTAGTAAAAAAAACTAAAAGATTAAACTTAAAAATTCTTCCTAAACAACCATAACAGTATGAATAATACTAGGGATCATGAAAAAAATAT
>NW_021024701.1:3476240-3541125 GCF_004153795.1 Camellia sinensis
TGTTTTGTCTTTTGTGGCTATCCAAGCACTTCCTCACTTGCCTCAGATTAAGCACAAAATCCTGAACTGAAAAATTAAACTCACTGAAAGCTGGCTTTAACCAAAATGCAATCCTATATTTAATTAAGTCACAAAGGTCCTCCACATTTGCAATAGTTTTTTTGAATACACACTCATTTCTGCACTTCCACAAAAACTGGGGGTGATCAACTCTAGTGCTTCCATTGCTTGCGTGTTTTGTGGCAGTGATACTGAATCAGTGACTCATGTCTTAATTTGGTGTCCTTTTGTGTGGAGGGTTTGGGCTGAAATGTTGGGTTGGTGGGATATCCAAACTGCTATTCCAGGATCTGTGGAGTGTTTACTGCTGTGGTGGGCAGGGGAGAAGTTAAAGAAGAAAGAAAAGAAGATCTGGAGGGTGATTCCATTGGCTGTGATGTGGTCTGTGTGGAAGTGCAGAAATGAGTGTGTATTCAGAAAAACTATTCCAAATGTGGAGGACCTTTGTGACTTAATTAAATATAGGATTGCATTTTGGTTAAAGCCAGCTTTCAGTGAGTTTAATTTTTCAGTTCAGGATTTTGTGCTTAATCTGAGGCAAGTGAGGAAGTGCTTGGTTCATGGGAAGCAATCAAGTGGGTTGCTTCTCACTCTGCCGGACATGGTCATGAGGAATGGCTAAATAACTATGTTGATTTTAAACGAATTTTCTACTCTGGAGATAGTGCAGGTGCTAACATTGCATACAACATGGTCATGAGAGCAGGTTCAGAGAAATTAGATGGTCTCAATGTTAATGGAATTGCTCTAATCCACCCATATTTTTGGGGAAGCAAACCAATTGGAACTCATGAATCCAGCGATGCTACTTCGAGATTAGAAGCAGACAATATTTGGTTGATTAATTCACGAAATGCATTTGGATTGGATGATCCAAGACTTAACCCACTTGTGGATCCAAAGTTGTCCACCCTTGGATGTAGCAAGGTTCTAGTTTTAATAGCTGAGCAAGATATATACAGAGATAGGGGTTTCTATTACTATGAGGCATTGCGTACAAATGGTTGGAAAGGAAATGTGGAAATTATGGAGACTCCAGGGACTCATGTCTTTCAATTGAACTTTCCAGATTCAAAATATGCTCAAGAAATGCTTGAACGAATATCTTCTTTTGTGAACAAACCCTAGTCCGGTGACTTCTTAGCTGCTTGCCATCTTTAATATACAAACATACCTTAATTTGTGTATTCTCATATAATTGTTGATATTTTCTTGTTATTTGTTCATATTTGTTCACTTATATAAAAGTTACTACGCATGAACATGGTTACAGTAGAAGAGTGGCTTTGAACTTTTCAGTTTGTTTTCGACAATATGAAAAAATAATAAGAGAAAATTTACTTTACTCTCCAGTACTTTTGCATCAAAACACTTTATTACCTTATAGTTCAAATATTCAATTACAATTTCAATCACAAAAACAAGAGTGACAACTACAATTTCAGCATCTCAATACCAATCTGCCACAAAACTTGGTCACCCAAATCCCAAAAAGCATCCCTTCAGAATGCACATATCAGCAAAGCAGAGTAGAGCACATTAGCAACTAGATAAGAACACACAGAAGAAGCATGAAAGCAAAGAAATATACACAAAATTTAAAGCACCAGCACCCCTACAAGGATTATAAAGATTGACAATTGGAATTATTGAATTGGCAGTTTGAGTTACAAGTAATGTTACGCATCATGAAATAAATATTTTGAAAAGTTTCATGAAATTAATCTAAGGGTGATTGTATAACATATAATAAAACACTACAAACTAATTCAAGGGTGGAGAATCTTCACGAAGGCTTTTCAAGATCCTTTTCTTCGCTGATCAAAAAAAAAAAAAAAGCACATGATTAATAAATTTATACCATCTACACATGAGAGTTGCACAATCATAAAAATGTTAATTTTTTTACCACTACTCTACTGAAATATAATTTTTCTAAAGAAAATAATATCTATCATCTTTTTTAAAATTATTTTGAAAATAAGATGTATTCTATACTTATATAGGGCTGAACATAAAAACCAGAAAAACTGCAAATCGGTTTAATCCATATCTAAAAACACAGCTTGATTTGATTTTTTTCAATCTATGGTTCGATCTTGACTCTTAAAATAGGTGAACCATATTTCACGGTTCGGTCTATGATTTTATAGTTATGATTCCAGTTTACAACCAAACCGGACCGTTTAAATATATACATATATATAATTTGTTATTTAAGGTGGACACTCAATTATCTTATTAGTATTTCATATATTCATGAGTTGTTAACCATGTTGTTTACAAGTGTGCTCTTGAATAATAGTAGAACTAGTTCTAAATAATCATTTAAACTATTTTGTTTGTAGATTTACTTGATTTTTGAGCAAGTAGTGATTATGTTGTAAATTATGACAAACTTCATGAAAACTGTAGTTCCAAACTAAATTGAATCACGGTTTTATGATTGGGTTTGGGCTTGGTTTACTTCAAAACTGAACCAAATCATACTCACCCCTAATACTATAGATAGATTTAAAGTTTGTGAGATATGTGTTTATAAATGGGATTGGGTTGTCTTGACATTCCAGTTTGGCACAATGGGATCGACACAGATTTTGGTTTATGTTTTAGATTTCAGTGTGCATATCATCAATGAAAAATTATTCACCCAAAAAAATCCTCAATGAAAAATTTGTTCAAAAAATATATATATCATCAATGAAAATGGATTAAATTCATTTTACCCGCTCTTAGTTTGGGGCTGGAGCATTTTATCACCTATGATTCAAATTTAGCCTGAAAGTCCCTATATGATTTTGCACTAAAATGCCACTGTTAGTTTTTTCATTCAAACAAATGGAAGATGTATGTAGTACACAACATTTTTTAGGATGAGTTTTGTTTTTTGAAAAAAAAACACACGTTTCCTTCTTACTGGTTCGTACCTGTGACGCGCCCGTAAAGAACAAGAACTTCAAGAACCCTTTCACGCGTATGAGCTATCATGCACCATAATTCAACGGTTTTTAACCACACGTTTCCTTCTTACTGGTTCGTACCTGTGACGCGCCCGTAAGCCGTCCCTTTTTTCACGTGCGCCGTCTGACGCATACATTCTTCTAGGCGTGTATTGATTACTTTTTGTCGCCGTTTTCATTTTTGACAAAACATCTCTTCGATTTTTCCCTTTCACCTTATTCTCGTTTCTGAAAAACTTTTTCTCTCTCTAGCTTTTCTCATTTCTTCCATTGTTCCAGACCTCAAGCTCTGCAAAGGCCCTCATTCTTCCTCCTGGTGAAGTTTCTGCCGTCTTGTTACTTCTGTAACCATCGTCTGACTTCGGCGATTCCTACACCGGTTTTATTTTTTCTGATAAGCAACTGTTCTTTCTTATTTCAGTTCGTGATTTGTTTTTTTGGAACTTGTTGTTATTACTGCTTCATTCGAATGTTCAATTTGTGAATCTGAATGCGTTTATTCCATGGTTTGGCCCTTGCCCATATCTTGAACACACGCACTGTTTCACCATTTCCCTGTATTTTTGCCACTGATCTTGGCCCTATATTTCTTGTATTCTTTATGCTCTTGATAAACTATCTCTGTTCTTGATTCTGAAACTCCGTTCTTGCTTTCTGTTTTTTGTGTCTTTTCCAGATCTGTGCCTTTGATCTTCATCTCCATAGTTTTAGGTTTGGGATTTGTTTTTAGAACCCACATTTTAGGGCAAAACTGAAACATCCCTTCCAAATTTCTGCACCAGCTCAAACCTAGGTTTTTGCCGAGGTCCCAATAACCCTTTTTTTTTTTTATACATCTTTCTGAAATCCAATACCTTTAGTTATCCCTATATCATGGGTATGTGGAAACATCGGGTAGACACCCCTTCTAAGCTAGTTAGGTAAGAGTTTGAAATCCCAGCCGATGTCAATCTGAGATTGGCTGGGGATGATGACTCCATCATGCCTACAGACAACTCCATGCCCTTCCCTGTGGTTGCCTTTATTGAGTGTGGACTTCGGTTTCCACTTGACCCTTTTTTCGGTCAAATCCTTCACTTCTATAAGTTGAACCCAATACAACTCGCCATCAATTCTTATCGAGTTATTACTGGTACCATAGCTTTAGTCAAACAAGAGAATGTCAAGATTACACTTGTCGATTTCCAGTACTGTTATACCATGTGTCGCCTTAGAAAAGACACAGACTATGTCTATTACCTCAAGCCGAGATCCACCGAATATAAAATCGTAGCCGACCTCCCAGACTCCAACAAGGGAGCTGGAGACGATTACTTCATCGTCTCGGGCAATTGGGAGTTTCAGCCAAACGACGACCTCCATCTTTATCCCTTAAGCCGAACTGTTTTGGGGGAAGGAGCTGGTAAGGGCCACCCTTCATAAGTTTCTTTTTATCTTCTTCTACAATTTGTTCAATATTTTTATTCTAATGTCTGTACCATTTTTATCTTTGCAGTTCTTCCTCAGCCACCAAAGAATTTTTGCCAATCCTTCTATCCCAGCAAGGATTTGAAAAAACTTCTGACCTTGCCAATTCACAAACGAAAGGCGCCTCTGCTCCTCAACTTTATTCCAACATACAGGTCTGCTTAGCCCGACGTCCCTAGGAGGAAGAAAAAAAGCCTTTCTCCACCATCTGCTACAACTCCACAGACTGCGTCCACATCTCGGACAGATCAAGGGTCAACTTCTAATCCAGCTGATCAGCCATCAACCTCGGCTCCATACTTGATTCCAATATCATAACGCCGCCGTCAACGCCGAACAGTCTCTACTGTCGAGATGGGTTGCCCAAAACCAGTTGTAAAAGATCTTCTGGCCAGCATTCCATCATCTGTTGACGATCAACCAGTACAAACCCAACCTCCACCGAAGCCGAAAAGAATAAAGAAGGCTCGACCAAAGGCTAAGGTAACTCAGGTTGAGTCTGAAGACACCTTGCCTATTTCAAAGTTGGTTGGGAGTGACAAACCTCAACCCTCTGCTGGGAAGAGGCGCTCTGAAGCCCAACCATCAGAATCCCCAAAATCCAAAAAGCCGAAGTCATCCTCCGCTACAACTTCGGGGTCTAAGAAGCCTGCTGCCCCCTGGGCCCCCGAAATTACTTTAGAGGAAAAGCCAGTCATGGCAAATGATAGTGTCGAGGATATTAATGTTGGCGTTGCGCTCAGCACTACTCTGCTGTTACCAGGCGATCTGGAGCGAAACGCCGAGTTGAGCGAATACGAAAACTATGCGTTGATGCTTCAACACTCTGTTCAAGTAAGTGTCTTTCATCTGGCACTTTTTTTTCTTTTTTTTTTTCATACTTAGAAATTTTTGCAATAACTTTTACCCTGTGTTTTCTTCAGGCCATCCAGCATGCCCACTCTTTTTCTGTTCAGTCTTTCGAAAATTGGCAGAAGCTGGTCGATATGAAGAAGGAGTTCTCTTCTCTTCAAAAAACCAACAAAGGCTTGCAGTCAAAAATGAAGAAGCTGGAAGACCAAGCTGAGGCCGCCATCAAAGCCCAAACTGATGCCGAAGAAAAGGCTGAATCTGCCGAGGTCATCAGGAAGGTCTCTGAGGCCCAAAGAAAAGAGGCCGAAGAGAAGATGGCCCAAGCAGAAAAAGAGCTTCAAAAAGCCTTGGCCACCAAAGAGGCTGAAATTAAGGATGCCGACAAAAAGGCATACGCTCAAGGCATGGCCGATGTCACGGAGGCTTATGAACTTCAAGTGAAGCAGGCATGCAACAAGGGTTTCACCCTTGGTTGGATGTCTTTTCTAAAGAAGCTCAATGTCCCCGAGGACTCGCCTTTCAAAAATGCCGATCACATTCCTCTTCCATTCCCTCCATCTCTACTTCCAAGTCAAGACGTCGGCGAATCTGAGTCTGAGGATGGTGATAAGGATGAGGATGAGGCTTTGGTGAGAAAATCCAAGGATGCTGATAAGGCCAAGTCCCCTCTTCAGAATGAGCAAGTCCTGGACTTGACTCAAGATGAGGAGGATGAGGAGGTCCGAAAAGATGCTGCTTCTGAGAAGACATCAGCCGATGTCACCATTGCCGAGAAGAGTGTTGAGGAAACTTTGCAAGAAATTGATGCCGAGCTTGCGGTAGAAAAGGCGGCCGAGGTGGCTTCTCAACAGCCTTCCAAGGTCCAAACCGAGCCTGTTGCCGATGCTGAAGAGTCTTAATTTCCATGTTTCTTCTTTTGTAATTTGTTTTTCTTTGTTTTTGAAACAATGTAAGCCCTCCGTATGGCTGATGTTTCTTTCTCTTTGTTGAATGCTAATGCAACTTTTGCATGTACCACTGTCTTCTTTTGACTGCTTTTGTGTGATTCTATACTTAGAATATTTTGTATGTCTTTAACATATTCTTCCTTCTCTGTGCAATCTTCTCGGGGTGACATACCACGGATAG
The DNA here is from genome assembly GCF_004153795.1 of Camellia sinensis. Classification (NCBI taxonomy): domain Eukaryota; kingdom Viridiplantae; phylum Streptophyta; class Magnoliopsida; order Ericales; family Theaceae; genus Camellia; species Camellia sinensis. The sequence continues at coordinate 3,482,708 of NW_021024701.1, forward strand.
ACAATCTTCTTGGTTTAACTTAACTTGTAAACTTTTAACAAGTGTTGATCATTATACAGGTTTAACTCAACTTGTAAATTGTCCACGAATTTTAACAAGTGTTTAAACAATGATTTCGGTTTAACTTAACTTGTAAACTTTTAACAAGTGTTGATCATCATACCGGTTTAACTCAACTTGTAAATTGTCCACGAATTTAAACAAGTGTTAAACAATGATTTCGGTTTAACTTAACTTGTAAATTGTCCACAAATTTCAACAAGTGTTTAAACAAATGATTTCGGTTTAACTTAACTTGTAAATTGTCCACAAATTTCAACAAGTGTTTAACTTGTAAATTGTCCACAAATTTCAACAAGTGTTAAACAAATGATTTCGGTTTAATTTAACTTGTAAATTGTCCACAAATTTCAACAAGTGTTAAATAAATGATTTCGATTTAACTTAACTTGTAAATTGTCCACAAATTTCAACAAGTGTTAAACATATTCTTCTTCTCTCTGCCCTCTAATGTGAACCTGAGTTCCACATGGGTTCTCATTATGCATGTATTCTAGAGATAATGTCAAGTATCTTGAAAAGAGAACTGAATCTTTATTTATTTACTTCGGCAAATGGCAAAGGAACAAAGAAATTCTAATGATAGAAAAAATTCAAATTACAAGTGTTCCAAGGTTTTGGCAACTCTTTGCCCTCATTATCTTCAAGCTGATATGCCCCATTACCCAGTACTGAGATGATTCTGTAGGGTCCTTCCCAATTTGGGCCAAGCTTGCCTTCTCCGGGATCCTTCTTATTGCCGACGACTTTCCTCAAGACTAGGTCGCCGACTTGAAACTCTCTTGGATTGACCTTCTTGTTATAAGCTTTTGCAAGTTCCTGCTGGTATGCTGCAAGTTAGATTGCAGCTTTCTCTCTTCTTTCTTCTAAAAGATCCAGATCTCGGGCTAAGAGTACATCATTAGTCCCGTTTTCTACTCCCTGAGTTCTGATTCCTGGGATGCCGATCTCCAGCGGAATGACTGCTTCTGTGTCATAAGCCATGGCGAAGGGGGATTCTCCTGTTGATCTTCTCGGCGTAGTCTGATATGCCCAGAGTACAATGGGAAATTCGTCTACCCACTTGCCTTTTGCTGCCTGTAGCCCCTTCTTTATTCAACCCAAAATTACTTTGTTGGATGCTTCTGCTTGTCTATTGCTTTGTGGAAAGCTTGGGGTTGAAAAGTAGTTTTTGATCTTGAACTTTGCACAGAAGTTTTTGATTAGCTTGCTGTCAAATTGAGTTCCATTGTCTGCAACAATTGCTCTCGGAATCCCAAATCTGGTGATGATGTTTCTCCATATGAAGTTCTTGACATCCACATCTCGGATCTTGGCAAGAGGTTCTGCTTCTATCCATTTTGTGAAGTAATCTATTGCTACCAGCAAGTACTTTCTTTGTCCAGTTGCTTGGGGTAATTGGCCAACGAGATCCATGCCCTATTGGGCAAATGGCCAAGGACTGGATACAGGGTTCAGGTCAGCAGCTGACTGGTGTATCAAAGGTGCAAACCTTTGGCATTGTTCACACTTCTTCACGTAGGCTTCTGCGTCTTTCTGCATGTAAGGCCACCAATACTCCTGGGTAATGGCCCTGTGAGCTAGTGATCTGCCCCCAGTGTGGCTTCTACAAATTCCTTCATAGATTTCGTATAAAAAATCTCCAACCTGCAAAGGGTGTACGCACCTTAAAAGGGGTCCAGTGAAGGATCTTCTGTAGAGGTGTCCTTCTGTTGTTAGACTGAATCTTGCCGACTTCAATCTGATCTTGTGTGCCTCCTTGCGGTCGTCTGGCAGTTTTCCTTCTTTTAGGAACACAACAATTGCGTCCATCCAGCTTGGTCCCATATCTACGCACATTGCTTCATGCTCTGTGGTTGCTGGTTCAATGATCGGGCCCGACAGGTAGTCAATCATTATTGTCCTTGCTTTTCCAGGTTGTACTGCACTAGCTAAGTTGGCCAACGCATCGGCGTGGCTGTTATCATCTCGGCTTACCTGAAGTAGACGGTAGTTCTGAAACAAGGCTGACAGTTTGATAACTTCCTTTGCGTAGGCCGACATTCGTTCATCTCGGGCTGCAAACTCGCCTGTAGTCTGGTTAACTATTAGCTGTGAATCACAAAAAACTATTACCTCATTTGTTTGCACTGTTGCTGCCAACTTCAGTCCTGCAATGAGTGCTTCATACTCTGCTTCATTGTTTGAGGCCTTGAACCCTAAACGAATTGACTGTTCTAGTACCTGCCCATCTGGGGATATCAATACTACTCCTGCCCCAGTCCTTGTCGATTTGAACTTCCATCAACGAACAGTCGAAAGGAGTCACCGATGTAAATGCTGCAGGGTCTGAGTTTTTCTTCTTTCTTTTGTTCTTTTGCCTTTGCCTGGGCTTCTCCTTTCTTGGTTGGATATCTGTAATAACCCACATTCGTGTCATAGTCATGTTCATGTTCATTTACATAACTTTGTCTTGTTAAGTTTGCATTCATGAATCTTGTCTTGTTTTGCTTAACTGTTGCTTGCATGCGTTGTTCCTTCCTTGCTGTCTCAAGCCTAGGTCATGTTAAGCCTAGGTCATGCCAAGCTTAGGTCATGTTACGCCTAGATCATTCCAAGCCGAGGTCATCTTCAGTCTAGAATTATCTTGGAACCACTTTGTTCGACCTCCACCTTCGCCCTGACATATTGGCTGAGATGTCATTATCTAGGCCGAGGTGTTCATCACCAAGGCTGAGAAGTGTGTTATCTAGGCCGAGATGTTACCTTTGCACCTAAGTGATCTTGTCCTGGAGTGGTATGACCTAGACCGAGGTGTGGCAGATCTAGGCCAAGGTGTGGCACAGCTTAGTCAAGTGTTGTCCTTCTTAGCCAAGGTCATTGTCACCTTAGTTGTCGAAGCTTTGTCCTTAGCCGATGTCATCACTTGCCGGAGTGCCTTACCGGGTAGCTTGTTAGATACACTTTGTCTTACACATGTCTTATCAATCTATCACCTTTTTGAGGAGAGCCAACCAGCTGTTGCCACGTGTCTGAGCTGAGTGTTAAGTCAGCTGGCAGAGGGAGAAACCTATCATTTGTTATATACTTGTTTTTGAAGAGGAGAGAGAAGCTCTAAGAGAGGAAGAGGAGTTCTTGAGGGAAAGTGGATTTCCAAGCTTGATCCCTAGAGATCGAACCGTTAGATCCGTGTTCTAAGGTTAGATTCTTGATCTACCCATTTTGTTCTTTATGTTCATGTTATTGCATTGCATGATTGAATATGACTTGTAAGCCATGCATTGCTTTGAAGTTCGGTTTTAGAAAGAGAAAATAGCATTCATGTGTTCTTCAAGAAAAGTCATGTTTTGATCCGAAAGTTCATGCCAAGATCCATGTTTTTGTATTTGTTTTCACATGATCTTCAAGTATGGGTACCCAGGTCCATGTTTTCGAACTCATAGCATGAAATCCCAAACTTTGTAATAAAGAAGTTATGATTTTAGCATTCATGTTCTTCATGATCCTCATGTTGATGTTCTTCATGTTCTTCACGGGTGGACCTCAGATGTCATGGCCCGAACCCCCTATGGGTTAAGGACACAACCGGCCAGTAATCTTGAGATTACCTACGGCCTCAAACCAAAACAGACATAACTCATCAGAGTAAAGGGGCCAAACAGAAGCAAAAATTTAAAACTTTGTCCATAGAGCCGTGCTTATATGCACATCAAACAAACTATACACATATATGTAAATAACCCACGACAATACAGTACCAAAAATCCTTTACAGACAGGATCATCCAAACTGAGTCAACCCATATCAAAACTATATACAGATATCCATAAAGTCCTAGCCAACAAGACAAAATATAAATATATAGCAAAATAGCAAGGATGGGTCTCGTGCGTGAGACACAAGGCTGACTCTCCAAAATCATGTTGTTCCTGGCAGACTTCACTGGGGCTGGGTTTGGACTTCTCTTGGCTCACCTACAAACACATGAATGAGCGTGAGCAATAGCCCAGTGAATAATATCAAATACGGAAATTACATAACAATATAGACACAATGTTCTAAACGCCTTGGGCCCAATTCACATTTCTACTTAGCGTATATATATTATACCTACAATAATTTAGATCAAGTGACCGTAGTTCCAATATACTGGCCTTTGGCCCATTCAAGTCTCCATCCTAATCAAAACGGCTTTCGGCCTCACTCAATTTAGTCAAAACGGCCTTCGCCCATTCATTTCTGTCAAATATGGCCTTTTGGCCCATCATTTACGTCAAACGGCCTTCTGGCCATACCATTCGTGTCAAAAGGCTCGCCCGCTCATTCATTCAGAAACGACCTTCGGTCCATTCATATAGGTCAAAACGACCTTCGTCCATTCAATTTTATATCAAAACGACCTTTGTCTCTTCATTCCATTCATGTCAGAACTTTTGTCCACAATCCCAATTAACAATTCATAAAGTTTATAGGGGAAATAAACAATTAGACATTGACAAGCTTTCAAATATTGATATTACTCACAGTGATCGGCTTGTGGATTTGCCCTGGAGCTTGACCCTACACATTTCATGAACACAAAAGGGTCACTAACAATTCAATCCGTTCCTTAATTCACATATTCCTCTTTAGGCTCTGTTCTTATCTCATTAACTCATTTACAATGCTTAGCATATGCCTAAGAGTGCTTACAAGTGAAAGAGAACGGAAAACGAATCACAGAATGCATGAACAGAATTTCAGAAAACAGGGTCCCCGCTCGAGCGTGGACTTACCCGCTTGAGTGGACCCCTGAGGCTTGCAAAAGTACTGGATATGGGAAATTTATGCTCGAGCGTTCAATCCGACGCTCGAGCATAAGGCCTCTTTACATGGCTCCCCGCTCGAGCGTGAACTTACCCGCTCGAGCGATATCAAGGTCTGCAGAAAAATTTACTGGAAGCACGTATTTCCCGCTCGAGCGGCCATTACCCTGCTCGAGCGGACTTCAAAATTCTGGAAAACACAGAATGTGTTCTTGAGCCCCAATTCGGTTTTCAAGCCACAATACTTGCTCGCAATGGCTCAAATCTCAATATAATCATATCAACACAGTACTAATGCAAGATTATAACATTATAGAGCTCAATTTCTTGATTTATCTACATGCATGTCCCAAAATATGTACCCGCTCGAGCGGACATCAAGGTCTACAGAAAAATTTACTAAGAGCACGTATTTCCCGCTCGAGCGGCCATTACCTCGCTCGAGCGGACTTCAAAATTCTGGAAAACCAAGAATGTGTTCTTGAGCTCCAATTCGGTTTTTAAGCCATAATACTTGCTCGCAATGGCTCAAATCTCGATATAATCATATCAACAAGGTACTAATGCAAGATTATAACATTATAGAGCTCAATTTCTCGATTTATCTACGTGCATGTCCCAAAATATGTCAAACTCAACACCAACATAACAAACTCATGCATTCAAGCTCATATCTTCTCAAATTGTACATGCATGTGATGAATTAGCCACACTCTCAGCTTAGGTAACACAAATGGTGATCAAGACATGAGTTTCCTTTAACATTTCACATGGATTATACACATTTGTGCTCAAACATGCAATATCAAGGTGATTTCCTACATGCATGCACATATTAAGCTTCAATTTAACAAATACAACCCAATTTCATTTTAACCTTACTCTTGATCACCAAATTAGCTTGAACACACAAAATAACAAACTATACTTCAAGAATTACTCACCTAGAAGCTTTGATCTCCTAAGCTCTAGTCAATTCTTGAGCTAAATCTCCAAGATTCCCAAGCTTTAGACCAAATTTGCACAATTCTCTCCTCTCTCACTCTAACAGCCGGCCTTGCCTCTCTCTAGAGAGTTGATCAGCCCAATGAAGTTAAAAGAAGGGAATTGAGTGTAACATGCCTCTACATAAATCCCCACTCACAATATAATAATAATAATAAGATAATTTGGCATTATTCATCAGTTCAATCGATTTAATCTAACCTGAATCAATTTCTAATTAAATTTCACGGTAGGCTCTAAAAATTATGCCAATGACGATGGCGTAATCAATTTCGGGTTCTGTGGCCAATAAGGCCCTCAATTTAATTTCCAAAACAGATTATTCAGACAGGTATTCCTGCGGTGAACAGATAAGACTTCAAAATCACAAACATTCACATAATGGCACATAAAATCATGCTAAACACATAATCATACTCGAATTAAGGACCAATTAGCATATTACGGGACAGGGGTATCACACCAGATCTCTAGACCTCACTCCCCTAAGTGTAGTTGCCAAGATCACTCTTACCTAGACCTCACACTTAGGCCAAGCATCGTATCTCACCTTGGCCTACCTTGCATGATCACTTACACCTTTAGGTTGTCTTACGCGCACCTTGGCATGCAGCTGCACGCCGAAGCCTAGGTAGCCACACCTCGGCCAGGAGGTGTGGGACCTCGGCAAAGACCTGGTTGGTACCCAGCATGTCTTCTTGATATGTAAAACAGTGTTTTGACTTCCAGCATGTTTCCCGAGATCATTTGCATATATGTAAGACTTGTTTTAAGAAGTATGTTCAATAGGCTTTGCCATGTGTTTGTAGGACTTGGACCTTTGCTTTAATCTTAACGTCCTAAGAACTATGTGAGTGGTATTTTTAATAAAGTTATGTTATAGATTTTGATAAAGGCTTTGCTTTGCTTTGTTTTGAAAGTATTTGTTAAGCATGGATGATTATCCCTATTTCTACGTATCAAGTAAGTTTTGTTTTGGGTGACATTCTTGAAAGTCCGTACGTGCTAGGGGACTATAAACACTTGTAGCACATTCTTGAAAGTCCATACGTGCTAGGGGACTATAAGCACTTGTAGCACATTCTTGAAAGTCCGTACGTGCGAGGGGACTATAAGCACTTGTAGCACATCCTTGAAAGTCCGTGCGTGCCAGGGGACTATAAGCATTTGTGGCACAAGTCCGTACGTGCTAGGGGACTATAAGCATTCGTAGCACAACGTTGTTAATGTCACCCCATGTATTATGTAGATATTATTAAACATCCCAAGAAGATTTGAAAGACCAAGATTTTGATTGATGAACTTGATTCATTCCATGTTTTGAACAAGCTATGATATATGTATTGTTTTGACAAGGACCTTGGGAATCATTCATTTAACCCCTTTATTACTTATACCATTCACTGAGTATCCAAGCTCACCCTCCCTATGTATATATGTAGGTAACAAGCAAGAAGTCGGCTACACCGAGATGTGTGTTTTGCATGTATGTTATGTCGGCAGTGAGGATGTCGGCAATCTTGAAGATTATGCTTCTTAGTTGTATTTCATGTGTTTTGTATATATATCGGCTTGAGAAGCCTTTTAGTCAAGATGTAATATGTATTTTATTTTGCTTATATTCAAGTTGTAAAGCTATGCAAGGATATATGTTATTTCATTTGATCTACGCACTGCTCTTATGGACCACTTGTATTGTAAATTATTGCTTCCGCAATTGTTAGCCCCATATGTAATACTCTGATTGTGTGTAAATTTTTTGAAAGTTGGCCTTCGGTAATCTCAGATTACTAGCCATCACGGCACCATTCTACTAGGGACGGAATGGGGTCGTGACAATATCGCTCATCCTGGCTCAACGGAGCCCGATGTTCGATGGATTCTGGTATGAACTCGACCACGAAGTCGGCCAGAACCTGGCCTTTGATTGCTGTCCTTGGCCTGTACTCCAAGTCATACTGGCCTAGGTGACTGCCCACCTGGCTATTTTTTCTGTCAGGTCTCCTTGTTGCAGTAAGGACTTCAAGGGGTGCTCTATTAGCACCACAATTTTATGTGCCTGGAAGTAATGGTTCAATTTCTTTGAAGCCATTACTAAAGCTAGTGCCAATTTTTCTAAGGGTAGATACCTCGTTTCTGCATCGGCTAGGATTTTGCTTACATAGTAAACAGCCCTTTGCTCTCATTTTTCTTCTCGGATTAGTACTGCACTTATTGCATGTTCTGAAACGGCTAAGTACAGAAACAGCTCCTCCCTTGGTTCTGGATTTGAAAGAACTGGAGCTGTGGTCAAGTACTTCTTCAGGTCGGCCAAAGCGGCTTCGCATTCTTCTGTCCACAAGAAGTCTGTGGCTTTCTTCACTAAGTTGAAGAAAGGTTTGCACTTATCTAAGCTTCTACTGATGAATCTGTTTAGGGCTGCAGCCCTTCCAGTTAGCATCTGCACCTGTTTCACCGACATCGGGCTCTTCAACTCTAGGATGGCTTTGATTTGATCTGGGCTAGCCTCGATCCCCTTTCTAGTCACTAGGTATCCTAAAAACTTACCAGATCCAACTCCAAATGCACACTTCGATGCATTGAGTCGGAGCTGATATGTTTTAAGGATTTCAAAGATTGCTTTTAGATCGGCAAGATGACCCTCCGGCTCTTTGGTCTTAACGACCATGTCATCGATGTAAACTTCCACTATTCGGCCAATCAGGTGTTTGAACATTTTGGTCACCAGCCTTTGGTAAGTTGCTCCTGCGTTTTTCAACCTGAAAGGCATTACTCTGTAATAGTATAGGCCTTTTGGAGTGATGAACGCGGTCTTCTCTTTATCTTGGAGGTACATGGCTATCTGGTGGTACCCCCTGTAGGCATCTAGAAAGCTCATTCTTCCATGCCCTGAAGTGGCATCTACTAGCTGGTCAATCTTGGGTAGAGGAAAGCTATCTTTGGGACAGGCTTTGTTGAGGCTGGTAAAGTCCACGCAGACCCTCTATTTACCGTTCTTCTTCTTTACCACCACTGTATTCGATAGCCATGTTGGGTAGTGTACTTCTCTAATGGCCCTAGCCTCCAGAAGTCTGTCTACTTCTTCCTCTACTGCTTCGACGTACATCAACGTCGGTCTTCTGGCTCGTTGAATTACAGGTTTGGCCGACCTGTCAACATTCAGTTTGTGGCAAGTGACCTCGGGGTCAATACCAGGCATTTCGTAAGGTGTCCAAGCGAACACCTCAATATTTGCTCTCAAAAAAGTTTCCAACTCTTTTTCCTCTTTTTCGGCTAAGCCCGAGCCGAGAAGGAAGAAGTGTTCTTCATCCCCATCCTGGACGAGGATTTTCATCAGTGCCTCTTCGCTCTTCTCGGCGGGCTCCTTGCCGACGTCTTCTAGGACTTCCACGTCCTCATCTTCAATTTCTGCCTTTTCTGGCTCTCGTATGTTGTAGGTAGATTTTATTACTGCCATGGAGCAATTCTTCGCCTGTAGTTGATCGCCTCTGACTTCCTCTGTCCCATGCTCTGTTGGGAATCGTAATAGTTGATGCAATGTTGAGGGAACTGCCCCTATTGCATGCAACCAAGGCCTTTCCAAAATGATGTTGTAAGGGGAGGGTGTGTCGATGATGGTGAATTCTGTCTTGACCTTCCTGGTGCCAGCCTGCACCTCCAAGCTTACTGTTCCCAATGGCCAGGTCGGCGTTCCATTGAACCCAACCATTGGGCCATTCGATTGTTCCATATCATCTGGGTGAAGGCCAAGCTCCTTGTAACATCGGACGTACATGATGTCACAGGAGCTGCCTTGGTCAATCAGGATGCGTTTCACTTGGCACTCCCCAACCTGGAGGGATACTACCAAGGCATCATTGTGAGGATGCTGGACCATCTCTAGGTTGGCTTCAGTAAAGGTTATCATTGGTCCCTAGTACTCTTCTGCCCAATGTCTTTTCTCCCCGACTTGGTAGACATGTTACAGGTGCTTTACTTTCTGGGTCTCTCCTTGGATTTCGTTTTCGTTGACCTTCGAGTGGATTACGTTGATTACCCGAGGTCCTCCTGCCTGCGGCTGCTGTGCTGGAAGGGTGGGGCTGCTGGTGCCTGAGGCAACCTTGCCTATTCTTCCCTTGTCCTGGTCTCATCGACAAGGTATCTTAGATGTCCTTGTCTCACCAGGTCTTCCAAATATATTTTCAGGGCTCTACAACCCTGGATTGTATGCCCATCTTCATTGTGGTAGGCACAATGCCTGCCAATGTTTCTTCCCATGAACTCTTCTGGAGTCCTCTCTGGCATTCTGAAATAGGGTTGGTTCCAAATTTGATCCAGGACTTTGGGAATTGAGATTCGGAACACAGTTGTTACTGCTTGTGTGACTCTCAGTTCTGCCTCTTGCCTGCACGTTCCATTGTTACCTCTGCCTCGCTTCGGCGAGCCGTTTCCTTTCTTCTGTTTTATCTCCCTGGTTCCCGACGTGTCTTCTTCGGCTCTGGCGTACTTCTCGATTCTTGCCATGAGCTCCTCCGTACTTTTTGGCAATGTCTTTGCCAAAGACTTTCGTAGTGGACAGTTGTCTTTTAAGCCGTTCTTGAAGATACAACTGACACCTCTTGATTACATTTGGGTATTCGATTGAACACCTCATAGTATCTTTTTGCATAGGCCCTAAGGCCTTCATCCTTGCTGATCTTCAGAGCCATCAATGCGTTCACCCTTAATGGCTGCAGCTTGTTTGTCATAAACCTGGCCACAAACATCTCGGCCAGGCCTTCCCAAGTCTTCATGCTTCCATTCGGTAGTTTGTGGAACCAATCTGATGCAATCTCCCCGAAGGATGAGGGGAACACTTTGCAGAGCAATGGCTCGTTCCCACTATACAATGCCATTGAGTTCAAATATAGTCCAACGTGGAAGTTGGGGTCTGACTTTCCATCGTATATTTGAAACCTCGGCTTACTAAATCTCTTCGGCGCCTCAAACCTGTCTAATTCCACCGAGAATGGTGTCCTCGGCTTATCTGGGGAGGTTACCTCGGCGTAGGCATTCTGTTGCTTCCTTTTGAGGTAATCTCTTTAGTCTTCTTTGCTCCGCCCAGGAGCTCAGCTATTTTTCGACTTCAGTCTTTTCAGTATACTACTTTCGGCCTCGTGGTGAGCCCTTTTTGATCCTTCTCCATGAGTTGTGTCGAAGCACAGTGCTGCCCCTAAACATGCCGATGTCCTTTGGGGTTTGCCTCCTTTGTGCGATGCGTCTTCCGTGATCCTTCTCTTCTTGATTCTCTTCATTCGTCCTCCCTTGAAGGTCGGTGAGAGTATCTCTCATCTCCATTGTGCTGAGGGGCTACGAGGATTGTTTTCTATCCTTCCTTCTGGGTATTGGCCGCTGGAATCGACATGTCGTACAGCAGGTATGGTGGCTGCATGACATTGCATCATGAAATTGACGACTGACTGCAGGTCTGCCAATTTGTTTGCCATCTCTTTTACCTCCTCGTCCCTCCGTAGGCACCTATCCTTCTAAACCTGGAGGTCGTCTTCGTTGTAGTACCTACTTTGATCAGGTTTCTTTGGTGCGTCGCTAGTCTGGCCGACGTCTTTCGCTCCGTGATTTTGTTCATGAGTTTTTGCGTTCTACCTTTCTCCTTTGCCATCAAGGTCAATAGGTCTCCCACTCCCAGTAGGAGTATCGTCCCCAATCTTTTCCTTCTGTCCGCTACTGGCCATCTATTCTACTTTCGTTCCCATAGACGGCGCCAAATTGTGTGAGTGATTTTCCGATCATACTGCCCAACTCAGTACTTAGCTGGAGAACACTGGCAGAATAGATGACACCTGGCTAACTTGTAACAGAAAGAGAAGATTCCGGCGGTGGTTCGTCCACCCGGGGGCACTCCGACGATCAAGTCAGTATATCTCTAAAAGATAATCAATAATGCTAAACTCAATGCTCAAAGCATAAAATTGCGTATCTTAGACCTACGGGGGTGCCTCTCTTTTATAGTTACCTCAATCCTAATCTCCATAGAAGCCTGACTTCTATGGATTCCTGTTCAGTACTTACTTTGGACTCCTTCAGAGATAAAGATAAACTCCCTGAGAGCTTTATCATTATCTTGGCTAAGTCTCCTATTTATTCTAGAACTCTTGTCCCTTATCTTTTATCCATTTATCTCGGATTTCGATATCTTCGGAGATAACTTCGGCTTACCCGAGATAACCTCGGCGTCATGACCCTGACACGTGGCACCTCGGCTGACACGTCGGCATCACATTGCCACTTGTTGGTACTAAAAAATATATCCCCACAATTTCCTTTTACCAAAATGGGAAAAATGGTTTCTAAACTATGAAAAGTAAGTAAGAGCTTAATAGTTGTGCTTGGATTTATTTCTAAAGCCCGGCTGGTCCGTCATTTAAAATTGAGCCTATCTCCGTAGGACTATGTTGTTGGTGAATGTTTCATTAGCAAACAGAACTTACATCCATCCCCTTCTGTACAACATTGATTTGACTCTGATGTGGTTTGACACTGTGAGCCACATTAAAGATGAATATTGCCTATATAATTAATTACCAAATCATGTAAAAATTTGTAGAAAAAAAAGTTGCGTGAGTGATTTTGTTAGTTTTCAAAAGTAATTTTACTAATTTATTGATAACAAGGAGAGACGAGAAAAAGACTTAGACCTTCTGTAACTTAATGAGACCTTATGGGACAAGTCTCTCACACTTCTTCATACATGTAGTTTGGTGTGAAGGTGAGACAGAGATAAATGAAATAAATTAAAAATAGAGATTCGACCTTATACAACATATATTAACTCTGATATTGTGTTAGAATTTAAGATATATCAACCCAAAATCTAACTATAAATGGAGACTCTCTTATATTATATTAATCAAATTTAGTTGTCTTAGAGAAATAATGAGACATGTCTCTAACAAAATACCATAGTTTGGTTATGCAAATAATGCCAAAAATGTTTAGTTCGCCTTTGGTCTTACCTTCAGCAAACACCTTGATTAACAACACTAGGTAATGCATGCCCTCTAGTTGTCTAAATTTTTGTTGGTGAATTAGTGAAAAGCATGGACTTATATAAGATTTGCTCTCAAACATTTAAAACATACTCAAAAAGTGAAATTGAAAAATACTCTTAATGTGGAGGGACCAGATCAAGTTATTGCATGTGACAAGAGTGTAGAAAGAGAGAAGGCTATAATCATAAATCATAATGAAAATTTTGTACCTACTTGTCTTTTTGACCCCAACACCTCAATGAACAACATATAATGGTCCCACACTTATTCAAAGGCATCCCCACCCCCACCAGTTGCCAAATCCAGCTATGTACCTTTGTGAATCTGTGATTTTTGTTCACGCTATATTGGTGCTAAAACTGGACTTAGATATCTCTGCACCATGTACCAATTAGATAGGGTTGCGGAGAAATAAGTTTGGGGAATTATAAATCAATTTAGAAGATTAAAAGTAATTACTGAGATGTGGGGTCCAACTCTCTTTGTGAATTTTTTGCACAAGTAGAGTTGCATCTTCTATGTTTGTGTAATTATTTTCAAGAAAAAATGTATTAGACTCAAACAAAATATTTAACAATTTGATCCATAATATGGCATGATATGTGTCAATTTTTTATTTGTCATATATTCAATTGTGTAGAGCCTACCACACTTGTCATATCATTGTGAATAAATTTAAGAATTCATATTGTGAGTCTCTAGCTTTACTGTATTTTTAGTCATTTGGGCTAAATTGCAATTCTCCCAATAAGTTTATAAATGCAATGAGCTTCTATGTCGGATCTTATGAGGCCCATTTTGACAATTTTAATAATTTATGGGCAAATTACCCACAAGTTCTTTTTGGAGAGTGTGTATTTTATTTAATTCCAAAACTTTTTAGAAAGTCCTATATCCATTTATCTTCTTCTCTCTTCTCTACACCTTACTTCTTCTCTTTATCTCTCTTTCTCTGATATCAGTGGCGGCGACGATGACCATGACCATGGCCATGCCTACGCTTTCATTTGTTTCATTTTCTTTCTAATCTATCGTTATCGGTGACCGGCGACCACCATTGATTGGGGTTCATGGAGGGCAACCACCAGCACCAACTCCTTACTTCCGTGCTCGCCGGACGGCGAAAGAAGGATGAGTTTCAAGGAAAGAAGATGAGGAGATCTACTCAAATCTGATGTAGATCTACTCAAATCTACATCAAAATCTGAGTAGAATCTAGATTCAGTTAAGATTCTAAAACTAAAAAATAATTGTAGGGAGTACAAGTATTTTCTCTATATTTGTCTCTTTTCCTTCGATCTCTCAGTTTTAATACTTTGTCTGTAATTACACATTTCTATTTTCTTGTTATAATGGAGAAAATTTTCAAATCCTGGAACCAAAACTGTTTTCGAGTTTTAGTTTATAAGGAGGTGAAAACTGTAAAATTTACCAATTTTCAAATTTTTTTTTTTTTTTTTGAAATGAATCATTGTTTAAAATTGTAAAATTTTACAGTTTCATAACATGTTTTTCAGTTTGATATAAGAATAAATACTTAATAGAATTATACTTTGAAATTGGTAACATTTTACAGTTCAAAACATACACTTTTCAGTTTGATCAATATTGAAAAACTATTTGCTTAAACCCTACAAAAATTGAAAACTAACATATGACTTTTTTATTTTTTTTATTTTTATTTTGTAATTTGTTGTTCTTAGGATTTTTTTCTTTCAGTTTATTCAATATTTAGCACATTTTTCTTATGCTTTTTCATTTTTAATTTCTCAGTTTATCTTCTTCTTTTTTAGCTATATTTTAGACCACTTTCCCGTGGAGCTCATCCAGCGATTAATTGTTGACGTCCAACAAAACATTCTAGACATAGTTCCAATGACTTCCAGTGACGTTCAAAACATTCCGGAACAAATACTCTGGCAAAATTCCAAGTGATATTCGGCGACTCCGTGATGTTGAAAAACATTCTAGTGAGCCTCAAGATTGACGTTTGACAAAATCTGGCGGTATGGGATGTAGCACACCGTCTCAAAAAAAAAAAAAAAAAAAGGATTTGTAAGCGGTAACAATAAAAATATATAAGGATAATTGGTGCAAAATATTTTTGTTCTTGGGGACTAACATTGAATCTTTGAAGCTGTGTGTATTGAGAGCTATAAGTAAAAGTTCCCCATTAATTCTATTTTGTTCAACTGTCCGAGGGTAGAATTATTTATGAAAAAGAGATCATATAATGATTTTATCAAAATTATTCGGTAAAAAGTAGATGGTGTTTACTTTAAAATTATTATTTTTATTTATTTTTGCAGACAAAATCATTTTCAAAACACGTGTGAAAAAATGATAACTCAAATTCGAATCAATTTAATTTCAATAACATGCATCTACACACATAACTAGAATAAAATGAAATAACCTCCAAATCGTTAAAATATAACTATGGTTGTCAAAACTGTAAGAGAAGTCACCTCTTTTAATTTAATGTGATCAACAACAGTATAACCATTGACATATTTAGCCTACGTTTTGGGAAGTGGGTTGGCTTTTTTGGCTTTTTTGACTATTTTAGCCTGGCTAAAAAGCTTGTTTGGGAATCTGGCTTTTTGGACTTTTTGGCTTTTTTGAATTTATTTTGTAAGAGAAGAGTGGAATGATGTATGCGTATTGATTGTGATGTTTTGTTTTGGGGCTAAAATAGCCTATTGTCTTTTGTGGCTAAAATAGCCAAAAAGCCCCAAAATTTCTTCCCAACGTAGGCTAGTCCCATTTTAGAGTTGGTTGCGGACTAAAAAAGTACAAAAAGGATAAATAGACACTAAATAAGTTAATAGGGCAAAAATGTTAATATCCAAAATAATCATTTTGACCTTTTTCTCACAAAAACAGTAAAAAAAAATTTTTAAAAATAAAAAAAGTTCTTCCCAAACGGAAACTTAATTTAGTTAGGCTAAATTAGTAAAAAAAACTAAAAGAATTAAACTTAAAAATTCTTCCAAACCAACCATAACAGTATGAATAATTACTAGGGATCATGAAAAAAATATTATGAAATGGCCATCATGGAAAATTTTTCATCATTGATTAATGTGTGGTGTTTTATTGTATGTGGTAATCTAAGAGTGAAAAAATCTTTCTAACTATTTTTATGATATTTTTTCCATGGATCCTTAACAATCTATTCTATACAGTAGGAATTTTTGGGGGCCATTTTAATCACCAAAACCTCAAAAGGGTTTCACTCATTGTATTAGTTTGGAAAGCAAATTTCAAACTGGTCAAAATTCTGATTTAAGCTCCAAGTTAGGTATAAAAATTCATTAAACTTAAAAACAGTTAAGAGAGGGATAAAAAGAGTAACTAGAAAAAATGTAAGGTAGTTTTACATTAACTTGCTAGGCCTCTAATTGAAAATTATTGCTTCATCCACTTTTATATATACCTATTTTAATGGGAACTTTACTTAAATCCAACTAGAATGTACTTATTTGCAATAGATTTGTAGGGGTGAGTATTGGTCCGATTGATTCAAATGGAGTAAAAACCAAGGAAACCAATCCGTTATCTACGGTCCTTGAAAAATTGAAACCAATCCAATCGTTTAAATCGTGGCAACCCAATCCGAAAACAAAACCATTTAAACAGCGGATTGGATCGTTTATTAGGACTACGGCAATTACATAATTAAATAACAAAAATTATAATTATAACTATACTTTATAACACTATAATTTCATAAAAAACTATAATATAGCAACCATATTAGTTTCATAATAACAAACATGTCTTTTCGTAATTAGCGACAAAACTGTTCTAGAATTATAAAAAACAACAATAAGAAACTAGTTCCACTATAAGTATTTAGACCATTACAAATTAACACTAAAAACTAGCAAACAAAAGTAATAAAAGAAGATACTATGCAAGTTTAGGTTTTGATTTAAGTTTTATATGAAATAAGAGAAGATATTATGCATGAGAGTGTATATTGGATCGGTTCTAATCCGGAACATGGGGTTCAATTCGGAACCAATCCGTGAACTACGGATTTTTAATTTTTCAATCTGGAACCGAACCACGGATTCAAAAAACTAATCCAAACCTACTGGATTGGACTGGACTGGATCAGATTACGCATTTTACGGATTCCTTACTCAACCCTAAATAAATGCACTTATTTTTTAGCAATAATTTAAAAAAATGGTTATAATTTTTATTTTTACTAATTATTAATTTTTAACGACAGATTCAAAAAATCATCACAAAAGTATTTTTTTAGCAACGATTATGATAAGACCAACTTTCAGGGACGAATTAATAAGACTTAATGAGAATTAAGTTTAATTATTAAGCCTGCTGTTAATTTATCTAATTTTTATTCATTTTATATTGAGTGAATACCTATTTTTTATTATCTTTTCATTCGCTTGATTGGTAACAATTAAAAATATATAGGACTAATTGGTGCAAATATTTTGTTTTGGGGACTAAATGAATTTTGAACTTTGTGTATGAGACTTATAAGTAAGTTCCCCATAATTTATTTTGTTCAACTGTGAGGGTAGATTATTTATGAAAAAGAATCATATAATGATTTTATCAAATTTATCGGTAAAAAAGTAGATGGTGTTTATTTAAAATTATTATTTTTATTTATTTTTTGCAGACAAAAATCATCAAAACATGTGGATAAAATGAATAACTCAAATCGGATCAATTTAATTTTTTCATACATGATCTACACACATAATAGAATAAAATGAACAACTCAAATCGTTAAAATGAAACATGTGTCAACTGTAGAGAAGTCAACCTCTTTTTAATTAATGTGATCAACAACAGTATAACCATTTGACATAAGTCCCCATTTCAGAAGTTGGTTGGGACTAAGTACAAAAAGATAAAATAGACTAAATAAGTCAATAGGACAAAATGTTATATCCAAATCGTAATCATTTTACCTTTTTTCTCACAAAAAATTAAAAAAATTTTAAAAATGAAAAAGTTCTTCCCAAACAAAACTAATTTAGGTAGGCTAAATTAGTAAAAAAAACTAAAAAATTAAACTAAAAAAATTCTTCCTAAACAACCATAACAGTATGAATAATACTAGGGATCATGAAAAAAATATTATGAAATGCATCATGAAAATTTTTCATCATTTGATTAATGTGTGGTGTTTTATTGTATGTGTAATCTAAAGGTGAAAAATCTTTCATAACTATTTTTATGATATTTTTTTCATGATTCCTAACATTATTCTATACAGTAGGGAATTTTTGGGGGGCATTTTAATCACCAAACCTCAAAAGGGTTCACTCATGTATTTAGCTTTGGAAAGCAAATTTCAAATGGTCAAAATTTTGATTTGTCCAAAGTTAGGTATAATTCATTTAAACTTAAACAGTTAGAGAGAGGGATAAAAGAGTTAACTAGAAAAATGTAAGGTAGTTTTACATTAACTTGCTAGGCCTCTAATGAAAATTATTTTGCTCATCCACTTTATATTATACCTATTTTAATGGGAACTTACGTTTAAATCCAACTAGATGTACTTATTGTCCAATAGATGTAGGGGTGAGTATGGTCCGGATTGGATCAAATTGGAGTAAAACCAAGACCAATCCGTTATCTACGGATCCTGAAAAATTGAAACCAATCCAATCCGTTTAAATCGTGGAACCAATCCGAACAAATCCATTTAAACACGGATTGGATCGGTTTAGGACTACGGATTTACATAATTAAATAACAAAAAATATATATATACATATATATAACACTATAATTTCATAAAAATATAAATATAGCACCATATTAGTTTCATAATAACAACATGTCTTTTCGTAATAGCGACAAACTGTTCTAGAATTTAAACAACAATAAGAAACTAGTTCCACTATAAGTATTTAGACCATTACAAATTAACACTAAAAACTAACAAACAAAAGTAATAAAAGAAGATATTATGCAAGTTTAGGTTTGGATTTAAGTTTTATATGAAATAAGAGAAGATGCTATGCAGGAGGGTGTATAATAAAAATATAGACTATTTGTATACGGTCCGGATCGGTTCCAATCCGGAACCGTGGGGTTCAATCTGGAACCAATCCGTGAACTACGGATTTTTAATTTTTCAATCCGGAACCGAACCACGGATTCAAAAAACTAATCCAAACTTACTGGATTGGACTGGACTGGATCAGATTACGGATTTTACGGATTCCTTACTCAACCCTAAATAAATGCACTTATTTTTTAGCAATAATTTAAAAAAATGGTTATAATTTTTATTTTTACTAATTATTAATTTTTAACGACAGATTCAAAAAATAATCACAAAAGTATTTTTTTAGCAACGATTATGATAAGACCAACTTTCAGGGACGAATTAATAAGACTTAATGAGAATTAAGTTTAATTATTAAGCCTGCTGTTAATTTATCTAATTTTTATTCATTTTATATTGAGTGAATACCTATTTTTTATTATCTTTTCATTCGCTTGAATCCATTACTTTGTATATGCAAAAGAACCAATTGAACAAAACCATACTACATCTCTCAGTTATCTTGGTAGTCCCAAAAATCCGAACTAGTAAAAGAAGTCAAGGTCGCAATTCATTTTGATTTGAAAAGTGAGTAGGCATTTGCAGTTTGCTTTTCTGTGACTTTCTAATTTTTTTTTGAATTTTTAAAAGCCTTTTGACTTGATACCTTTGAGAAGTTGTTATAAAACCATTTTTTTTATTGAGCGAAAAAATTAAGGGTAAATTATAAATACACTTTTAAAATTTGATTAAAATACGAATTGCTCCTTAATTAGTTCCCATTTCAGAAGTTGGTTGGGACTAAAAAAAGTACAAAAAGATAAAATAGACTAAATAAGTCAATAGGACAAAATGTTATATCCAAATCATAATCATTTTACCTTTTTTCTCACAAAAAAGTAAAAAAAATTTAAAAATAAAAAAGTACTTCTCAAACGAAATTAATTTAGGTAGGCTAAATTAGTAAAAAAAACTAAAAAATTAAACTAAAAAATTCTTCCTAAACAACCATAACAGTATGAATAATACTAGGGATCATGAAAAAAATATCATGAAATGCATCATGAAAATTTTTCATCATTTGATTAATGTGTGGTGTTTTAGTGTATGTGTAATCTAAAGGTGAAAAATCTTTCATAATTATTTTTATGATATTTTTTTCATGATTCCTAACATTATTCTATATAGTAGGGAATTTTTGGGGGGCATTTTAATCACCAAACCTCAAAAGGCTTCACTCATGTATTTAGCTTTGGAAAGCAAATTTCAAACGGTCAAAATTTTGATTTGTCCAAAGTTAGGTATAATTCATTTAAACTTAAACAGTTAGAGAGAGGGATAAAAGAGTTAACTAGAAAAATGTAAGGTAGTTTTACATTAACTTGCTAGGCCTCTCATGAAAATTATTTTGCTCATTCACTTTATATTATACCTATTTTAATGGGAACTTACGTTTAAATTCTACTAGATGTACTTATTGTCCAATAGATGTAGGGGTGAGTATGGTCCGGATTGGATCGGATTGGAGTAAAACTAGGACCAATCCGTTATCTACAGATCCTGAAAAATTGGAACCAATCCAATCCGTTTAAATCGTGGAACCAATCCGAACAAATCCATTTAAACACGGATTAGATCGGTTTAGGACTACGGATTTACATAATTAAATAACAAAAAATATATATATATATAACACTATAATTTCATAAAAATATAAATATAGCACCATATTAGTTTCATAATAACAACATGTCTTTTCGTAATAGTGACAAACTGTTCTAGAATTTGAACAACCATAAGAAAACTAGTTCCACTATAAGTATTTAGACCATTACAAATTAACACTAAAAGCTAACAAACAAAAGTAATAAAAGAAGATATTATGCAAGTTTAGGTTTGGATTTAAGTTTTATATGAAATAAGAGAAGATGCTATGCAGGAGGGTGTATAATAAAAATATAGACTATTTGTATAAGGTCCGGATCGGTTCCAATCCGGAACCGTGGGGTTCAATCTGGAACCAATCCGTGAACTACGGATTTTTAATTTTTCAATCTGGAACCGAACCACGGATTCAAAAAACTAATCCAAACCTACTGGATTGGACTGGACTGGATCAGATTACGCATTTTACGGATTCCTTGCTCAACCCTAAATAAATGCACTTATTTTTTAGCAATAATTTAAAAAAATGGTCATAATTTTTATTTTTACTAATTATTAATTTTTAACGACAGATTCAAAAAATAATCACAAAAGTATTTTTTTTGCAACGATTATGATAGGACCAACTTTCAGGGACGAATTAATAAGACTTAATGAAAATTAAGTTTAATTATTAAGACTGCTGTTAATTTATCTAATTTTTATTCATTTTATATTAGTGAATACCTATTTTTTATTATCTTTTCTTTCGCTTGAATCCATTACTTTGTATATGCAAATGAACCAATTGAACAAAACCATACTACATCTCTCAGTTATCTTGGTAGTCCCAAAAATCCGAACTAGTAAAAGAAGTCAAGGTCGCAATTCATTTTGATTTGAAAAGTGAGTAGGCATTTGCAGTTTGCTTTTCTGTGACTTTCTAATTTTTTTTTTGAATTTTTAAAAGCCTTTTGACTTGATACCTTTGAGAAGTTGTTATAAAACCATTTTTTTTATTGAGCGAAAAAATTAAGGGTAAATTATAAATACACTTTTAAAATCTGACTAAAATACGAATCGCTCCTTATGGTATTGGAAATTATATTTCATCCTGAGATTTCTGATATCATAATAAATCGTAATTTAATTATTGTATAAGAAAGTAATTACGAATTTTATTTTTTTAGTTAATTTTGTTAAATTAATTTTTTTTAATAAGAGAGTATTTATAATTTTTTAAATCACATGAGGCAATTTGTAATTTAAGTAAATTTCAAAAATATATTTATAATTTATCAAAAAATTATTAATGTTACATTTAGTAACTACAGGTTGGATATTTGAAAAAGTCTCATTATTATATAGAAAACGATGTCATTTTTTTTTCTTAGTAACTACAGGTTGGATATTGAAAAGAAGTCAATCAATAATGGGAAACTAAATATCAGTCCCACCATATATAAATAACCTAAATGCCACCACCAAACATATCCAACTTCACCCTCTATCTCTCTGTAGATGTCCATCTTTCTCTCTTTCTCTCATATCAACTACCAAAGACAAATGACTTATAAAATCCTAGCATGTCTTTTTTTGTACCCTCTCTTCGCAGTAGTTTCAAGCGAATGTGAAACTTTGAAAATCGCACCGCCGTTTCCCAAGCCCGAGGCCAATTACAAAGATGTAGAAATCGTGAATGGTGTATGTGCTAGGCTTTACGTTCCCAAGTCTGCCAATCCTAATAAAAAACTTCCTCTCGTAGTTTACTTTCATGGCGGAGGCTTTGGCATGTACAGCGCCTTCTTTCCTCCCCACGATACTTACGTTTATTCTCTTGTTAAGAAAGCTAATGTTGCTGCATTGTCTGTTGACTATAGACAAGGCCCGAAGAATCCTCTCCCCATTCCTTATGATGATTCATGGGAAGCAATCAAGTGGGTTGCTTCTCACTCTGCCGGACATGGTCATGAGGAATGGCTAAATAACTATGTTGATTTTAAACGAATTTTCTACTCTGGAGATAGTGCAGGTGCTAACATTGCATACAACATGGTCATGAGAGCAGGTTCAGAGAAATTAGATGGTCTCAATGTTAATGGAATTGCTCTAATCCACCCATATTTTTGGGGAAGCAAACCAATTGGAACTCATGAATCCAGCGATGCTACTTCGAGATTAGAAGCAGACAATATTTGGTTGATTAATTCACGAAATGCATTTGGATTGGATGATCCAAGACTTAACCCACTTGTGGATCCAAAGTTGTCCACCCTTGGATGTAGCAAGGTTCTAGTTTTAATAGCTGAGCAAGATATATACAGAGATAGGGGTTTCTATTACTATGAGGCATTGCGTACAAATGGTTGGAAAGGAAATGTGGAAATTATGGAGACTCCAGGGACTCATGTCTTTCAATTGAACTTTCCAGATTCAAAATATGCTCAAGAAATGCTTGAACGAATATCTTCTTTTGTGAACAAACCCTAGTCCGGTGACTTCTTAGCTGCTTGCCATCTTTAATATACAAACATACCTTAATTTGTGTATTCTCATATAATTGTTGATATTTTCTTGTTATTTGTTCATATTTGTTCACTTATATAAAAGTTACTACGCATGAACATGGTTACAGTAGAAGAGTGGCTTTGAACTTTTCAGTTTGTTTTCGACAATATGAAAAAATAATAAGAGAAAATTTACTTTACTCTCCAGTACTTTTGCATCAAAACACTTTATTACCTTATAGTTCAAATATTCAATTACAATTTCAATCACAAAAACAAGAGTGACAACTACAATTTCAGCATCTCAATACCAATCTGCCACAAAACTTGGTCACCCAAATCCCAAAAAGCATCCCTTCAGAATGCACATATCAGCAAAGCAGAGTAGAGCACATTAGCAACTAGATAAGAACACACAGAAGAAGCATGAAAGCAAAGAAATATACACAAAATTTAAAGCACCAGCACCCCTACAAGGATTATAAAGATTGACAATTGGAATTATTGAATTGGCAGTTTGAGTTACAAGTAATGTTACGCATCATGAAATAAATATTTTGAAAAGTTTCATGAAATTAATCTAAGGGTGATTGTATAACATATAATAAAACACTACAAACTAATTCAAGGGTGGAGAATCTTCACGAAGGCTTTTCATGATATTTCTTTCACAACGCCTAGCATTATTGTTGAGCTACCCCCCGAACTAAGGTAACTAAAAGCCTACAAGTAAACAGGGGCAACACGAAGAGGCTGAGCCTTTTTCAAAGTAAAGCCAAACTTCTCCTCCATGTTCATTTCCTTAGGAGAAATCCCATCTACAAGCTTCCAATCAAATGAGTATATGAGCAAACCCAACATCAAGTGAAGCATCCTCATCGCTAATGGCAATCCAGGACATATTCTTCTTCCTGCACCAAATGGAATGAGCTCAAAATCTTGTCCCCGAACATCAACTCGTGAACCCAAAAACCTCTCAGGCATAAACAAGTTTGAACTTTCCCATGTACTTCGATCACGGCCAATACCCCATGCATTCACAAGCACTTGTGTACCCTTTGGAACGGTGAATCCACAAACTTCAACATCTACTTCAACTTTGCGAGGAACTAACAATGGAACTGTTGGGTGTTTCCTAAAGGTTTCTTTGACAATCGCTCGCAAATATGATAACTGAGGGATGTCTGATTCTTTGACTTGTTTGCCTTTGCCAATTGTTTTCTCAAGCTCCACTCGTGCTTCGAATAATGTCTTTGGGTTGTGTAGTATCTCGGCCATTGCCCATTCCATTGTGCTTGGAGTTGTCTTGTCCCCGCAATAAATATGTCCTAAACAAACTAATAGAGTAATGTTATACAAATTCAACTACCTAAAATTTTATTGAGCATAAAAATAAAATAATAAACTAACTAAATTTGTAGTTGGTTGCCAATAGTTAAGTCATTCACGACCAACTTATTTTTTGGTCGCCAAAAGACGACCTTCTGCGACCAGATTTGTATTTGGTGGCCAAAAATTAGCTATTTGCCACCAAAAAATTGTGGGTCGTGAAAACATACCCATCAGTGATAAAAAAAAATTTAGTCGCAGAAAGTAGACTATTTGTGACCAACTCAAAATAGGTAGTCGCCAAAAGTGTTTTTTCTTGTAGTGACAACAATCATGAGTTGTATCATGCTAGACCCATTTTTTTTCTTTTTGGTGAATAATTCTGTATGATTAAAAAAATTTCAAACTAAAACATCACTACAACAAATGACACTTTTGACGACTAGATTTTTTGTTGCTAAAAATTGGAAATTTAGCCACCAAAGGTTTATGGCAAACTAAATCATTTAGTCGGCAGATTAGTCGGTGACCAATTGTTGGGAAAAATATATAGTGACTAAGCTTCTATTTGTCATCGATACACAACAATTGGTAACTAAAATTTTAGTTGCCAAAAGTTTTTAAATAAAACGTTTAATCACTGATAAGTTTTGTCGCATCATTATTACATTTAGCGACAAAACAGTCTAGTCGCTAAAAATGTAAGGATATTTTTTTTTGTAGTGCAGAGATGACATTTTTTTTTGTGACGATTTTTTTATGTACTAACATGACCTTATATGGAAATAAAAAGTAAAAAAACACCATGTACTAAAAAAAGTCAAAAAAAAAAAAAGTCCATAATTTCAATATATAAATATAAATTTGGTTTAGTGTAAAGCTATAGGGTTTGCAAGAATTGGTTTTGCTTCGATTAACACTAAATTTAGAAACTAACCAATCATGATCAGCTCCAAATTTTGAATATGGGACCGAACCGATCCTCTAATAGAATGAAACGAATCCAATGTCGTATAGCTTGGGTGGTGACTAAGCTAGTTACCGAAGCTCATTGATGGTCGCTTGTGACTGGTTAGATTTCACTGATGGTTGGTTGGTTGGTTGATTGGTTGATTGATTGGTCGACGATTGGTGGTGGGTGGAGTCATAGTTCACTGATGGTTGGGTGGTCAGCTGATTGGCTGACGATTGGCAGTGGGTGGTGGTGGATGGGGAGGAGAGAGTGACAAATTATTTTGAAAAGGAGAAAAAACATTTCTTTTCAAAAAATTTAAATTAATTTCACTTTTTTTAAAACAAAAATAATATACGTGACAAATTTTCATTTCTAGTTTTAAAAAAAATGAAAATAAAAAGTAGGCATGTTTGGAAACATTATGTATATAATTTTTCTATTTATATTTATAAAATATTTAAAATTTGTAAATAAAAACTCGTATGGTGTCTATTTTTATTTAAAAATTTTGTAAATAATTTACAAAATTTAATAAATTCTTAGAACTATGAAAAAGTTAGTTTCATTTGTTTAAAAACAAAGTTTTCATTGTTTCCTCCTTTACCCACCACCCACCGATCTTCAACACTATTGACTACCGTTTCTAACCAATATCGCCGATGACCTCTTCCGGCCACCATCTCTCACTATTAATAATCACTTTTGGCTGCCAACCACCAACTCTAAAGATTAACAACCACCTTTGGTTGCTAACAACGAACTCTCATGAGCGATAATCCACGTTTGACCACCATTTTTTTGCCGGAAATAACCTTTGACCACACTACAAAAAAAGTTACTTTTAGCTACTAAAATATTAGTAGCCAATTGCCTGTTTTTTGGTCGCTAATGACATTCTGCGACCAAAAATTTTGGTCGTTACATTTGTCGCCAAAACCCTATCAGGAAAGGTCTTGGAGGGTTTTGCTGACCAAAAAACCTTTGGTCGGCAAAAAGCATGTCTTTAGCGACCAAAATTTTGGTCGCCAATAGTCAATTATATTTCTTTAAAATCATACATTCACCGACTGTAAAATAAGAACAACCCCCACATTCAAAGCCCTCTTTTTACCATTAGCAAGAACTTGGTTCAATTGCATATCATAGGAATTCGAACAACTGCTTAAAATACAGTATCAAGAAGTACCACTTGTGGAACCTCAATATCCATGGGCTTATTAGCTAAATGGCAATTGGCACATAAAATACACCCAGTCGCTTCTCGTGAATTTTCATAACCCTACTGTGCAAAAAAGGGTTATGCACTTGAAATGGATGTTCGAGTTATAATATATATCATGAGCGATACGAAAATGGATCGAGTAATTTCTTCCTTTATCCAAGAAAAAGTATTTATAGTTTGCATGGTCCAATAATTGATCCTAAAAATTTCTACAATAAATTGGGCAGGTCGCTAGTATAGTTCCCTATCCATGATTGTGCCATTTATATTTACTTGTACTGGAATAATAAAGGAGGAATCTCTGGGATGGATAGAAATAGAAAGAGTAAATACAATTTTAAATGATTTGCTTCTGTACAACTACCAAGTAACAAAGGTTATAATGGGATTAGATTAATATTAGTGATCATTTGTCAATCATTCATTGAATAATAAATCACTCTGTGCCGAAATTTCTCTGTGAAAATGTTGAGGGACCCCAATTATTATGAAAATATTGCATGTCTTTTATCTTATAAAATCTTAATATTAGGGACGTTAAAAAAAAAATCTCCTTGATTATCCAACTTGATTAGTGGAATAAATAATTTCCTATTTTTAACATTTATTTTGTAATAAATATAAAAATATATAATTTAAATTATAGATTTATTTTGTATTATTAGTTGTATCATTAAAAAATCTACTAATTTTGTTAGAATCAGTATCCATTAAAATCTAATCGAGATAACAAAAATTATAACTAAACACTAACATTATATGAGTCCGGACTCATATAGTGCTAGCGTTTAATCCTATAATTCACCCTACAAATCCTGGCCAGAGGGACAACAATTGGAAAGAGTACTAACCAGCAACAAATGCTGGATATGAGTTAGATCGATAGAGTCACTCTGATTAACTCCACTGATATTAAGAAGAGCCTCCAACACATCATTTCTTGAGAGACAACCCTGTGTTTTTTTCAACTCCAATCGTTGATCAATCAAACGATCAAAGACTGCAATAAGCCTTCCAAAGTCAGAAGTAGTTTGGCGCCTAATACGTACCTTGTGGATCAATCTTCTTCAACACAGGGAAGTAATCTGACAAGTTGGGCGTGCCGAAGTGCTCCATGGAACTCCACACTGCCTCCTTCAGCTCCCGTGCAATGTCCCTGTTCCGATCATCCAACAATTCCATGGAAAAAATTGTGTTCGACAGCAAATTAAACGTTGTTCTAAATGCTACTTTGCAAATATCCACTGCCACACCTAGCTCGCAGCTTTCGCGAACCTCGGCGATCAGTCCTTGCATCACTTGATGCCGTAGGTGTTGGTTTGCGTCGAGTTGTTGAGCGGCGAAAACGTGGGAATTGTAGATTTTGCGGAGTTTTCGCCATTGAGTTGACATAGGCATCCAAGCGGCGGAGAACTGGTTGTGGTTTTGGGCACGGATGTTGTCCGGGATGGATCGGTTGGAGAAGCAGAGGTCTTTAGCCATGGTTGGTGAAGAAATGACAACTGTGTTTACTTGGCCTAGTTTTATGGTCATGATAGGACCATAGATTTTGGCAAGCTCGGCTAGGGACTTGTGAGGCTTGTCACTTAGTTTGAGAAAGTTTTCGATGAGTGGCAGAGGTGTCGGTCCCGGCGGAAGCTTGCCAGGACTGTTTTTGCTTGATTTTGCAAGTGATATTAGGGCCTGAACCGAAGTGCAGATGATCAGAACACAAAGTAGAAGACTGAACAAATCCATCTATGTCTCTTTCAATTGTGTTAAAATACATTTGTAAAAGAAGCAATCAGATTTGCTTGCTTTTATGGAAAGCTTTATGGTGAAGCAATCAGATTTACATGTGTTAGGTTTTAATGTGATGCTAATGCTCACGGGGGGGTTAAGGGGGCAGCGCCCCTTGGTGGGTCCGGGGCAGTGCCACGGCGGGGTTGAGGGGCAGCGCCCCCGAAGAAAAATGCAAAAATGCATTCCAAGTTGCCTGTCCGCTCGAGCGGACATTCCCCCGCTCGAGCAGAGAATTCCTGGTTCCAGCAGTTTTGGTCGCTTGTAAAAGTACTGAGATGTGTAATTTCGCGCTCGAGCGGGTTCTCTAGCGCTCGAGCGGACCTCTGTTATATCACGCGCATATTTTACTGAAGACGCTCGAGCGGGCTGTTGGGCGCTCGAGCGGAGAGCGCGGGACAGATTCTATAAATTCGCGTGTTAGGTCAGATTTTAGTATTACTATTCCAGATCTTCTTTTTGGATTTTAGGATTTATATCTGGGGATATTTTGTGAGTTTTCTTTGATGATTTGATTGAGTATTCAACTCATGTTTTAAAGAGTATACATCAAAGGTTTTGTTTGTTCTACAAAAGAGAGAGAGTTGTTCTTCGGTGGATTCTGAAGAATTCGTGCCTGAAGCTTTGGTGGATTCCGAGGTGGCTCATCGTAAAGACAATTCCAAGGTGAAGACGCGTTGGAAGAGGCACATAGAGGCTGGTTCAATTAGGCGTGGATTCGCTAGGTAATTGAGAGTATACCTGTGTAATTCCTTTAAATCTTCTTAGTGGATTGTTTTGTGGCTGTTGCCCGTGGTTTTTTAATCACAGTTGGAGGTGTCCAATTGTGGTTTTTTTCACGTTAAAATCGTTGTGTCTCTTTGTCGTGATTGTTTGATTGGGATTGTTATATTCTGCTTAAAATTGATACGTAATCACAAATCAACATCTAGGGGATTTCTAGATTTTTCAACATGCTTTTATGGAAAGCTTTTATGTTGTGATTTGGACTGAGATTTAAAAAGAAAAAAGAAAAAGATATGTGAAAAATGTGTGATATATAGTTGTATTTAATTCATATTTTATTTATATTTTTCTTTTTCTTTTTCATTTCCAAACATAACCTTATGTTGTGTTTGGTTAGGGGATTTGGAGAGGGATTTGGAAAGGGAAAGGGAAAAGGTGTGTGAAACTGGGTGAAATATAGGCATATTTTATTTACATTTCACCTACCTTTTCTATTTCTCTTTCCAAATCCCTCCCAAAATCCTCCAACCAAACACAGCATTAAGGAATCTTGTAGAAAGAAAATAGGATATTGCAAATAAATGGGACAATCATAAAATAATTGCACAGAAGTATTTTTCTGTGCAATTCTGACACGTGAAGAGTTGCACCAAGCACATGATTAATAAATTTATACCATCTACACATGAGAGTTGCACCATCATAAAAATGTTAATTTTTTTACCACTACTCTACTGAAATATAATTTTTCTAAAGAAAATAATATCTATCATCTTTTTTAAAATTATTTTGAAAATAAGATGTATTCTATACTTATATAGGGCTGAACATAAAAACCAGAAAAATTGCAAATCGGTTTAATCCATATCTAAAAGCACAGCTTGATTTGATTTTTTTTCAATCTATGGTTTGATCTTGACTCTTAAAATAGGTGAACCGTATTTCACGGTTTGGTCTATGATTTTATAGTTATGATTCCAGTTTACAACCAAACCGGACCGTTTAAATATATACATATATATATACTTTGTTATTTAAGGTGGACACTCAATTATCTTATTAGTATTTCATATATTCATGAGTTGTTAACCATGTTGTTTACAAGTGTGCTCTTGAATAATAGTAGAACTAGTTCTAAATAATCATTTAAACTATTTTGTTTGTAGATTTACTTGATTTTTGAGCAAGTAGTGATTATGTTGTAAATTATGACAAACTTCATGAAAACTGTAGTTCCAAACTAAATTGAATCATGGTTTTATGATTGGGTTTGGGCTTGGTTTACTTCAAAACCGAACCAAATCATAATCACCCCTAATCCTATAGATAGATTTAAAGTTTGCGAAATATGTGTTTATAAATGGCATTGGGTTGTCTTGACATTCCAGTTTGGCACAATGGGATCGACACAGATTTTGGTTTATGTTTTAGATTTCAGTGTGTATATCATCAATGAAAAATTATTCACCCAAAAAAATCCTCAATGAAAAATTTGGGGCTGCCACTGTCATGATTAATGAAAAATTTTACTACTGGGTCTTACACCTTCATGCCATGAACAATTAAGGGACGTTAATGTAACCACTGTCATGATTAATGAAAAATTTTATTAATTTTATTTATGAAACCACTCAAAATTTTATTTACTTACTACATTGCCCTTATCATCAACTGTTACATCTTGAGTCACATCACTATTTTTTACACTGATGATTACATTTCGTAAAACATTAGAAAATTTTGCTGCATCCATTACAACTGATCCTCTACGATCAACTTCCTCTTTGCTAACACCAACCTCTGAAATCGACGGACCAGGATCAACATCACTAGATTCATCACCACCCCTGCGTACATCAATCTCTGACAAACTCAGACGACCTCTGCGTTCATGAATGAATGAACCACTTTCCCCAAAACCTCCTAACAACAAATCTCTTCGCCTCTCCGGTAAACCAACAGACTTAGTCCGTGTCAGAATCGGAATGGCCTTCGTTGGAGGACAATGCCAGACATCAACATTATCATTATTGTATTTTTTAGATAACACAACAATAGAGGGGGCCCTCATTTGCGAATCTTCTGGCATGTCACTCGTAGAATACTTCAGATACCCCTTCATTTTACAATACGTAACCCCCCTTTTAAAGATGAAAATTCTCCCCATTCGACGAACTCGCCCCTTTTCTGTGTTTATTGTCGACTTGCTGTTGGCGAGTGGAGTTTTTCTATATTTGGATGGTAGATCCTCCCATTGGTTCCACTGAGATCGAAAAATCTCGGGTTGGAGGTTTGGATCTTCTTCGTGCATTGGACCATGGCATGAAGGTGTGGGTTTCCATCTTCATGGAGCTCCCTTGCGACAAGTATGTAGTATGGTTGACAGGCTAGTTGGAGGAGAGACTGGAGGAGTTCTAAGAGTTGTTCTTTTGGGCATGGGCATTGTGGGTAGGTGAGGAAGACATTCTTGGCATAAAAACGGAAAGAGACTTGGCGAGGCATTATTTAGCTTATTTAGTGATTAACACTTAACTTACACCGGCGTGAATGTTGTTTGTCGAGGCTTTATATAGGGGGAGGTCACACCAGCTGGGGGGGTGCTATATATAATATTACTAGCGCCTCCCCTGTTGAAATTGTACCCGATAGGCAATTTCATCCGTCGATGGACGTACGGATGGTGACGTGTAAGGTGGAGATTAAATCCGTACTCACACCAAATAGTAATCACTATTTGGTGTAAGTGGTTTGAGTAGACGTGGCCGGATCCTGTCCACCCACGTGTCGCGATCGTGGTGGTTTTGCTTGGAGATAAAGCAAAGGTGCACAGAATTCCGCGTGAATGAACAGTAATGGGCGGGAATTCAAATTTTAAATTCTGAATCTCCGTATTTACAGCTGTCTATATATCTGGGTCCAGCCTCAGATATTTGTCGGTGGAGAGAGATATGAGAGATATGCTTTTGCAGTTGGAGAGTTATTACACTGAGGTGATTTTCTGGTACCTTGTTTCGTCCCTCATTTTCTTTCTGCCATTTTTGTCGATTTATTTGGTATACAATGTTGTACTCCTTAGAAGAGTATCCTGAGAATTACGGGCAGTTCACTCAAATGTGTGTAGATCGCTTTTTGACGTGGCAACTAGAACTGTGGGAAGAGAGCCAACGGAGAGCTCCGGTGAAGTTTGTTCCGGTGTATGAAGATCAGAGGGCAAAACTATCAAAGCTAAGGTGTCTGAACAGAAGGGTTAGTAGAGGTAACAGATCTTGTAGAAGTGTTCGTATAAAAGATTTGGAGTTATTTATAAAAAATGGAAGGAATAGGAAGTAGCCATTACCGGACCCCCCTTGCGTACCAGAGGTCAAGGACACCGGCGGCCAGTGGATATAGGCGTAGTTACCGTAGTCGTGCAACAATAGAGGGGGTATGTTTGCAGACGGTACGTTCAGAATATTCCCCGATTTATTAAGAAGACTAAGAGGGGAGTAAGGAAATTGCAGCTATACGATGAACAATTAAGGGACGTTAAGTTTGATAATAAAGGCATGGCGAGATTACTTAATGGTATTGAGTTGGGTAATAAGAGATCTGACCGTCAATCAGACAAGATCGTGGTTAAGGGTATCAAATTCATTAGTAATGTTCAATTGGGACAGGATGCTAAGGACGAAGCTGTGGTCCACCACGTGTTGTTTTTTGTCATCAGTGATAATAGTCCGTCAGATTCCGTCCACGAAAGCAACAGTCAAACCCCAATCATGACAAACATACATTACGCATAACAACCAATACGCAAACCGCAAACGACAAACCAAACATAGGAAAACAAATAAATGTGTCACGACGTACATACACACACGTCATAACCGTAAAAACCCCCAAATTCTTAACCCTAACATACGGAAACATATGAACAATATACAACAATAGGTGATATAGTACCTGTCGCCTTCATCATTCCAGCAACGACCACTAACAATGACACACAACAAATCCCTCATACAGTGTCGTTCCAGCAACGACCACTAACAATGACACGCATATCAGCACATTCACACAATCCTCCCTTCACTGCCTCACATCCAAATCTTGAATCAATGACGATAGCCAAACTCAATTTGGTATTTGCAAATTTCGGGGCAACAAAATAGGGTTACAAACAAAACAAACACACATTCAAAATGGGAACGATTCATATATGCGAACCTGTTTTCTGCGCGTGTTTACGGGTCGGATTCAGATAATATGAGGTCCAATGCTCTGTGTATCACGCGCAACTCATTAGCCCACTAAAGCAAAAACAATAATAAAAGAATAGAAACCCTTAGTGTACTTTGGATAGCAAATTCCCTATATCCCATTTTAGGAACCGAGGGAACATATTCTCCATTTCGGGTTTCACTATTATCGAATGTTCACAAAACCAGTACTGTATGGCAAACAAACAATTTAACAGACCAGTTACCAAAATACAATAACCCACAACATGATTAGACGATTTATGCATACATATTGGGATGACCGACATACCAACAATGCGACCACACATCCAGTGACCTTCTCCGGCGTATGGTAGAAATCTTTGATCGAACCCACCAGTGTTTGCAATATTGCACCGGTCCAATCATATGTCCGTATATGATGCAAGTCATCAATATATCGCAGTTTGTTGGTTTACCGGAGAGGCGAAGAGATTTGTTGTTAGGAGGTTTTGGGGAAAGTGGTTCAGTCATTCATGAACGCAGAGGTC
This sequence comes from Camellia sinensis, assembly GCF_004153795.1. Classification (NCBI taxonomy): domain Eukaryota; kingdom Viridiplantae; phylum Streptophyta; class Magnoliopsida; order Ericales; family Theaceae; genus Camellia; species Camellia sinensis. The sequence goes on from NW_021024701.1 coordinate 3,516,543, forward strand.
GTCTGAGTTTGTCAGAGATTGATGTACGCAGAGGTGGTGATGAATCTAGTGATGTTGATCCTGGTCCGTCGATAGTGGTTACATTAACATCAAACCATTCTCTCATTTTTGGGGACATTGCATCTAACCAACTACTGTCCTCATTTGTTAATAAAATACAAGGAATTCCTCCTCTAATAGTGAGATCTGGTTGGAACTTAACAAATACATGGAAATCTCTCTGGGATCCTACTAAATTCTTCATTAATTCGGTAGGTACTGTTGAGTATTTGATGCCCTCTACAACGTGATAGACGACATCTTGGTCGTAGTCCTTGAAGCTTATTCTGCCGGAGAAGTAATTGTGTCGTCTGAGGCTTCTGGCCCAGGCGGTTTTGCCTGTTCTTGAGGGTCCTTCAAGGTAGAGGGAGATTGGGCGGATGGGCCTCTGCTTTGGTTCCTGTTATCAGAGGAGGAGGAGAGTTCTTCATCAGTATATAAATTGTTTATATGATTTTTGTGTATCCCTAATCTAAGGAAATCGTCTTCCCTCCAAACGGAGAGACAGAAATTTTGACATAACTCGTATTGAACGCAATTTCGACTTACAAACAAAATATTATTTTCTGCCCATTTTTTTACTTCTTCGTTTAAGAAAGGAAATGAATTAAAAGGGCTAGTATATGGGGGCCTCTCTCTTTTGTAATGATCCCTGGAAAATGTTTTTAATTGGGGGTATTTTGTGACGTAATCGGTGGGACATTTTTCTTTACAGAGAGCAAAGAATTGTTCCTCCGTTTCTGCTTCGTCAAGTATTCCCTTCCAGAGTTCGTCTCTGTTTTTCGAAGGACTTCTCCCCTTAGATGAAAATTCTCCCCATTCGACGAACTCGCCCCCTTTCTGTATATACTGTCGACTTGCTATTGGCGAGTGGATTTTTTCTATATTTGGATGGTAGATCCTCTCATTGGTTCCAGTGAGATCGAAAAATCTCGGGTTGGAGGTTTGGATCTTCTTCGTGCATTGAACTATGGCATGAAGGTGAGGGTTTCCATCTTCATGGAGCTCCCTTGCGACGAGTATGTAGTATGGCTGATAGGCTAGTTGGAGGAGAGACTGGAGGAGTTCTAAAAGTTGTTCTTTTGGGCATGGGCATTGTGGGTAGGTGAGGAAGACATTCTTGGCGTAAAAACGGAAAGAGGCTTGGACTGTAAGTTAAGAAATTCATTTTACCTGCTCGTAGTTTGGGGCTGGAGCATTTTATCCCCTATGATTCAAATTTAGCCAAAAAGTCTCTATATGATTTTGCACTAAAATGCCACTGTTAGTTTTTTCATTCAAACAAATGGAAGAAGTAGTACACAACATTTTTTAGGATGAGTTTTGTTTTTTGAAAAAAAAAAACAAATTGAAATTAATACAACGAAAAGATAATTTTACTCTCCGTTCTCCAAAACTAAAATTAAATTAATATGCTAATTAGAATAAAATACAATTAAGGATTCAAAACATAAACATAATATGGATTTAAAATATAGTTAAATAAAAATAAAAATTAAATAGTAATTAAGAATTGATCTACAATATAATTAAATTAAATTAAATTAGATTAACATGTTATAGATTACAATAAATAATTAAGAATTTAAAATTAATTGTGAACTAAAATATAATTAAATTAAAATTAGATTAAAAAGTTAAGAATTACAATAAATAATTAAATATTTCGAATTAATTGTGATCTAAAATATAATTAAATTAAATTTAGAATAAAAAGATAAAGAATTACAATAAATAATTAAGAATTAATAATTAATTTTGATTTAATTGAATTAATGTTAAACAATATAAATTATGTGTATGAAGAGGAGAGAAAGAAAATAATAAAAAAAAATGTATAGGGTTTGAGGGTATTAAAGTCATTTCACATCTACAATTAATGGTATTAACGGTTGCACTTTAGTCCAAAACTACATGCAAACTTTCTAGCTATATTTGAACCATAGAAGAGCAAAGTGCTTTGTGCTCAAATTACAAAATGATAAAATGAATTTTGCCCATGAAAAAAAAATCATGTTAATCCAATAACTGAAATCACACGACTTTATTTTTTAATGTTCAAAAAAATGAATGGTCTAGTTTTATATTTATATCTGCCATCTATTTTTTTTAAATAAAAATAATGTGAATACATTTATCAGATCAATATAATTTCTTTATTTATTTAGGAATAATCTACAGACAAAAATGCTAAATATAAACAAAAAAAATCTAAAGTAAATTACCAATAGATCCTATTTTTGGGATAAATTTATCAAGTAATAAATTTATCTGCATTTCTTGTTTTTATGAATAAATTTATAGTGATAAATTTATCAATAAGAACCTGTAGGTAAATAATTTTAGTTAATAAGACTGATTGGTAAGTGTTCCTAACGGCCCCATTAGACTGCTCAATTTAATGTGGACCGGAGAAAACCAAGTAATTTATAAATGTAGTTTTTTTTATATTTTACTTGATAATTTTTGTGAATATAAAGGAACGTTACATGATTAACGGCCACCAAAAATGTTTTAGACCACTAATTAGTAGTGGTTCTAATGATGTGGTAGTAGGTCCCACTCACTGTCACATGTGTTTTGTGCCTTGTTTTTTTTCTTTTTTTTTTTCAATTGCCACCTTGCTAGTGGTGGGATTAGTGATGACAAATTAGTGGTCTAGAGCACAATTATCATTTCCGTAAAATAAAATAAAAAACTCTTGAATTATTATTATTATTTTTAGTTAGAAACTCTAGAATTATTATTACTTTTTAAAATTGAAAGTCAATTGGTTAGTCAATTAAGAATAATAATTCATCGTTTTAATTTAACAATATGGAATTAGGGAAGCTAAAGATGAAAGGGAGAAGAGTGTAAGATGGTTTCACATAGGGGTGAACCATGTCATTAGAGGTAAAATTGGGAGGCAAAATTAGAGAGATGTAGCACCACTGTCCAATAAAGAACAAGTCAATTATTCATGTGAGACGGAAGGAGTTATTTGGCGGTCCACGGTCAAGTATATTGTAATGAGCAATGATACATCCATTTAATTTTGGAGCTCTAATTGAGCTCTAATGATGTGACAGACAATAAAAAAAAAATACTATATCAAAATATCACATTACAATAGGGCCCACTCCTATTAGAGCTCATTAGAGCTCCTTTATTAGAGTTCTAAATCATTTTTGATATTGTAATTGGTGGAGATAATAAGATTTATAATTTAATGTTAGATGATTAGAGAATATGATAGTTCGTAATTGATCAAATGTATGTGAGGTTGTTGCAATTTGAACCACATATTTGACAAAATAATTGAAGAGAGTGACATCTTGACAAATAATAGAGAGTGACATATTTTTGAGTTGTAGGTTTTTGCATGGTAGACAAACCATGTAGATAAACAATGTATAAGGCCTACTCAATAAGAGGTTTTGGTATGGTAGATAAACCATGTAGATAAACAATGCATAAGGTCCACTCGATAAGTGAACCCAACATCAAGTGCAGCATCCTCGTAGGCGAAGGCAATCAGGACATATTCTTCGTCCAGCACCAAATGCAATAAGCTTGAAATCGTGGCCCTGAACATCAACTTGTGAACCAAAAAATCTCTCCGGCATAAACAATTTAGGATTTTCCCATGTACTTGGATCGTGACCGGTAGCCCGTGCATTCACAAGCACTTGTGCACCCTTAGGCATAAACAATTTGGCATTTTCCCATACACTTGGATTGTGACCGGTAGCCCACGCATTACAAGCACTTGTGCACCCTTTGGAAGCAACAAAGGGTGTAACCTAAAGGTTTCTTTGACAATGGCTTATAAATATGGTAGTCGAGGGATGTCTCATTCTTCAATTTGTTTTCCTTTGTTGATGTTTGCTCAAGCTTTGACTAATGTCTTTGAATTCTGTAGTATCTCTGTCATTACCCATTCCATTGTGCTTGAAGTTATCTTTGCCTGTGCAACAAATAGGTCTTACAATATAATCATTAAGTTAGTAGGTGTTTGGCATGCACCAAAAAAGTACATTTTTTTTTTCACAAACATACTTATTTGGGTCATATCAATCAGCATCTCCTCTTTATTTTTCTACCAACTTTTCTCAATTTTCTACACATTTTTTTTTTTATAAAAAGTAAAAAAATGCACTTATTTAGAACATCTCAAACCACCCCTTAGATAACAGACTAATAAAATAATATTATATAAATAGAAGAACTATCAAGAATGTTCACCCAGATGACCTATAAAACATGTTGTATCCATTCACAATTGTATCCTTAGAGCATCTCCAACGCTTCATCAAATCTGTCATTAAATTCAAATTTGATGAAAAATGCCTAAAACATGAGCTCCAACATTTCATCAAATTGATATAAAATAGAGGGAAAGTTACTTTTTTAATCAAATCAAGGGAGCTTTATCCTTTCATCAAATTTGCAGGTGATCGTTGGATCAAATGTCCACCTGGACAATCTCTTCCTTGCGAAATTGCCCAAAAAGGTGTTGGTCAATTTGCACAAACCGGTCGATCGATCGGACATCCGTTCAATTGTCCTCCCGATTGACCGATACTTAAATGAAAAATGCAAATTATTCGTTGCAACGCTCGATATCAGATTAAATTTTTACTCAAATTTAATAGAAAAAAAGAGTAAACGTTAGAGATGCTCTTAAGCTCCAAACCTTGACCACTAAACTAACCTATTTAGGATTTAACATATGACTTATGCACCAAATGACTTATTTATTGTACATTCAATTGGGGTTGGGGGAAGGTTGGCATTGTTAGAAAATATTATAGTTATTATTATTATTTTTTTTAATTTTCAAAAGAATCTAATCTTGATGTATTTAAAATTTCTAAAAAAATTATTAAAATATATTTTTAAAAAAAGTAAAGAAAAACCAAATTTTTTCTAAAAATAGTTTTTGAAAAATCAAATCAAATAGTTCTTGAAAAATCAAGCCAAACAATTTGGTGCAAAAAATATTGCTTAGCATTTTAGTGGCGTTTAATGAAAAAGGCTGCATATCGAAAGATGATGGGTGTGTTTGGTTTGTGTTTGTAGAGTAGTTTTTAAGATAAAAAGTACGAAAACTTATTTGGTTTGCCTTTTTTTCAGAAATGGTTTTGAAAAATTGTTTTGGGGAGTGAGTTTTAAAAAAAGTGATTGATTTGATGTGTATGAGAGAGAGAGAGTGATTTTGGAAAGTAGGTAACCAAACAAAATTTTGAGATTTTTTTTGAAAAAATTTGTTTGGTTTAATTACTCTTGAAAATTTGTTTGTAGAGAATTTTTCTCAAAAATTTTTCTGAAAAACAAACCAAACAATGTCATTCTATAACTCGGCATTTTGGAAACGATATTTTGAAAAAAGTTAACTTGTTGACTTTTTTTGAAAAACTGTGTAAAAAATGTGAAAGATGATGTGACCGATGATGTGACCCAAAATTAATTAAAAATTGGGAAATAGCTTTTAACCCACTTCTCCAAAAGGCCATTTGCTTGAGACTTGGTGGGCAAACCGCTTGACGAAATTGTCATCAAAAGGTTTTTGTTGCATTTTATGAACATATGGCGGCGTTTTAGAAACACCATTAAATTTTAAAATAGAGTGAGACAAGGTTAATTTGGTCATAATAATGGTAGATGACTTTTTTCCTTTTTCTTTTTTTCAATTCTCAAGATAGAAAATGAATTTGCTAACACATTTTTTTAATATGGGAACAATACACAAAATATAATAGATCTAAATATGTGGACCTCGTACTCAAAAAGTTTAATGACTCCATTTGAAAGTCCAACTATTCTCAACCAATCAAAATATATGTATTGTTTACCCACTTTTTGAGACTTGGAGGCAAAATTAGAGAGATGTAGCACCACTATCCAATAAAGTACAAGTCAATTATTCCTATGAGATGGAAGGAGTTATTTGGTGGTCCACAATCAAGTATATTGTAATGAGTAATGATACATCCCTCTAATTTTGGAGCTCTAATGATGTGGCAGGCAATAAAAAAAAAAAATACAAGACCAAAACATTACATCACAATAGGGCTCACTCCTATTAGATCTCATTAGAGCTCCTTTACTAGAGTTCCAAATCATTTTTGTAAAGATGAATATTGACTATGTAATTAATCACCAAATCATATAAAAATTTGTAGAAAAAAGTTGCGTGAGTGACTTTATTAGGTTTTTTAAAATAATTTTACTAATTTATTGATAACAAGGAGAGATGAGAAAAAGACTTAGATCTTATGTAACTTAGCGAGACCATATATGACAAGTCTCTCACACTTCTTCACACATGTAATTTGGTCAAATGTGGACGTGATAGAGAGATAAATAAAATAAATTGAGAATGGAGATTTGACATTATACAATAAATACCAACTCTAATATTATGTTAGAATTTTAGAGATATCAACCCAAAATCTAACTATAAATGAAGAGACTCTTATATTATATTAATCAAATTTAGTTGTCTTAGAGAAATAATATGAGACATGTCTCTAACAACAACCACAATTAGGTTATGCAAATAATGCCAAAAATGTTTAGTTTGTCTTTGGTCTTACCTTCAGCAAACACCTTGATTAACAACACTAAGTCATGCTTGCCCTCTAGTTGTCTCAATTTTTGTTAATGAATTAGTGAAAAGCATGGACATATATAAGATTTGCTCTCAAACATTTAAAACATACTCAAAAAGTGAAATTGAAAAATACCAGATCAGTTATTTTATGTGACAAGAGAGTGTAGAAAGAGAGAAGGCTATAATCATAAGTCATAATGAAAATTTTGTACCTGTGGGGAAGTATTTTGTGAAAGACAACACGTGACTAAGGTGATGCCGAAGTGTCAGTGGAGGTGCCACGTGGCTTGGTCACGCTGCCGAGGTAATCTTGGTTGGGCCGAGGTTATCTGTGGAGATGTTGAAATCCGAGATAAGCAGATAAGGGACAAGAGTCATAGAATAGGGGAGGACCTCAGTCTGGATAGAGATAAGGCTCAAGAAGAGTTTATCTTTATCTAGATGAAGGTCTAGGATGAGCATGGAGCCTAAGTCCGTTAAAGTGAGGCTTCTAGGGGGATCAGGTCACTGATCAATATCCTTTGTGGGTCTGAGGTAACTTCTAACTTGTGAGTTTAAGCACTATTTGGTATCTTTGAGAGATATTGATTACTGACTTGATCGTTGAAGTGCTCCCAGGTAGACGAACCACTGCCCGATTTTCATCTTATTGTGCAGGTTGTTGGGCTTAGTCTACTCTGCCGATGCTCTCCAGCTGAGTTCTCCTTTTGGTTGTGTGGTTAAAAATCACCACCCAAAATTTGGTGCCGTCTGTGAAAAACTTAAAGAGAATAGGTGGCCAACGATGGACTGGAAGAAAATATTGGGGATGACATTAATAGTGAGAGTTATGAATATAGATATCCTAATGTCGGGAAAGAAAACCGTAATGAGGAAGCACAAGATCCGAATCGTAGGGAGAAGAATGTATGCAAAGAGGGAAACGCCCGAAGAAAGTTAGCTGAGATAAGTACTACAACGAAAGCGACCCCCAGGTATGGAAGAATAGATGCTTGAGGAGGGACAGTGAGATGAAAGAGATGGCGAACAAGTTGGCAGACATACAGTCAGTTGTCAACATCATGATACAGAACAACGTGATGTAACCACCGTTCCTGTTGCAGGACACGCCGGTACCAGTTGCAAAGATTGATGCCTAGAAAGGGGCACAGAAAACAATCCCAGCAGTCTCGCAGCATGGCAAGGAAAATAAGCGCTTGCATCGGCCTTCACGGGATGTCGGGCGAGTAGAGTCGCAGAGAACACCATGAACCAAGGGGACCTACGTCAAAGAACCACGGCATATCCAGGGGAAGGGACTTTGCTTTAATACAGTGAATGAAGAGAAGTCCAAGAGAACGCACAATGATGCTGGGAGCAGCGTGTCGAAAAGGCTGAAATCTGTTGATAGCCGAGCTCCTAGAGGAAGCGACTCCATGCCGAGGTAACATCTCCCGTTAAGTCGAGAATGTTGCTCTCAGTGGAGTTGGATAGATTTGAGGCCCTAGAGAGATTCCATATGCCGAGGTTCTAGATTTATGGCGGTAAGTTTGATCTGAACTTTCATGTCGGCTTATATTTAAATTTAATGGCTTTGTATAGCGGGAATGAGTAGTTGCTGTGCAAGATGTTCCCCTCATCCTTTGGAAAAATCGCATCGAATTGGTTCCACAAGTTGCCAAAAAGAACTATGAAGATTTGGGAAGACCTGGTCAAGATGTTTGTAGCTAGGTCTGTAACAAATAAGTTGTTACCACTAAGGGCAGACTCCCTGTTGGCGTTGAACATTAGCGGGGTAAAAGCCTCAGGGCTTACGCCAAACGGTATTATGAGGTGTTCAATCCAATATCGAGATGTAACCAGCAGCTGGCGGTCGTATCTTTCAAAAACGGCCTAATAGATGAATGCTCGCTTTGAAAATCGTTGGCAAAAACTTTACCAAAGAGTATGGAGGAGCTCATGGCACAAATTGAGAAATATGCCAGGCAGAGGAAGACACATATGGAGCAAAGGCACCAAAGCAGGAGAAGAGAAACGACTTGCCAAAGCGAGGCCGAGGTAACACTGGTTTCAACAGGCAGGAAATAGGGTTGAGGGCTACACAGACAGTCACCACTGTATTCAGAATCCCGGTCTACAAAGTTCTGGAAATGATCAGGAACCAACTGTATTATAAAGCACCGAAGAAGATCCCTGGTGAGTTTATAGGAAGGAGCCTTAGGAAGCATTGTGCTTACCATAATGAGGATGGGCATTTGACTCAAAGATGTAGGGCTCTAAAGACGCACCTAGAGGATTTGGTCAGACATGGTCACCTGAGGGACCTAGTAGAGGAGGCCAGAACAAGGAAAGAGCAAGCAAGGCTATCCTAGGCATCAATAGCACCACCTCCACCACCACCACCACCACAACAAGCAGATGGACCTCCGGTGATCAATGTGATTCACTCGAAGGTCAATGAGAATGATGTACGTGGGGAAACTCAGAGAGTAAGGCACCTACAACATGTTTACCAGGTTCAGCGAAAAAAGCCTTGGACAAATGAGTACTAGGGGCCAATGGTTTCTTTTACTGAGGCAGACCTAGATATGGTGCGACATCCACACAACGATGCCATGGTAATAACGCTAAAGATTGGAGAGTGCCAGGTAAGGCGCGTACTGGTTGATCAAGGCAGTTCTTGTGACATCATGTATGTTAGATGTGACAAGGAGCTTGGCCTTTATCCAGATGATCTGGAACAATCCAATAGTCCGATGGTTGGATTCAACGGAACACCAACGTGGCCTCTAGGTGCCACGAATTTGGATGTGCAAGCAGGCACCAAGAAAGTAAGCACAGAGTTTACAATAATTGATAACCCCCCTTACAATGTTATCATGGACAGACCATGGTTGCATGCCATGAGGGCCGTTCCCTCAACATTGCACCAGCTGTTGTGATTCCCAACTGAATATGGGATTGAAGAGGTCAGAGAGGATCAAGTGTAGGCAAAAAATTGCTCCATGGAAGCAATGAAGTCCACCTGCAATGTGCGAGAAGAAGAGACATTTGAAATTGAAAATGAGGACATGGAGGTCCTAGATGATGTCGGCAAAGAACCAGTCGACAAGAGTGAGGAGGCTTTGAAGAAGATTTTAGTCCAGGAAGATGATAGAGAGGGCTTCTTCCTTCTCGGCTCAGGCTTAACCGATGAGGAAAAGGAGTTAGAAGCTTTCTTACGAGCAAACATAAAAGTGTTTGCCTGGAAGCCGTATGAGATGTCAGGCATCGACCCCAAGGTCACTTGCCATGGGCTCAATGTTGACAGGTTGGCAAAACCACTCATCCAATGGGCAAGAAGGCCGACATTGGTTCATGTGGAAGCAGTAGAGGAGAAAGTGGACAAGCTGTTGGAAGCCAAGGCCATTCGAGAGGTGAACTACCCAACCTGGCTGTCTAACACAGTAGTTGTGAAAAAGAAGAACGGCAAGTGGATTTCGCTAGCCTGAATAAGGCTTGTCCCAAGGACAGTTTTCTACTGTCCAAAATTGATCAATTAGTAGATGCCACTTCAGGGCATGGAAGGATGAGTTTCCTGGATGCATGCAAAGGCTACCACCAGATAGCAATATAAGCTCTAGATGAAGAGAAGACGACATTCATCATCCTGAAAGGACTCTATTGTTACAAAGTGATGCCTTTCGGGTTGAAGAATACAGGAGCAACCTACTATAGGTTAGTAATCAAGGTGTTCAAGCACCTGATTGGTAAGACTGCAGAGGTCTACATCGATAACATGGTTATGAAGACCAAAGAACCTAGAAACCATCTGGCCGGCTTAAAGGCAGTATTTGACATCTTAAGAACATATCGGCTTCGACTTAATGTTTTGAAATGTGCATTTGGAGTCGGGTCTAGTAAGTTCCTAGGATACTTGGTCACCAAAAGGGGGATTGAGGCAAGCCTAGATCAAATCAAGGCCATCCTCGACTTAAAGAGCCCGACATCAGCCAAGCAAGACCAAGTTTTGACCGGCAAGGTAGTAGCCTTGAATAGATTTATCAGTCGAAGTTCTGATAAATGTAAGCCATTTTTTCAATTGTTAAAGAAGGCTACAGATTTTTTGTGGACAAAAGAGTGAGAAATCACCTTGGCCAACTTGAAAAGTTATCTGACAACATCTCTAGTTTTGTCAACTCCAATACCTGGGGAAGAATTATTCATGTACTTGGCGGTATCTGACCACGCTGTTAGTGCAGTGGTAATCCGAGAAGAGGGGGGAGAGCAAAAGGCAGTATTCTATGTGAGTAAGACCCTAGTAAGTGTAGAAACTAGGTACCTGCCCTTGGAAAAGTTAATATTAGCCTTGGTGATGGCTTCCAAAAAGTTGAATCACTATTTTCAAGCCCACAAGATTGTGGTGCTGACTGAGCATCCCCCTAAAGTCTCTGTTACAGCATGGAGATCTGACAGGTAGAGTGGCCAGATGGGCAGTAGTGTTGGGCCAGTATGACTTGGAATTTAGGCTTAGAATAGCGATTAAGGGCTAGGTTCTGGTCGACTTTATGGCCGAATTCACCCCTGGTGCCATCCCACGTCAGGCTCTGATGAGCCGCGACTTAGGTTGTCTAGAAGAACCAGAGAAAACCCAACTAGGGCTAAAGAACCCCACACTAGCAACACAGAAAAAGGAAGAGAACGCAAAACCCTGCGACATCTACATCGGCAACTCCTTCTGCTTGTTTGCTGATGGAAGTTCAAACCATCAAGGAATGGGGACAAGAGTGGTTCTGGTATCACTAAAGGGGAGAATGATAGAGCAATCGATTCGTTTGAGGTTTAAGGCTTCAAAGAACGAAACAGAGTATGAGGTACTGGTTGCAGGACTAAAACTAGCAGCATCCATGGAAGCCGATGAGGTGGTAATCTTCTGTGACTCCAAGCTTATTGTTAATCAAGCAATGAGCGAGTATGCAACCTGAGATTGTTCCAAGATTGTAGGTTACAGCAAGTTAGCCAAGATGACAACAGTCATGCTGATGCCTTGGCTAACCTAGCTAGCCCAATAAAGTCAGGGGAACCGAGGACAACCATGGTTGATTACTTAACAGGACCAAGTATGGAGCCTCTGATAACAGAATATGAAGCAATGGCATAGAAATAGGTCTAAGCTGTATGGATACAATAGTAGTGTTCCTCAGGGATGGCAAGTTGCCAGACGACCGAAAAGAGGTGCACAAGACCAGGTTGAAGTCAGCTCGGTTCTGCCTATCAGCAGAAGGCCATCTGTACAAAAGATCTTTCGTTGGACCTCTACTCCTGTGTGTGCATCCCTATCAGGTAAAGGACTTTTGTATGAGATCTATGAGAGAGTTTGTGGAAGTCATGTAGGGGGCAGGTCACTTGCCCATAGAGCCATATCCCGGGGATATTGGTGGCCATACATGCAAAAGGATGCTAAAGCCTATGTCAAAAAGTGTGAGAAGTGTCAAAGGTTTACACCTTCGATACATCAGCCAGCAACAGATCTGAACCCAGTGTCCAATCTTTAGCCGTTTGCCTAGTGGGGCATGGACCTGGTGGGACCACTGCCCCAGGCAACTGGATAGAGAAAATTCTTGCTAATAGCCACAGACTACTCTACAAAGTGGGTTGAGGCTGAACCTCTTGCGAAGATTCGAGATATTGATGTGAAGAACTTCATCCAGAAGAACATAATTACCAGGTTCGAGATCCCAAGGGCCATTATAGCAGATAATGGCACCCCAGTTTGACAGTAAGCTAATCAAGAGCTTTTGTGCAAAGTAAAAAATCAAAAACTATTACTTTACTCCTAGTTTCCCCCAGAGTAATGGTCAGACAGAAGCATCCAACAAGACCATCCTTGATGGGATCAAAAAGAGGCTAGATGTAGCCAAGGAAAAATGGGTGGAAAAATTAACCAATGTACTATGGGCATACTGGACTAAGCCGAGAAGATCAACTAGGGAGTCTCCTTTTGCCATGACTTCTGGCACTAAAGTAAAGTTATCCCATTGGAGGTTGGCATCCCTGGAATTAGAACCTAGGGAGTGGAGAATGGGACCAATAAGGCATTCTTGGCTCAAGATCTGGACCTCTTAGAAGAAAGAAGAGAGAGAGAGAAACAATTCGACTAGAGGCATACCAGCGGCAGCTTGCTAGGGCTTACAACAAAAACGTTAACCTAAGGGAGTTCGAGGTTGGGGACCTCGTCCTTAGAAAAGTCATCGATAATAAGAAAGATACAAGGGAGGGAAAACTTGGCCCAAACTGGGAAAGGCCTTACAGAATCATCTCGGTTGTCGGCAATTGAGCATATCGGTTGGAGGATAATGATGGCAAGGAGTTGCCAAGACCGTGAAACACTTGCAATTTGAAGTTTTTTTTATCATAGTTTTTGTCCTCAAATCTTTTATTTTCTTGTCATAATGTACTCAACTATTAGATCAGATGAGAATATCAAAATATATGTGCACTGACGTGAAGATACAAAAGATTTGGGAACAGAACATCCTCGTCTCATTTTATTATATATTCTATTTAATGCATAAATTTGAAAACTTATATTGAAGTATTGACTTTTAGAATTAAAATTGAAGTAGACTCTAAACTTCAACTCAAAAAGACATGATTTATCATTGAGTATCATCGTGCTTGGTAAAAAGCAAAATTTCAACAATCCTTAATTTTCAGTGCTATATGTCTAATGCACATGTTTCAGTTCCATCCAGCAATCACTTAGTCAGATTTTTGCAAAAATAGAGCCACTTTGGAAATTCATCAATGTAATAAAAAAGGGATTTTGGCACTCACAATTAGCGAAATATTGCTGTTGCAGACAAGCACCATTCACACTACTCAAATAGCCAGCAAAACTCTTCCATATGGGAAGAACCAGATGACGAGGCACAGCAAGTCCAGCTTCAATATAGTTGTAGATTAGAGCTTGTTGCTCTAACTCTTGCAACTGGAGGAAGGTAAAACCAGATGATTTTGAGCAGCCATGTCGGTTACTTGACCGATGATGACCAAGCTCGAGGCCGAGCCCGAGTCCAGTTGGGGGTGACACTTCTCTACAACTTGTCCGGCTAGTGGCTAAACAGTTTGTAAGAATGGCCAATATGTGATTAATGGGAACTACGCAATGAACAATTCAAGACTGTGTATGAGGGCACGAGATTTTCTGTCTCTAAATATATATATTCTTTGTTACCAATGCACTCTCAATTATTAGATTATGTCCTGAAGTTTATTTGTTTCTAAATTTCATATAATAATTGGGAGTGCATTCGAGCATAGTGACAGAAAATTTGAGAATAGAAGATTCTTGAGAGAGAGAGAGAGAGAGAGAGAGAGAGTACCATTGTCTGCAAGGCGAGCAATCTTGGGAGGTGGGTTTTGTGGTTCCATCTTCTTGCTTGCACAAGGGTTGTCAAAGCAGAAAAAAGGAAAAGAGCCAGTAGGTTATAACTCTCTGCATATTTGGGCTAAATGGCCTATGGATTGCCCCGGAATTGTAGTGCTTTAAAACACAAGAATTGTTTTTAGTATTTTACATTACATTACAAATAAGACACCACAAAGAACATGGAGAGAGAGAGAGTCTTCTGACATCTGCAGCTGCATATTTATGAGGATGGGTCCTCTGTCACGGACCAAACAATAATGTCATCACTTGACGTTGGACTCATTGTCTATTTGTGTCTCTTATTACAGTCCAAATTGAAGTCTGATCATAGGCATGCTCTGTTATGTTTTCATACAGAACAAATACGTAAATTGTTTGAATCTAACTTTGTTGGTTTCTACTTTAGATGCCAAATCAAAAACTCATGCGATTATAGTCCAAAGCATAGTGTGTAGAACTGAAAAACAATATCGATGAACCAAAAAAAAAAAAAGGGAGGGGCAAGTTGCACAAAAAAAAAAAATCCTTGAGTTTAGCGTGTTTTCCAATTTAAACCCCAGAGTTTTAATTTTAACAATAAAAATTTTGATGTTATTTCTGTGTCACAATTAACGCCTCCTATCCATCTCCGTGTGATCTCCGTCTCTGACATCAGCCTTGTGTCACGCTGACATCATCCATGCCTAAGCCTTTGCCCCAAAAAAATAATCTCAAATTGTCATGTGAATAATTAAACCTTGGACCAACCATCTTAACCACTCTGCCACATCTATTCTTGTGATAAATGGTTCTCAAACAAATTATTTAAACCATTTTAACTTAGCCCAAAACCAACATTCCAAACATAGCCTAACCTTTTCTCCGTTTGCCGGGTTGAACTTTCCGCGACTTTCCAACAAAACTTGAAGTTGCGTGTGGAGGCGCGTGGAACCTCCTCTTTTTGGATTGATTTTTCTTGGTCTAGATTTCTCTCGTCAAGACGTACCTCATGATATGCTCATAACTTTTTACAATATTATAGTTAATTTTATTTTTATTTTTTATCATTATATTTATTTATTTTATTTTGTTTACTTTTTACATATGTAACGTAAATGTAATTTCTAAATAAATCTAATATAATCTATGGCAGAGTTTCACACGTATATATTAGTTCGTAAAAATATTTTTAAAATTTTAAAACTACTTTACTAATTTATATCCGTTCAATACATTTAAAATGTTTTATATTTAACTAATTGAGTTTTTTATTTCTTCACATTTTGTTTACTGTTTATACGTATATTTTTTTTGATCGCCCATATATATTAATTATAACAAATTAATTTGGCTAGCATAAAATTTTACATTGGTCTATCGAATTTAAATTTAGCTAATTTTACCCACTAAATAGAATATTAATTTTTAATTTATTCGTTGGAAAGTCATTGAAAAGTTTAGTTCGGCAGGCGGGAAAGGTTGAAAGAAGACCAAATTAAAATGCTTTAAATATATTGTTTGAGAATTATTTACCATAAGAATTGGTATGGTAGAGTGTTTAAGGTACTTGTTAAGCACTTGGTCCAAATTCAAAATTTCCAAAGCAGCAATTTTAGATTTTTTTGGGTAGAGGCTGACTTCAGCAGACGAAGGGCCGAAATTTCAGGAATTATTTTATTATTTATAATTTGTCCAAAAAAAAAAAAAAAAAAAAAACTAGGACTCAAAAGTAACCCACATGTTTGAATCTAACAAATACATGATTATTTGGAATCTAACTTTGTTTCCTTCTACCAAAATAGGAAAAATGGTTTCTAAACTATGAAAAGTAACTAAGAGCTAAATAGTTGTGCTTGGATTTATTTCTAAAAGCCCGGTTGGTCCGTCATTTAAAATTGAGCCTATCTCCGTAGGACTATGTTGTTGGTGAATGTTTCATCAGCAAACAGAACTTACATCCATCCCCTTCTGTACAACATTGATTTGACTCGGATGTGGTCTGACACTGTGAGCCACATTAAAGATGAATATGCCTATTGAGAGGGTATTTTTGGGAAAAATTGGGCCGAGCTGCGAGTTGGCTTTATGGCCCAAAGTGCGAAGGACTAAGTAAAAGGCCGTAATGATTACTCTGGCCCAATAAAATGCAAAAGGTTACTCCGGCCCAGAGAGGCAAGGTTACTCCGGCCTAGGAGAAACAAAGTTACTCCGGCCAGGGGGTAAAATTCTTCGGCTCAGGAATTATAAGATACTTTCGGTCTGGGAACGATTTAGAGTTATGCCGGTCTTGGAGTTATATTGGCCGAAAGTCATTGGTTCTCGGTCTAAGACCGTACCATTGGTTGTACATGGGAAAACAAGATAAGGTAGAGTTTAAAAGTGGAACCGAACTAAGAATAGTTCGGTTACTCAGTGGCTCTGCATAGCCAAGCTTATTTCGGTCGGCCAAAGTAAAAAACCATCCCACTTGGTTTAAGCAGTGGGGAGGGTGTAAAAGGATAAACATTATCCTTAGGAGTATGAATCCTAAGAGGACACTGCATGGAGGAATAAAAGTCCTACTAGAATTGTGCCACAGGAAACTTATAAAGCCTAACAAATTACACCTTGGAGGAGTAACAGAACACAATTTTTCTGAGAACATAGAGCTTTTGTCTATTTGTCAAGTTACTGACTTAGGCATCGGAGAGGTTCCGGCAAACACCCGCCGGCAGCTCACGTTTGTGTTTTCAGGCTGCACAAGCAACGTTGTACGGAGGAGCGTGGACTTGCAACAGGATTATATGAGAAGGCGTATTTCTTTCCCGTACAAATTGGCGCCGTCTGTCGGGAAGAACAGACAAGAACAAAACCTCTTGACTAAGCTTCTCTTTTCTCAAATCAATGGCACACATTGAATCTAAAAAATACATGATTATTGGAATCTAAACTTTGTCCTTCTTACCAAAATAGGAAAAATGGTTTCCTAAACTATGAAAAGTAACTAAGAGCATAATAGTTGTGCTTGGATTTATTTCTAAAAGCCCGGTTGGTCCGTCATTTAAAATTGAGCCTATCTCCGTAGGACTATGTTGTTGGTGAATGTTCATCAGCAAACAGAACTTACATCCATCCCCTTCTGTACAACATTGATTTGACTCGGATGTGGTCTGACACTGTGAGCACATTAAAGATGAATATTGCCTATATATTAATCTACACAAAATCATGTAAAAAATTCTGTAGAAAAAAAAAGTTGCCGTGAGTGATTTTGTTAGTTTTTCAAAAGTAATTTACTAATTTATTGATAAACAAGGAGAGACGAGAAAAAGGCTTAGACCTTCTGTAACTTAATGAGACCTTATGGGACAAGTCTCTACACTTCTTCATACATGACGTTTGGTGTGAAGGTGACAAAGAGATAAATGAAATAAATTAAAAATAGAGATTCGACCTTATACAACAAATATTAACTCTGATATCATGTTAGAATTTAAGAGATATCAACCCAAAATCTAACTATAAATGGAGAGACATCTTATATTATATTAATCAAATTTAGTTGTCTTAGAGAAATAATGAGACATGTCTCTAGCAAAATACCACAGTTTGGTTATGCAAATAATGCCAAAAATGTTTAGTTCGCCTTTGGTCTTACCTTCAGCAAACACCTTGATTAACAACACTAGGTAATGCATGCCCTCTAGTTGTCTAAATTTTTGTTGGTGAATTAGTGAAAAGCATGGACTTATATAAGATTTGCTCTCAAACATTTAAAACATACTCAAAAAGTGAAATTGCAAAAATACTCTTAATGTGGGGGACAGATCAAGTTGTTGCATGTGACAAGAGTGTAGAAAGAGAGAAGGCTATAATCATAAATCGTAATGAAAATTTTGTACCTACTTGTCTTTTTGACCCCAACACCTCAATGAACAACATATAATGGTCCCACACTTCTTCAAAGGCATCCCCACCCCACCAATTGCCAAATCCAGCTATGTACCTTTGTGTATCTGTGATTTTTGTTCACACTATATTGGTGCTAAAACTGGATTTGGATATCTCTGCACCATGTGCGAATTAGATAGGGTTGCGGTGAAATAAGTTTGGGGAATTATAAATCAATTTAGAAGATTAAAAGTAATTACTGAGATGTGGGGTCCAACTCTCTTTGTGAATTTTTTGCACAAGTAGAGTTGCATCTTTTATGTTTGTGTAATTATTTTCAAGAAAAAATGTATTAGACTCAAACAAAATATTTAACAATTTGATCCATAATATGGCATGATATGTGTCAATTTTTATTTGTCATATATTCAATTGTGTAGAGCCTACCACACTTGTCATATCATTGTGAATAAATTTAGGAATTCAAATTGTGAGTCTCTAGCTTTACTGTATTTTTAGTCATTTGGCTAAATTGTAATTCTCCCAATAAGTTTATAAATGGAATGAGCTTCTACGTTGGATCTTATGAGGCCCATTTGACAATTTTAATAATTTATGGGCAAATTACCCACAAGTTCTTTTTGGAGAGTGTGTATTTTATTTAATTCCAAAACTTTTTAGAAAGTCCTATATCCATTTATCTTCTTCTCTCTTCTCTACACCTTACTTCTTCTCTTTATCTCCTCTTTCTCTGATATCAGTGATGGCGACGATGACCATGGCCATGCCCACGCTTTCATTCTTTTCTTTTTCTTTCTAATCTACCGTTATCGGTGACCGGCGACCACTATTGATTGGGGTTCATGAGTAACCACCCAGTACCAACTCCTTACTTGTGCTCGCCGACGGCGAAAAGAGATGAGTTTCGAGAAAGAAGGTGAGGAGATCTACTCAAATCTGATGTAGATCTACTCAAATCTGATGTAGATCTACTCAAATCTATATTCAAATCTGAGTAGATCTAGATTCAGTTAGATCTAAACTAAAAATAGTTGTAGGAGTACAAGTATTTCTCTATATTTGTCTCTTTCCTTCGATCTCTCAGTTTTAATACTTTGTCTGTATTACACATTTCTATTTTTTTGTTATAATGGAGAAAATTTTCAAATTCTGAACAAATTGTTTTCGAGTTTTATTTATAAGAGGCAAAACTGTAAAATTTTACAGTTTCAGTTTTTTTTTTTTTTTTTTGGTGTTGAAATGAATCATTGTTTAAAATTGTAAAATTTTACAGTTTCATAACTTTCTTTAAGACTGTAAATTTTACAATTCATAACATGTTTTCAGTTTATTAATAAGAATAAATACTTAATAGAATTATACTTTGAAATTGTAACATTTTACAGTTTCAAAACTTGCTTTTCAGTTTGATCAATATTGAAAACTATTTGCTTAAACTCTACAAAATTGAAAATAACATATGTTTTTTATTTATTTTATTTTTGTTGTTCTTAGGTTTTTTTTCTTCTTCTTTCAGTTTATCAATATTTAGCAATTTTTCTATGCTTTTTCATTTTAATTTTTCAGTTTATTCTTCTTTTTTTTTTTAGCTATATTTTAGACATTCCAGTGAGTCTCCGGCATTATTGTTGACGTCCAACAAACATTCTAGGCATTCAATGACTTCCAGTGACGTCAAAACATTCCGGCAATTCTTTGGCAAATTTCCAGTGATATTCAGCGACTTTCCGGTGATGTTTGAACATTCCGGTGAGTCTCCGATGACCGTCTGACAAAAATCTGGCGGTGATGGGATGTAGCAGCGTCTTCAAAAAAAAAAAAAAAAAAAAGGATTTTTTGGTAACAATTAAAAAATATATGGGACTAATTGGTGCAAATATTTTGTTTTTGGAACTAAATAGATTTTGAACTTTGTGTATGAAGACTTATAAGTAAGTTCCCCATAATTTATTTTGTTCAACTGTGAGGTAGATTATTTATGAAAAAGAATCATATAATGATTTTATCAAATTTGTCGGCAAAAAAGTAGATGGTGTATATTTAAAATTATTATTTTTATTTATTTTTTGCAGACAAAAATCAAAAATCATAAACATGTGGATATGTTAATCGGATCAATTTAATTTTTCATACATGATCTACACACATAATAGAATAAAATGAACAACTCAAATCGTTAAAATGAAACATGTGTCAACTGTAGAGAAGTCAACCTCTTTTTAATTAATGTGATCAAAACAGTATAAACCATTTGACATAAGTCCCCATTTCAGAAGTTGGTTGGGACTAAAAAAAGTACAAAAAGATTAAAATAAACTAAATAAGTCAATAAGACAAAATATTATATCCAAATCATAATCATTTTACCTTTCCTCTCACAAAAAAGTTAAAAAAAATTTGAGAATCAAAAAGTTCTTCCAAACGAAAACTAATTTAGTTAGGCCTAAATTAGTAAAAAAAACTAAAAAATTAAACTAAAAAATTCTTCCTAAACACCATAACAGTATGAGTAATACTAGGGATCATGAAAAAAATATCATGAAATGCATCATGAAAATTTTTCATCCTTTGATTAATGTGTGGTGTTTTATTGTATGTGTAATCTAAAGGTGAAAAATCTTTCATAATTATTTTATGATATTTTTTAATGATTCCTAACATTATTGCTTATACAGTAGGAATTTTTGGGGCATTTTAATCACCAAACCTCAAAAGGGTTCAACTCAATGTATTTAGCTTTGGAAAAGCAAATTTCACGGTCAAAATATTTTTGATTTGTCCAAAAGTAGGTAATAATTCATTTAAACTTAAACAGTTAGAGAGAGGGATAAAAAGATTACTAGAAAAATGTAAGGTAGTTTTACATTAACTTGCTAGGCCTCTCATGAAAATTATTTTGTCATTCACTTTATATATACTATTTTAATGGGAAACTTACGTTAAATCCTACTAGAAATGTAACTTATTGTCCAATAGATAGATGCACTTATTTTTTTAGCGATAATTTAAAAAAATGGTCAATGAATTTTTATTTTTTACTTAATTATTAATTTTTAAACGACAGATTCAAAAAATCATCACAAAAGTATTTTTTTAGCAAACGATTATGATAGGCCAACTTTCAGGACGAATTAAATAAAGAACTTAATGAGAATAAGTTTAATTTAAGACTGCTGTTAATTTATCTAATTTTAATTCATTTTTATATTGAGTTGAATACCTATTTTTATTACTTTTCTTTCGCTTGAATCCATTACTTGTATATGCAAAGAAACTAATTTTGAACAAAACCATACTACATCTCTCACTTATCTTGGTAGTTCCCAAAATCCGAACTGTAAAAAAGAAGTCAGGTCGCAATTCATTATTTTGAATTTGAAAAGTGTAGGCATTTGCAGTTTCTTTTCTGTGACTTTTCTAATTTTTTTTTTTGAAATTTTTAAAAGCTTTTGAACTTGATACCTTCGAGAAGTTGTTATAAAACCATTTTTTTTATTGAGTGAAAAAATGGAATGGTAGAATTATTAAATACACTTTTTAAAATCTGATTAAAATATGGAATTCGCTTCTTGTGGTATTGGAAATTATATTTCACTCTTAGATTTCTAATTTCATAATAAATCGTCTTTATTTAATAATCAATCAAAGTCAAATTATAGTTTTAATGATGTTGAAAATATATATGTTTCAATATAATAATTTATGTATTTTAATATTATATAAGGAGCAATTTATAATTTTATTTGTTTAGTTAATTTTGTTAAATAAATTTTTTTTTAATAAAAAAGGGAGTAATTGTAATTTTCTTAAATCACAGGAGACAATTTGTAATTTAAGTAAATTCAAAAATATATTTGTAATTTATCCAAAAATTATTAATGTTACATTTAGTAACTACAGGTGGGTATTTGAAAAGTCTCATTCCTTATATAGAAAACGGATGGCATTTTTTTTGTTGTAACTACAGGTTTGGATATTGAAAAGAAGTCCAATCAATAATGGGAAACTAAATATCAGTCCCACCATATATAAATAACCTAAATGCCACCACCAAACAATATCCAACTTCAACCCTCGTACTCTTCTGTAGATGTCCATCTTTTCTCTTTCTTCTCATATCAAACTACCCAAAGACAAATGACATACAAAATCCTTAGCATGTCTTTTTTGTTACCCTCTTCTTGCAGTAGTTTTCAAGCGGAATGTTAAACTTTGAAAATCGCACCGCCGTTTCACCAACCTGAAGGCCAATTACAAAGATTGTAGAAATCGTGAATGGTTGTGGCGCATTGTGCTAGACTTTTACGTTCCCAAGTCTGGCCAATCCCTAATCAAAAACTTCCTCTCGTAGTTTACTTTCATGCGGAGGCTTTGGGCATGTAGGCGCCTTCTTTCTCCCCACGATCTTACGTTATTCTCCTTGTTAAGAAAGCTAATGTGCTGCCATTTCTGTTGGACTAATGACAAGGCCGAAGAATCCTCTCCCCCATTCCTTTATGAAATGATTCATGGAAGCAATCAAATGGGTTGCTTCTCACTCTGCCGGACATGGTCATGAGGAAATTGCTAAATAACTATGTGATTTAAAACGAATTTCTACTCTGGAGATAGTGCAGGTGCTAACATTCATACACATGGTCATGAAGAGCAGGTTCAGAGAAATTAGATGGTCTCAATTTAATGGAATTGCCTCTAATTCCACCCATATTTTTGGGGAAGCAAACCAATTGGACTCATGAATCCAGGGATGCTACTTTCGAGAATAGAAGCAGCAATATTTGGCTTGATTAATTCACGAAATGGCATTGATTGGATGATCCAAGACTTAACCCCACTTGTGGATCCAAAGTTGTCCACCCTTGGATGTAGCAAGGTTCTAGTTTTAATTGCTGAGAAAAGATATATACAGAGATAGGGGTTCCTATTACTAATGAGGCATGCGTACAAATGGGTGGAAAAGGAAATTTGGGAAATTATGGAGACTCCAGGGACCAACATGTCTTTCAATTGAACTTTCCAGATCAAAATATGCTCAAGAAATGCTTGAAACGAATATCTTCTTTTTGTGAAACAAACCCTAGTCCGGCGACTTCTTAGCTGCTTTGCCATCTTTAATATACAAGCATACCTTCATTATGTATTCTTCATATAATTGGTTGTATTTTCTTGTTATTTGTTTCATATTTGGTTCACTTATATAAAAAAGTTACTACGGCATGAATATGGTTAACGTGAGATGAGTGGCTTTGAACTTTTCAGTTTGTTTTCGAAAATATGAAAATAATTAAGAGAAAATTTACTTTACTCTCCAGTAACTTTTGCATCAAAACACTTTAATTACCTTATAGTTTCAAATATTCAATTACAAATTTCAACGCAAAAACAAGAGTGACAACTACAATTTCAGCAATCTCAATTACCAATCCGCCACAAAACTTCGTCACCCAATTCCCAAAAAGCATCCCTACAGAATGCACATATCAGCAGCAGAGTAGAGCACATTAGCAACTAGATAGAACACACGGAAGAAGCATGAAAGCAAAGAATATAATACCAAAATTAAACACCAGCACCCCTACAAGGATTATAAAGATTGACATTGAAATTATTGAATTGGCAGTTTGAGTTACAAGTAATGTTACGCATATGAAATAAATATTTTTGAAAAGTTTTAATGAAATTACATCTAAGGTGATTTGTTATAACATATAAATAAAACACTACAAAACTAATTCAGGGTTGGAGAATCTCATGAGGCTTTTCTGATATTTCTTTTCATGACGCTTAGCATATTGTTGAGCCTACCCCCCGAACTAAGTCTAACTAAAAAGCCTACAATATAAACCGGGGCAACACGAAGAGCCTGAGGCCTTTTTCAAAAGTAAAGCCAAAACCTTCTCCTCCATGTTCATTCCTTCGGAGAAATCCCATCTACAAGCTTTCCAGTCCAAATGAGTATATGAGCGAACCCAACATCAAGTGAAGCATCCTCATCGCTAATGCATCCCAGGAATATTCTTCTTCCTGCACCAAATTGGAACAGCTCAAAAACCTGTCCCTAAACATCAACTTGGTGAAACCCAAAAACCTCTCAGGGCATAAAAAGTTTGGACTTTCCCATGTTACTTCGATCACGGCCAATTACCCCATGCATTCACAAGAGCACTGTGTACCCTTGGAACAGTGAATCCACAAACTTCAACATCCTAACTTCAACTTGCGCGTGGAACTAACAATGGAACTGTTGGGTGTTTTCCTAAAGGTTTCTTTGACAATCGCTCGCAAATATGGTAACTGAGGGATGTCTGATTCTTTTGACTTGTTTGCCTTTGCCAATTGTTTTCTCAAAACTCCACTCGTGCTTTCGAATAAATGTCTTTGGGTTGTGTAGTATCTCGGCATTGCCCATTCCAATTGTGCTTGAAAGTGTCTCTGTCCCGCCCAATAAAATATGTCCTAAACAACAATAGAGTAATGTTATACAAATTCCAAACTACCTAAAATTTATTTGAGCATAAAAATAAAATAATAAACTAACTAAAAATTTTGTCCAAAATTCAAAATAACACCACACTACAAGAATTCACTTTTCGCGACTAAACGTTTTGGACCACGAAAAGTAAACCATAATTTGGTCGTACAAATACTTTTTGCGACCAAATGTGTTGTCGCGAGTTGGTCACTAA
>NW_021024701.1:3541175-3557852 GCF_004153795.1 Camellia sinensis
AGGGTTTTTAGCTCGGCTGGAAAGGCTTAATAAACTCTAGCTCGGCCAGTAGACTGGTAATCCCAATCATGTTGCGCAGATGGAATTAAGGGGCAATTGAGAGGGTAATTTTTGGGAAAAATTGGGCCGAGCTGCGAGTTGGGCTTTGTGGCCCAAAGTACGAAGGACCAAGTAAAAAGGCCGTAATGTTTACTCTGGCCCAATAAAAATGCAAAAGGTTACTCCGGCCCAGGAGAGGCAAGGTTACTCCGGCCTAGGAGAAACAAAGTTACTCCGGCCAGGGAGGTAAAATTACTTCGGCTCAGGAATTATAAAGATACTTCGGTCTGGGAACGATTTAGAGTTATGCCGGTCTTGGAGTTATATTGGCCGAAAGTCATTGGTTCGGTCTAAGACCGTACCATTGGTTGTACATGGGAAAAACAAGATAAGGATAGAGTTAAAAGTGGAACCGAACTAAGAATAGTTCGGTTTACTCAGTGGCTCTGCATAGCCAAGCTTATTTCGGTCGGCCAAAGTAAAAACCATCCCACTTGGTTTAAGCAGTGGGGGAGGGTGTAAAAGGATAAACATTATCCTTAGGAGTATGAATCCTAAGAGGACACTGCATGGAGGAATAAAAGTCCTACTAGAATTGTGCCACAGGAAACTTATAAAAGCTCACAAATATCACCTTGGAGGAGGTAACAGAACACAATTTTTCTGAGAACATAGAGCTTTTGTCTATTTGTCAAGTTACTGACTTAGGCATCGGAGAGGTTTCCGGCAAACACCCGCCGGCCAGCTCACGTTTGTGTTTTCAGGTGACAAAGCAACGTTGTACGGAGGAGCGTGGACTTGGTCAACAGGATTATATGAGAAGGCGTATTTCTTTCCCGTACAATTGGCGCCGTCTGTGGGAAGAACAGACAAGAACAAAAACCTCTTGACTAAGCTTCTCCTTTTCTCAAATCAATGGCACACATTGAATCTAACAAATACATGATTATTGGAATCTAACTTTGTTTCCTTCTACCAAAATAGGAAAAATGGTTTCTAAACTATGAAAAGTAACTAAGAGCTAAATAGTTGTGCTTGGATTTATTTCTAAAAGCCCGGTTGGTCCGTCATTTAAAATTGAGCCTATCTCCGTAGGACTATGTTGTTGGTGAATGTTTCATCAGCAAACAGAACTTACATCCATCCCCTTCTGTACAACATTGATTTGACTCGGATGTGGTCTGACACTGTGAGCCACATTAAAGATGAATATTGCCTATATAATTAATCACCAAATCATGTAAAAATTTGTAGAAAAAAAAGTTGCGTGAGTGATTTTGTTAGTTTTTCAAAAGTAATTTTACTAATTTATTGATAACAAGGAGAGACGAGAAAAAGGCTTAGACCTTCTGTAACTTAATGAGACCTTATGGGACAAGTCTCTCACACTTCTTCATACATGCAGTTTGGTGTGAAGGTGACAAAGAGATAAATGAAATAAATTAAAAATAGAGATTCGACCTTATACAACAAATATTAACTCTGATATCATGTTAGAATTTAAGAGATATCAACCCAAAATCTAACTATAAATGGAGAGACTCTTATATTATATTAATCAAATTTAGTTGTCTTAGAGAAATAATGAGACATGTCTCTAGCAAAATACCACAGTTTGGTTATGCAAATAATGCCAAAAATGTTTAGTTCGCCTTTGGTCTTACCTTCAGCAAACACCTTGATTAACAACACTAGGTAATGCATGCCCTCTAGTTGTCTAAATTTTTGTTGGTGAATTAGTGAAAAGCATGGACTTATATTAGATTTGCTCTCAAACATTTAAAACATACTCAAAAAGTGAAATTGCAAAAATACTCTTAATGTGGAGGGACCAGATCAAGTTGTTGCATGTGACAAGAGTGTAGAAAGAGAGAAGGCTATAATCATAAATCGTAATGAAAATTTTGTACCTACTTGTCTTTTTGACCCCAACACCTCAATGAACAACATATAATGGTCCCACACTTCTTCAAAGGCATCCCCACCCCCACCAATTGCCAAATCCAGCTATGTACCTTTGTGTATCTGTGATTTTTGTTCACACTATATTGGTGCTAAAACTGGATTTGGATATCTCTGCACCATGTGCGAATTAGATAGGGTTGCGGTGAAATAAGTTTGGGGAATTATAAATCAATTTAGAAGATTAAAAGTAATTACTGAGATGTGGGGTCCAACTCTCTTTGTGAATTTTTTGCACAAGTAGAGTTGCATCTTTTATGTTTGTGTAATTATTTTCAAGAAAAAATGTATTAGACTCAAACAAAATATTTAACAATTTGATCCATAATATGGCATGATATGTGTCAATTTTTTATTTGTCATATATTCAATTGTGTAGAGCCTACCACACTTGTCATATCATTGTGAATAAATTTAGGAATTCAAATTGTGAGTCTCTAGCTTTACTGTATTTTTAGTCATTTGGGCTAAATTGTAATTCTCCCAATAAGTTTATAAATGGAATGAGCTTCTACGTTGGATCTTATGAGGCCCATTTTGACAATTTTAATAATTTATGGGCAAATTACCCACAAGTTCTTTTTGGAGAGTGTGTATTTTATTTAATTCCAAAACTTTTTAGAAAGTCCTATATCCATTTATCTTCTTCTCTCTTCTCTACACCTTACTTCTTCTCTTTATCTCTCTTTCTCTGATATCAGTGATGGCGACGATGACCATGGCCATGCCCACGCTTTCATTCTTTTCTTTTTCTTTCTAATCTACCGTTATCGGTGACCGGCGACCACTATTGATTGGGGTTCATGAGTAACCACCCAGTACCAACTCCTTACTTTGTGCTCGCCGACGGCGAAAGAGATGAGTTTCGAGAAAGAAGGTGAGGAGATCTACTCAAATCTGATGTAGATCTACTCAAATCTGATGTAGATCTACTCAAATCTATATCAAATCTGAGTAGATCTAGATTCAGTTAGATCTAAACTAAAAAATAGTTGTAGGAGTACAAGTATTTCTCTATATTTGTCTCTTTCCTTCGATCTCTCAGTTTTAATACTTTGTCTGTATTACACATTTCTATTTTTTTGTTATAATGGAGAAAATTTTCAAATTCTGAACAAATTGTTTTCGAGTTTTATTTATAAGAGGTGAAAACTGTAAAATTTTACAGTTTCAGTTTTTTTTTTTTTTTTTTGGTGTTGAAATGAATCATTGTTTAAAATTGTAAAATTTTACAGTTTCATAACTTTCTTTAAGACTGTAAAATTTTACAATTTCATAACATGTTTTTCAGTTTTATTAATAAGAATAAATACTTAATAGAATTATACTTTGAAATTGTAACATTTTACAATTTCAAAACTTGCTTTTCAGTTTGATCAATATTGAAAACTATTTGCTTAAACTCTACAAAAATTGAAAATAACATATGTTTTTTTATTTATTTTTTTATTTTTATTGTTGTTATTTGTTGTTCTTAGGTTTTTTTTTTCTTCGTTCAGTTTATCAATATTTAGCATATTTTTCTATGCTTTTTCATTTTAATTTTTCAGTTTATTCTTCTTCTTTTTTTTAGCTATATTTTAGACATTCCAGTGAGTCTCCGGCATTATTGTTGACGTCCAACAAACATTCTAGACATTCTAATGACTTCCAGTGACGTCCAAAACATTCCGGCAATACTCTGGCAAATTTCCAGTGATATTCAGCGACTTTCCGGTGATGTTGAACATTCCGGTGAGTCTCCGATGACCGTCTGACAAAAATCTGGCGGTGATGGGATGTAGCAGCGTCTTCAAAAAAAAAAAAAAAAAGAATTTTTTGGTAACAATTAAAAATATATAGGACTAATTGGTGCAAATATTTTGTTTTGGAAACTAAATGGATTTTGAACTTTGTGTATGAGACTTATAAGTAAGTTCCCCATAATTTATTTTGTTCAACTGTGAGGGTAGATTATTTATGAAAAAGAATCATATAATGATTTTATCAAATTTGTCGGCAAAAAAGTAGATGGTGTATATTTAAAATTATTATTTTTATTTATTTTTTGCAGACAAAAATCATCAAAAAATCATCAAAACATGTGGATATGTTAATCGGATCAATTAATTTTTTCATACATGATCTACACACATAATTGAATAAAATGAACAACTCAAATCGTTTAAATGAAACATGTGTCAACTGTAGAGAAGTCAACCTCTTTTTAATTAATGTGATCAACAACAGTATAAAAAGTCAACCTCTTTTTTATTACGACAATGCTACGTAGCTCAAATTTTGTGGCTCAAAAGTGGTTCAAATGGCCAAAACGACGTTTTGGCCATTTGAGCCACTTTTGAGCCACAAAATTTGAGCTACGAGACATTTTCCTTTTTGTTAATGTGATCAACAACAACATAACCATTTGACATATTTAGTCCCCATTTCAGAAGTTGGTTGGGACTAAAAAAAGTACAAAAAGATAAAATAGACTAAATAAGTCAATAGGACAAAATGTTATATCCAAATCATAATCATTTTACCTTTTTTCTCACAAAAAAAGTAAAAAAATTTTAAAAATCAAAAAGTTCTTCCCAAACGAAACTAATTTAGTTAGGCTAAATTAGTAAAAAAAACTAAAAAATTAAACTAAAAAATTCTTCCTAAACAACCGTAACAGTATGAATAATACTAGGGATCATGAAAAAAATATCATGAAATGCATCATGAAAATTTTTCATCATTTGATTAATGTGTGGTGTTTTATTGTACGTGTAATCTAAAGGTGAAAAATCTTTCATAATCGTTTTTATGATATTTTTTCATGATTCCTAACATTATTCTATACAGTAGGGAATTTTTGGGGGCATTTTAATCACCAAACCTCAGAAGGGTTCACTCATGTATTTAGCTTTGGAAAGCAAATTTCAAACGGTCAAAATTTTGATTTGTCCAAAGTTAGGTATAATTCATTTAAACTTAAACAGTTAGAGAGAGGGATGAAAGAGTTAACTAGACAAATGTAAGGTAGTTTTACATTAACTTGCTAGGCCTCTCATGAAAATTATTTTGCTCATTCACTTTATATTATACCTATTTTAATGGGAACTTACATTTAAATCCTACTAGATGTACTTATTGTCCAATAGATGCACTTATTTTTTAGCGATAATTTAAAAAAATGGTCATAATTTTTATTTTTACTAATTATTAATTTTTAACGACAGATTCAAAAAATCATCACAAAAGTATTTTTTTAGCAACGATTATGATAGGACCAACTTTCAGGGACGAATTAATAAGACTTAATGAGAATTAAGTTTAATTTTAAGACTGCTGTTAATTTATCTAATTTTTATTCATTTTATATTGAGTGAATACCTATTTTTTATTATCTTTTCTTTCGCTTGAATCCATTACTTTGTATATGCAAAAGAACCAATTGAACAAAACCATACTACATCTCTCACTTATCTTGGTAGTCCCAAAAATCCGAACTAGTAAAAGAAGTCAAGGTCGCAATTCATTTTGATTTGAAAAGTGAGTAGGCATTTGCAGTTTGCTTTTCTGTGACTTTCTAATTTTTTTTGAATTTTTAAAAGCCTTTTGACTTGATACCTTCGAGAAGTTGTTATAAAACCATTTTTTTTATTGAGTGAAAAAATGAAGGGTAAATTATAAATACACTTTTAAAATCTGATTAAAATATGAATCGCTTCTTGTGGTATTGGAAATTATATTTCACCTTGAGATTTCTAATTTCATAATAAATCGTCTTTTATTTAATAAATCATCAAGTCAATTAATAGTTTTTAATGATGTTGAAATATATATGTTTCAATTAATAATTTATGTATTTTAATTATTAT
The DNA here is from genome assembly GCF_004153795.1 of Camellia sinensis. Lineage (NCBI taxonomy): Eukaryota > Viridiplantae > Streptophyta > Magnoliopsida > Ericales > Theaceae > Camellia > Camellia sinensis. Next base: position 3,547,028 of record NW_021024701.1, read on the forward strand.
ATAAGAGAGCAATTATGAATTTTATTTGTTTAGTTAATTTTGTTAAATAAATTTTTTTAATAAGGGAGTATTTGTAATTTTCTAAATCACAGGAGACAATTTGTAATTTAAGTAAATCTCAAAAATATATTTGTAATTTATCCAAAAATTATTAATGTTACATTTAGTAACTACAGGTTGGGTATTTGAAAAAGTCTCATTCTTATATAGAAAACGATGGCATTTTTTTTTGTTAGTAACTACAGGTTGGATATTGAAAAGAAGTCAATCAATAATGGGAAACTAAATATCAGTCCCACCATATATAAATAACCTAAATGCCACCACCAAACATATCCAACTTCACCCTCTATCTCTCTGTAGATGTCCATCTTTCTCTCTTTCTCTCATATCAACTACCAAAGACAAATGACATACAAAATCCTAGCATGTCTTTTTTTGTACCCTCTCTTTGCAGTAGTTTCAAGCGAATGTGAAACTTTGAAAATCGCACCGCCGTTTCCCAAGCCTGAGGCCAATTACAAAGATGTAGAAATCGTGAATGGTGTATGTGCTAGACTTTACGTTCCCAAGTCTGCCAATCCTAATCAAAAACTTCCTCTCGTAGTTTACTTTCATGGCGGAGGCTTTGGCATGTACAGCGCCTTCTTTCCTCCCCACGATTCTTACGTTTATTCTCTTGTTAAGAAAGCTAATGTTGCTGCATTGTCTGTTGACTATAGACAAGGCCCGAAGAATCCTCTCCCCATTCCTTATGATGATTCATGGGAAGCAATCAAGTGGGTTGCTTCTCACTCTGCCGGACATGGTCATGAGGAATGGCTAAATAACTATGTTGATTTTAAACGAATTTTCTACTCTGGAGATAGTGCAGGTGCTAACATTGCATACAACATGGTCATGAGAGCAGGTTCAGAGAAATTAGATGGTCTCAATGTTAATGGAATTGCTCTAATCCACCCATATTTTTGGGGAAGCAAACCAATTGGAACTCATGAATCCAGCGATGCTACTTCGAGATTAGAAGCAGACAATATTTGGTTGATTAATTCACGAAATGCATTTGGATTGGATGATCCAAGACTTAACCCACTTGTGGATCCAAAGTTGTCCACCCTTGGATGTAGCAAGGTTCTAGTTTTAATTGCTGAGAAAGATATATACAGAGATAGGGGTTTCTATTACTATGAGGCATTGCGTACAAATGGGTGGAAAGGAAATTTGGAAATTATGGAGACTCCAGGGACACATGTCTTTCAATTGAACTTTCCAGATTCAAAATATGCTCAAGAAATGCTTGAACGAATATCTTCTTTTGTGAACAAACCCTAGTCCGGCGACTTCTTAGCTGCTTGCCATCTTTAATATACAAGCATACCTTCATTTATGTATTCTCATATAATTGTTGATATTTTCTTGTTATTTGTTCATATTTGTTCACTTATATAAAAGTTACTACGCATGAATATGGTTACAGTAGATGAGTGGCTTTGAACTTTTCAGCTTGTTTTCGAAAATATGAAAAAATAATAAGAGAAAATTTACTTTACTCTCCAGTACTTTTGCATCAAAACACTTTATTACCTTATAGTTCAAATATTCAATTACAATTTCAATCGCAAAAACAAGAGTGACAACTACAATTTCAGCATCTCAATACCAATCCGCCACAAAACTTCGTCACCCAAATCCCAAAAAGCATCCCTACAGAATGCACATATCAGCAAAGCAGAGTAGAGCACATTAGCAACTAGATAAGAACACACGGAAGAAGCATGAAAGCAAAGAAATATACACAAAATTTAAACCACCAGCACCCCTACAAGGATTATAAAGATTGACAATTGGAATTATTGAATTGGCAGTTTGAGTTACAAGTAATGTTACGCATCATGAAATAAATATTTTGAAAAGTTTTATGAAATTAATCTAAGGGTGATTGTATAACATATAATAAAACACTACAAACTAATTCAAGGGTGGAGAATCTTCATGAAGGCTTTTCATGATATTTCTTTCATGACGCTTAGCATTATTGTTGAGCTACCCCCCGAACTAAGCTAACTAAAAGCCTACAAGTAAACAGGGGCAACACGAAGAGGCTGAGCCTTTTTCAAAGTAAAGCCAAACTTCTCCTCCATGTTCATTTCCTTCGGAGAAATCCCATCTACAAGCTTCCAGTCAAATGAGTATATGAGCGAACCCAACATCAAGTGAAGCATCCTCATCGCTAATGGCAATCCAGGACATATTCTTCTTCCTGCACCAAATGGAACGAGCTCAAAATCCTGTCCCTAAACATCAACTTGTGAACCCAAAAACCTCTCAGGCATAAACAAGTTTGGACTTTCCCATGTACTTCGATCACGGCCAATACCCCATGCATTCACAAGCACTTGTGTACCCTTTGGAACAGTGAATCCACAAACTTCAATATCTACTTCAACTTTGCGAGGAACTAACAATGGAACTGTTCGGTGTTTCCTAAAGGTTTCTTTGACAATCGCTCGCAAATATGATAACTGAGGGATGTCTGATTCTTTGACTTGTTTGCCTTTGCCAATTGTTTTCTCAAACTCCACTCGTGCTTCGAATAATGTCTTTGGGTTGTGTAGTATCTCGGCCATTGCCCATTCCATTGTGCTTGAAGTTGTCTCTGTCCCCGCAATAAATATGTCCTAAACAAACTAATAGAGTAATGTTATACAATTGCATAACACACAATAAAACACTACAAACTACTTCAAGGGTGGAGAATCTTCATGAAGGCTTTTCATGATATTTCTTTCATGACGCTTAGCATTATTGTTGAGCTACCCCCGGAACTAAGCTAACTAAAAGCCTAGAAGTAAACAGGGGCAACACGAAGAGGCTGAGCCTTTTTCAAAGTAAAGCCAAACTTCTCCTCCATGTTCATTTCCTTAGGAGAAATCCCATCTACAAGCTTCCAATCAAATGAGAATATGAGCGAACCCAACATCAAGTGAAGCATCCTCATCGCTAATGGCAATCCAGGACATATTCTTTTTCCTGCACCAAATGGAATGAGCTCAAAATCTTGTCCCTAAACATCAACTTGTGAACCCAAAAACCTCTCAGGCACAAACAAGTTTGGACTTTCCCATGTACTTCGATCACGGCCAATACCCCATGCATTCACAAGCACTTGTGTACCCTTTGGAACAGTGAATCCACAAACTTCAATATCTACTTCAACTTTGCGAGGAACTAACAATGGAACTGTTCGGTGTTTCCTAAAGGTTTCTTTGACAATCGCTCGCAAATATGGTAACTGAGGGATGTCTGATTCTTTGACTTGTTTGCCTTTGCCAATTGTTTTCTCAAACTCCACTCGTGCTTCGAATAATGTCTTTGGGTTGTGTAGTATCTCGGCCATTGCCCATTCCATTGTGCTTGAAGTTGTCTCTGTCCCCGCAATAAATATGTCCTAAACAAACTAATAGAGTAATGTTATACAAATTCAACTACCTAAAATTTTATTGAGCATAAAAATAAAATAATAAACTAACTAAAAATTTTGTCCAAATTTCAAAATAACACACACTACATGAAATTACACTTTCCGCGACTAACGTTTTGGTCGCGAAAAGTACCATATTTGGTCGCTAAAATCTTTTTGCGACCAAAATGTGTTGGTCGCGAGTTGGTCACTAAAGCCTCGTCAGATAGTTTTCTGTGACCAAAGTTATAGTTGGTCGCTAAAAGGGACCATTGGCGACCAAATAATTGGTCGCGGAAAGTCCAATCCATATTAGCCAAAAGGTAACTTTTAGTGACCAAAGTTATAGTTGGTCGCCAAAAGTCAGCACCTTCACCCAAAGGAAAATATTCTTCTGTGTTGCCTGGGAGTTGAACTCCTGACCAATGAGTCACTCTCCATGCGCCCAATTCACTCTGCCAGTAACACGTTGATTCTTCACATTTGACAGAGAAAATATATAACCCATAAAAATTGGGTTATATATTATTTCATAAAACCTTCAATGCCTAAATAGAAAAATAAAATGTAATTACAGTAGTACCCGTTTTTTAAAAATTTATCCCACCATAACTTTCCGTGACCAACTTATTTTTTAGTTGCCAAAAGGTGATATTCCGCGACCAAATTTGTAGTTGGCCACCAATAGTTAAGTCATTCGCGACCAACTTATTTTTTGGTCACCAAAAGGTGATCTTCTGCGACCAAATTTGTAGCTGGTTGCCAATAGTTAAGTCATTTACGACTAGCTTATTTTTTGGTCGCCAAAAGATGACCTTCTGCGACCAGATTTGTATTTGGTGGCCAAAAATTAGCTATTAGCCACCAAAAAATTGTGGGTCGCGAAAACATACCCATCAGCGTTCAAAAAAAATTTAGTTGCAGAAAGTAGACTATTTGCGACCAACTCAAAATAGGTGGTCGCTAAAAGTGTTTTTTCTTGTAGTGACAACAATCATGAGTTGTATCATGCTAGACCCATTTTTTTTCTTTTTGGTGAATAATTTTGTATGATTAAAAAAATTTCAAACTAAAACATCACTACAACAAATGACACTTTTGACGGCTAGATTTTTTGTTGCTAAAAATTGGAAATTTAGCCACCAAAGGTTTATGGCAAACTAAATCATTTAGTCGGCAGATTAGTCGGTGACCAATTGTTGGGAAAAATATATAGTGACTAAGCTTCTATTTGTCACCGATACACAACAATTGGTAACTAAAATTTTAGTTGCCAAAAGTTTTTAAATAAAACGTTTAATCACTGATAAGTTTTGTCGCATCATTATTACATTTAGCGACAAAACAGTCTAGTCGCTAAAAATGTAAGGATATTTTTTTTTGTAGTGCAGAGATGACATTTTTTTTTGTGACGATTTTTTTATGTACTAACATGACCTTATATGGAAATAAAAAGTAAAAAAATATCATGTACTAAAAAAAGTCAAAAACAAAAGTCCATAATTTCAATATATAAATATAAATTTGGTTTAGTGTAAAGCTATAGGGTTTGCAAGAATTGGTTTTGCTTCGATTAACACTAAATTTAGAAACTAACCAATCATGATCAGTTCCAAAATTTTGAATATGGGACCGAACCAATCCTCTAATAGAATGAAACGAATCCAATGTCATATAGCTTGGGTGGTGACTAAGCTAGTTACCGAAGCTCATTGATGGTCGCTTGTGACTGGTCAGATTTCACTGATGGTTGGTTGGTTGGTTGATTGGTCGACGATTGGTGGTGGGTGGAGTCATAGTTCACTGATGGTTGGTTGGTCAGCTGATTGGCTGACGATTGGCAGTGGGTGGTGGTGGATGGGGAGGAGAGAGTGACAAATTATTTTGAAAAGGAGTAAAAACATTTCTTTTCAAAAAATTTAAATTAATTTCACTTTTTTTAAAACAAAAATAATATACGTGACAAATTTTCATTTCTAGTTTTAAAAAAAATGAAAATAAAAAGTAGGCATGTTTGGAAACATTATGTATATAATTTTTCTATTTATATTTATAAAATATTTAAAATTTGTAAATAAAAACTCGTATGGTGTCTATTTTTATTTAAAAATTTTGTAAATAATTTACAAAATTTAATAAATTCTTAGAACTATGAAAAAGTTAGTTTCATTTGTTTAAAAACAAAGTTTTCATTGTTTCCTCCTTTACCCACCACCCACCGATCTTCAACACTATTGACTACCGTTTCTAACCAATATCGCCGATGACCTCTTCCGGCCACCATCTCTCACTATTAATAATCACTTTTGGCTGCCAACCACCAACTCTAAAGATTAACAACCACCTTTGGTTGCTAACAACGAACTCTCATGAGCGATAATCCACGTTTGACCACCATTTTTTTGCCGGAAATAACCTTTGACCACACTACAAAAAAAGTTACTTTTAGCTACTAAAATATTAGTAGCCAATTGCCTGTTTTTTGGTCGCTAATGACATTCTGCGACCAAAAATTTTGGTCGTTACATTTGTCGCCAAAACCCTATCAGGAAAGGTCTTGGAGGGTTTTGCTGACCAAAAAACCTTTGGTCGGCAAAAAGCAAGTCTTTAGCGACCAAAATTTTGGTCGCCAATAGTCAATTATATTTCTTTAAAATCATACATTCACCGACCAATGTTTTAGTTGCCAATAGTGAAGGAAACGCCGACCAACACCTTTAGTTGCCAAAAGCTTCAAACATGAAAAAAAAATATATATTGATTCGTTGTAGAACAATTTGATCTGCTCTTGCGAAAACTCGAATCGCCAACCTCCTGCACCATAAACCTTATGCACCACACTCTTCCCACTACACCTCTATAGCATCACATGATTATATATGCAACATATATTATTTATATAGTACATACATCCATATTAATATAAACGTATATGTATAAACATAATTATTTTATTGAATATAATTTATGTAAAATAAACTATTTACTAGCAAAATAAAAAAAGACCACTTTTGGCGACTAAAAATATTTTTTATTCGCCAATTCTATACTTTTGGCTACTAATTGTTTTTTAGTCACTAAAAAACTTAACTTTTGCCGACCAAAGTCGAATTTGGTCGCCGAAGATGCATTTTCAGCTACGAAAATTTTGGTCGCCAAAAAATTTAATTCCCGCCTGAGGATTTTAGTTCTCCCGCGCTAAAAATGACCACTTTTGGTGACTAAACTTATTTTTTAGTCGCCAATTGTAGACTCTTGTCTACTAAAATTTTTTTAGTCGGTAAAACCCATATAATTAGCGACCAAACTTATTTTTAGTCGAGATCGTCTGAGTCGTCATAGAGATTGTGTAACGCACGAGGTGACATCGTGAAATGAATCTAGTGAGTTATCCCTGGTCCGTCGGATTTCAAGGAGTCGTTAAAAGTGTTGCAAAGAGAAGTTGACGATCATTTAGAGGTCAGTTGCAAATGGATAGAAACTAGTTGCAGCCAGAATTTCCTAATGGTTTTACAAATGTAATCATCAGGTTGTAAAATCAGTGTTGTGGACATTCTAAGACTGAAACAGTTGATAATAAGAGGCAAATTCTGTAGTATAAAGAAAATTTTGAGTGGTTTCTAAATAAAATAATAAATTTTCATTAATCATGGACAGTGGTTACATAACGCTCCCTTAATTTCCATGGCATGAAGGTGTAAACCGTAGTAAAAATTTTTCATTTAATCGATGACCAGTCGGCAAGCCCCAAATTTTTCACTTGAGGATTTTTTGGATGTGAATAATTTCATTGATGATAACACACTGAAATCTAAAACAATAACCAAATCCCTTACTGCTGTCTATGTGGATCCCATGGTGCCAAACTGGGACATGTCAGACAACCCAATGCATTTAAAAAGCCTAATTTCAGCAAACTTTAATCTATCTAATAGGTTACCAGGTGGTATGATTGGTTCGGTTTTGAGATAAACTAAGCCCAACCCATCATAAAACGTGATTCAATTTATGTGGAATACACAGTTTCATGAAGTTTGTCATAATTACAACAAATCACTACTTGCTCAAAATCAAGTAAATCTAAACACAAATAGTTTAAATGATATTTAGAGCTAGTTCTACTATATTCAACGAGCCAGGGACCTGTGGGGTAAACAGACGGGGGGGGGGATGGGGCGGGGGTGTGACAACTCGGGAGTGGAGATTGAGCTGAGGAGGGAGGGGGGATACTAATAGAGGATTAAGGGGTTGGAGGTGGTCACCTAGAAATACAAAGAGAGTAGTAGTGGTGGGTGAGTATATGTATATATTTGAAGAGCGGGTGGGCCGGGGGGGTTTGGGGGGGTGGGGTTGTAAGCTGAATATAAACTATAAAATCATAGACCAACCGTGAAATACTGTCACCTATTTTAAGAGTCAAGATCGAACCATAGATTGAAAAAAATCAAATCAAGCGTGCTTTAGATATGGATATAAACCGATTGCAATTTTTCTGGTTTTATGTTCAGCCTATATAAGAATAGAATACATCTTATTTTCAAATAATTTTAAAAAGATGATAGATATATTTTCTTTAGAAAAATTATATTTCAGAGATAGTAGGGTAAAAAAATAACATTTTATGATGTGCAACTCTCATGTGTAATGGTATTAAAATTATTAATCATAGCTTGGTGCAACTCTTCACGTGTCAGAATTGCACAGAAAATACTTCTGTGCAATTTATTTATGATGTCCCATTTATTTCACATATCCTATTTTCTTTCTACAAGATCCTTAATGCTGTGTTTGGTTGGAGGTTTTTGGAGGGATTTGGAAAGAGAAATAGAAAAGGTAGGTGAAATGTAAATAAAATATGCCTATTTTCACCCAGTTTCACAAACATTTTTCCTTTCCTTTCCAAATCCCCTCCAATCCCCTATACCAAACACAGCATAAGTATGTTTGGAAATGAAAAAGAAAAAGAAAAATATAAATAAAATAATGATTAAATACAACTATATATCACACATTTTTTACATATCTTTTTCTTTTTTCTTTTAAATCTCAGTCCAAATCACAACAAAAGCTTTCCATAAAAGCATGTTGAAAAATCTAGAAATCCCCTAGATGTTGATTTGGATACGTATCAATTTTAAGCAGAAATAACAACCCAATCAAACAATCACGACAAAGAGACACAACGATTTAACGTGAAAAAAAACCACAATTGGACACCTCCAACTGTGATTAAAAAAACCACGGGCAACAGCCAAACAATCCACTAAGAAGAGATTAAAGAATTACACAGGTATACTCTCAAATTACCTAGCGAATCCACGCTAATTGAACCAGCCTTATGTGCCTCTTCCAACGCGTCTTCACCTGGAATTGTCTTTCGATGAGCCACCTCGGAATCACCAAAAGCTTCAGGCACGAATTCTTCAGAATCCACGAGAAACACTCTCTCTCTTTGTTAGAACAAACAAAACCTTTGTTATACTCTTAAAATGAGTTGAATACTCAATCAATCATCAAAGAAACTCACACAAAATATCCAGATATAAATCTAAAATCCAAAAGAAGATCTGGAATAGTAATACTAAAATCTGACCTAACACGCGAATTTATAGAATCTGTCCGCGCTCTACCGCTGCGAGCGCCCAACCCGCTCGAGCGTCTTCAGTAAATATGCGCGTGATATAACAAGGTCCGCTCGAGCGCTAGAGAACCCGCTCGAGCGCGAATTACACATCTCAGTACTTTTCAAGCGACCAAAACTGCTGAACCAGGAATTCTTGCTCGAGCGGGGGAAGCGCTCGAAGCGGACAGGCAACTTGGAATGCATTTTTGCATTTTCTTCGGGGGCGCTGCCCCTCAACCCCGCCGTGGCACTGCCCGGACCCGCCAAGGGGCGCTGCCCCCTGGACCCCGTGAGCATTAGCATCACATTAAAACCTAACCACATGTAAATCTGATTGCTTCACCATTAAAGCTTTCCATAAAAGCAAGCAAAATCTGATGCTTCTTTTACAAATATATTTTAACACAATTGAAAGAGACATAGATGGATTTGTTCAGTCTTCTACTTTTGTTCTGATCATCTGCACTTCGGTTCAGCCTAATATCACTTGCAAAATCAAGCAAAAACAGTCCTGGGCAAGCTTCCGCACGGGACCGACAACTCTGCCACTCATCGAAAACTTTCTCAAACTAAGTGACAAGCCTCACAAGTCCTAGCCGAGCTTGCCAAAATCTATGGTCCTATCATGACCATAAAACTAGGCCAAGTAACACAGTTGTCATTTCTTCACCAACCATGGTAAAGACCTCTGCTTCTCCAACGATCCATCCCGGACAATCATCGTGCCCAAACCACAACCAGTTCTCCGCCGCTTGATGCCTATGTCAACTCAATGGCGAAACTCCGCAAAATCACAATTCCCCGTTTTCGCCGTCAACAACTCGACGCAAACCAACACCTACGGCATCAAGTGATGCAAGGACTGATCGCCGAGGTTCCGAAAGCGCGAGCTAGTGTGTGTGGCAGTGGATATTGCAAGAGTAGCATTTTAGAACAACGTTTATTTGCTGTCGAACACAATTTTTTCCATGGAATTGTTGGATGATCGGAACAGGACATTGCACGGGAGCTGAAGGAGGCAGTGTGGGATCCATGAGCACTTCGCACGCCCAACTGTCAGATTACTTCCCTGTGTTGAAGAAGATTATCCACAAGGTACGTATTAGCGCCCAAACTACTTCTGACTTTGTGAAGGCTTATTGCAGTCTTTGATCGTTTGATTGATCACCGATTGAGTTGAAAAAAAACACAGGGTTGTCTCTCAAGAAATGATGTGTTGGAGGCTCTTCTTAATATCAGTGGAGTAATCAGAGTGACTTCTATCGATCTAAATCATATCCAGCATTTGTTGCTGGTTAGTACTCTTTCCAATTGTTGTCCCTCTGGCCAGGATTTGTAGGGTGAATTATAGGATTAAACGCTAGCACTATATGAGTCCGGACTCATATAATGTTAGTGTTTAGTTAATATTATTTGTATCTCGATTAGATTTTAATGGATACTGATTCTAACAAAATTAGTAGATTTTTTAATGATACAACTAATAATACAAAATAAATCTATAATTTAAATTATATATTTTTTATATTATTACAAATAAATGTTTAAAAATAGGAAATTATTTATTTCACTAATCAAGTTGGTAATCAAGGAGATTTTTTTTTTCACGTCCCTAATATAAGATTTATTAAGATAAAAGACATGCAATATTTTCATAATAATTAAAAAAAATAGTAGACCAAAAGTTAAAGGCTTTTTGGCAACTAAAAAATTAGTAGCCAATAAGTCTACAATTGGCGACG